>CM067063.1:24902689-24935189 GCA_033980235.1 Diadema setosum
CAATGCTGGCTTTGGGATTGTACTCACAACTGTGTCTGACTGGCTCAGCTTCATGCACCATAATGTGCAAAATGACACAATATGACAAGTCCTAAGACCTTAATGCTTATGCTGATTGGGTTCAAATAAATGATAAGCATCCACGACAGACCCTCAGGCAAAATATGCAAAGAAGTCACAACTTGATGATCCCAAATTTATTTGAAGAAAACTGCCTTAAAAGTCTACATGATGCATTTTCTGAAAATACTTGGATCTCCTAATCCATTTTTAAAGGTAATTCTGAAGAAGTACAAAAATAATAATAATATTAAAGAGTGATTGCAAATCTCAAGCAATTCAAATTTGTCAAATATCAGTTATCAAAGCATCAGGGATCTCTGCCTATCATATCCTGAAAGAAAGAAGATAGGTTGGTAATTGAATTTAGTTTTGTGTGCTTTTACACTAAAATCATATCATACTACCTCCTGTGTGATATTCATTGCTGCTGACTACTACAAAGTACATTGTAGCTCTTAAGTCTCCTGAAATACAAATTCTGCATCAACATTCTGAAGAGGGGAAAAAATATTAAGATGTTTGAAGGTAAACACTACACAAAATAGAGACATTTGAAGTTCACTCACTACATGCACAAGTATGCATAAACCTAGAACAAATTTGTCTAACTTGAGGTGAAATGCTTAAAGAAATGAAACAAAGCATCGTGATCATCAAATTTAGCATAGGCTACAATTGAGGTAACCCTTGATAGCTATCATTCCCTTCAGTTGGCATCTGTTCCATCTTTGTCACTAGGCGTGTTCCTTGTGGCACTAAGTGTCACGCACCGCTGACTGCTGCTATTCAATCTGAATGTTGATATTTCTTTTTCTTTTCCTTTTGCAATCCAGCTGTGACTCGAGGACGAGTTTGTTCAGTGCTCTCATGCCCTCCTCCATTACTTGCCCTTCGACGTTCCTTGCTCGGATGCCTTGGCGGCAGCTTTTAATTGCTTTTGTCTCATGATGTCTGCATCTCTGGAGAAATAAGAAGAGAAAGAAAAAAAAAAAGCTTGACATGCATACTCCCTGGAAAACTCAACACTGAACGATGAATATCTGCTGCATTTCATCTCACAGCTCTTTTCTCAACTTCCTGAGCATTTAGTGATGGAGCTGATTTTGCAAGGAACAGACTGAAACAACAGTTTTAAATCTGGAAATGCACTACGAAGAGAAGGCAAGATGTTCTCATAAAGTTCTCGTCTAAATGGGAAATACAGAAAGACAGTTACACGCAAATGAATAAGAATAAACATCTGTCAAGCTGATGTACAACAAAAGGTTAAATGGCAGCAGGCATATGGACCAGTTTCATTATAGTAACTACTGACTTCTACACAATCTCACCTCAGTTGTATGTCCTATTACAAATACACTGATACTTTTAAATTATGCAGAGATGCCAGTTAGAATGAAATAGAGGGCCTGAAATACATCTAAATGAAGCTACTTTCTCCAAGAAAGGGCCTGAACTTTGATACTACCAGGGCCTGAATTCAGGTTTTGCCTGAAAACTTGCATCCCGGATTATGCTGTCTTATTTGCTTGATTCAGATACATATCCCATTGTGTTTGCTTTGCATAATTTTTCTTGGCAGTTTTAAACATTAAAATAGCAGGACAAAGAGCATATATGTGAGCCAATACAGTGTAGTCTCCCTTCAAGGTGTCAATGAACAATCTGTCTCTGAACAAACAGAAAAAGGTGTAATTCAGGAAAATAATCAATTTCATGAGAGATCCAATGTACACTAAAAGCAAAACAGAATAAAGCAGTGGTGATCAAGGGTGTACATGTATGTACCGATATTCACACAGTTTGAACACATGTTTGTACAGTGTAGGTGTGTACAAAATACTAGTGTGTGGAATGTTATACTATGCACGTATGGTACAATCACAGTGGGTACACTGTGCTAGCAATAGCGTGTGCTTCAGTGCAGTGCAGTCCAGTGCAGTGGCTAGTGCGTGCTAGCTCCAGCACCAAAATAATTTCCCACTTTTTGGCAACCCATGGTACAACCTTTAAAAAAAATAAAATAAAATTCAACGAAATGGCTGATTTTTATTTAATTTGGTACACCGGGGTACCATTTATGTCATCATATAGGGAGACCAGGATGTCTGCACTGAAGCATGATCCGTTCAAGTTCTGGAAATAAACTACTAGTACTCTGTGTTGATGGCAAAGTACAGAATCTACAGTATGTTCCTCACTTTCTACAGACAACCATTGGTATTGATGATTGACCATAATTATTTTACCTTTGTTTCCTATCCTCCAGGCTTTTTCCTTTGTTTCCAGTCTGGTCAGAGGCAGATTTCTTCTGAGTTTGCTGCTTCTTTTGATTCTTTGCCCGAGCAAGTTCTCTTTGATTTCCCCCTGTTGGGGAATAAAAAAAGAAAGAAAGAAAGAAGAAGACAAAGAAGAAGAAGAAGAAGGAAACAGAAAATAGGGGAAAACAGCATTGTGAGTTCATTACATAAGCACATTAGGTACAACTGTAATTCACACATGTGTACACTAGTTGCAACCAATATCACTACTGCTATTTGGTAAAATCATGTGGAATTCTAAGGGGGTATAAATTTAAACCATGGTTTATGTAAATTTCTTCTGCATCACATTTCTCACAAACTGTGGTCACAAAACAAAAGCTGCCCATTCATTATTATTTTTTTTAATAGCAGATTCAACTTTACTCTTAGTTTTTAGTCAACAAATCCCTTTAAATTTTATAATAAAATAACAAAATAATCGGTCCACCATTGATGGTCTACTGTATCAAAGTGCAAGATGTACACTGTTGTATGTACGTGTGAATTGTGATTAGAAGGCAAGGCTTTTAAACACACACAGGATACATGTGTGACTGGAGCTTTGTACTTAAAAAAAAAACCACAACAACAACAAACAAACATGAATGATGAGGGAGGATGTAGGTATTAGGAGCAGGACATCAAAGTCTATAGTATTACATCACATTATACAGGTGATCTCTGATGTACTCAGAATGGTATACAAGTACACTTATACTATGGAATTACCGGACAGCATGGTAATTCCGGACATGCACATCTCTGTGTACTAATGACATTCAATACACGTGGGACTTCGTAGACTAGCCTTGCAAAGCGTTGCATGGGAATAAAACTTGCCAAAAAATGTGACACAATAATGTACAAACGCTCAGAAATTCTTATTTTACCTCAGATTTAGAAGAAGATGTCGATTTATCACAAGATTTTATTGTGTGAATTGTTCAAAATGTTCATGTAAGACCTTTTACCGTACAATACGAAATTTGAGCCTCATTTGTCAATTTTCTTTGTTGTCTGCTCAGTACAAATATGTACATGTACTTGTACAATGAATCATGGGTATGATTAATGTGATTCTGGTGCAAGGACAAGATGTGAAAGACGTCGACTATTCCATTACGAAATATCATGTCCGGAATCATCCTCAAGCTCACGATTGGATCCTTTGAATGGCCCTCTACAAGTCTTTGACTACAGTGTATACTGCATACTGGGCATCATCATACAACTGTAGGTAATTCAGGTAATCGAAATGCGATTTTACACTGCGCTAAAAGATAACTTTATGTAGAGGGGTACACTTGATGTCTATTTACCAAAAATTGGAGTGAATAATTTTCATAACTTTGCTAAATTCATAATTTTCAGGACTTTGTGAATAACTGGTGTTGTTTTTGGCTGAAATTTTATCCTCTGCTCCGAGTATGGAATTCACAGCCAAGAAAAAAAAAAAAAAAAAAACATCCGGTGACATGATATACATGTAGGGCCCTTCCCATCTCCCTGCTTCTACTCTCTTTCGAAGGTTCTTACTCATATTACAATGTATAAACACAATTGTATTGTACATTGTACATGTGTAACTAATAAAATTTCACTGAAAAAAAGATGCAATCTGTGGCTTTTGTTTCAGTTCTTGATAAACACGAATACAGTACAGTTCGACCTCGATTATCCAGCCATGTCAGGACCGGCGCTCATCCGCATAAGCGAATTAACCGGATATGAGAGACACAATGTTAATGTATAGCTGCCATCCAAGCTGCCGTCCCAGTGCACTGGCAGCTAGGCAGGTAGCGTACCCCGCAACCATGGTGTAATCTATGCTAGCCTGCGCAAAATTGTAGTCAGTATATCTGTGTACAAGGAGTGCCCCGGGCCGGGGCCTGGGGTTACATTGTACGGTACATTGTACATCCCTTGCCTTGTACTTGCAAGCTTACATAAGTTACAAATACAAAAGAAAATTTCTAAATGCTTCAGAAACAATTTTTAAATTATAATATTATGACAAAAAAATGACTAGAGTTCTTCTCAGTAGTTAGTACTTTACACTTTTTTGAATGGACATTCCCAAAATCCATCTTGATTTGTGATGTAACAGTTAGACAGTCTATTCTATTGTCTGGGCCCCGTCTTAAAGCCTTCATATCAATCACAAGTCCCCAAATCAATCGCAACTTGCATTGCAGCTCACAAGAAACTTGTGATTGATTTCTATCACAAGTCTTCATAAGACAGGCCCCAGGAGAGCAAATATTTCCTAGGTTTGACTGTAAAAGGTGTTATGCATCAAGCAATGGCAACATGTGTCGCAAGCCGAGAATCCCCAGTAATTACACTACAGTATTGAGACACGCTCTTTATCCTCCCTCGACCTGCGCTGCGCGCCGCGCTGGAGCGCCTATTGATGGCGAGCACCTGTGATCTACCATTCACAAAAAGATCCAGAACTAGACATCTTTCTAGACTGATAGACAACAACAACATGTGCTGTAGTCGTACCTAGTCCATATAAATTTGACCCTAGCTCGGCTGGTACAGAATGAGATTTGTCATATTTATGCAGAAAGAAACTACACTCGTCGGTGAGTGAAGGTTTACACGTAAGCTACAAGAGACGAATGATGCGCCGGAGTTATGACAACTGATCAATGGATTATACACTTTTAAACAACAGAGCTACAGTTTTAACGATTTTCTTAGTTAATATATACGTAAATAATTTAGATGAAATACTTACTAGTCATTTTGGAGTCCGATATACATGCGAAATAACACGTGAAAAGAAGATCAACTTCTTTCTACCGGAAGCGTACAAAGCTGGCTGTATGGCTGTAACGTTAGTGTTGATCAATGGTTCGTGATGCGCTTATGTGTGTACATACAACGCAGTGTGTGGATCCGACGTGCTATGCTATGATGCTGACAAGACGATTCGCGGCCCGCTTCATCATGAATATTCATCAGGCAGTAAGATACTGTACAAGTAAATGGCAGAACGCTGGATACGTGCCATAGAATGTAAAAACGTATCGCCGGGAATATAAAAATCTCGAAAAATTGCACCAACGGGGAATGTTAAAACGTCTCGTCGGGAGATGGAAAAATGTTTAGTTTTGCCGGGAAATGTAAAAATCATGTATTTCCACCAGTGGCGTATCTAGGGAAAACGGCGCCCGGGGCAAGCACGAAAATTGCGCCCCTAATTTCTGAAAAAGTGTTCAACCCCAACTCCCAACCCCATCCCGGTAGTCCACATGATGCTTTTTCAAGCACTTAAAATGGATCTTTTGAGGGTGATTTAAATGTAATGAATGTTGATTGATTTTGACGAGCGAACGCAGCGAGCGAGCCGAAAATTTTTGTATTTCAGCTTACAAAACATGGAATTCTTGTCACTTTTTGCTTACCAAATCTTACAATTGTAATCAAGATATAGTGACGGCCTTATAGATAACGATTTATACCGAAAAACTGACTTTAAAAAATACAATGTACTTAGTGCGCGCGAGTGAGCTTAAATTTGGATATGTCCTCGTCATCATCACATATTGTTCTTATCTTTTTTTTATATAAATTTTGGCGAGCGAGTGCAGCGAGCGAGCCGAAAATTTTTGTATTTAAGCTTACAAAACATGGAATTCTTGTCATTTTTTACTTATTAAATCTCACAATTATAGTGACGATCTTATAGATAACGATTTATCCCAACAAACCGAGGACTTTAGAAAATACTCTAGATTACTACTAGTGCGCGCGAGTGAGCTGAAATTTGGATTATGTCCTCGTCATCATCACGTATTGTTCTTATCTTTTTTGATATAAATTTTGGCAAGCGAGTGCAGCGAGCGAGCCGAAAATGTTTGTATTTCAGCTTACAAAACATGGAATTCTGGTCATTTTTTACTTATTAAATCTCACAATTATAGTGACGACCTTATAGATAACGATTTTGTACCAACAAACTGAGGACTTGAAAAAATACTCTAAATTAGTACGAGCGAGTGAGCCGAAATTTGTATATTTCCGCGTCATCATTACGTTTTGTTAGTCTTGTTTGATTCGGGGTTTTTTTTTTGCGCACCCCCCCCCCCCCCCGTATGTTTGAAACCGTTGGCGCCTTCTTTTGATCCAATTGGCGATCTCTTCAGAACGAAAGAAATTGCAGCCGCTGCTCCGTGAAACATTTTGCCTGCTAAATATAAAATGACATGTGTGAACACAATAGACACTGTCATTTTGTCATTATCACGTTTTGTTCTTATTTTCTTTTTTATATAAATTTTGGCGAGCGAGCGCAGCGAGCGAGCAGAAAATTTTTTTATTTCAGCTCACAGAACATGGAATTTTTGTGTGAACACAATAAACATTGTCTTTTTGTCCGCGTCATCATCATGTTTTGTTTTTCTCTTGTTTGATTTGAATTTCTGCCCCCCACCATTCTCCCTCCCCCTTCCGGGCGAGTTTTTTTCTTTTCTTTTTTTCTTTCTTTTTTTTTCTTCGTTTTTTTTTCTTCGCTTTTTTTCTTTTTTTTTTCTTCTTCTTCGTTTTTTTTCGGTTTTTTTTTTGCGCCCCCCCCCCCGGGGCACGTGCCCCCCTTGTCCCCCCCCCCCCCCTAGATACGCCAATGAATTTCCACGGTATTACGGATACATGTAGATGATGAATACTCATGATGGAGCGGGACGGGTGCCCAAATAGTGCTTGGTACCGATTCGCGGTTGCATTTTGTCACACGCATGCACCGATCTCTACACGAAGGGTCTACGTTGAATTTCTGCTATTTTGAAGCCAAACGACGGGAGAAGAAAAGCCACACAGGCAAGCGAATTAACCCTTCTGTACTCAGCATGGTATAGAGCGCACCTGTATACCAAGCTCACATAACTCTCATTTTCTCCTTTTCTTCTTCTCCTCTCTGAATTCCTTAGATTGAGATGAGGGACCAATTCAAAATTAGATTGAAAATCTCAATCTAATAGATTTGATCTAATAGATTTAGAAATCAATCTTTTTCTCGATCTAATTTTGGATTGGTCCCTTGCCACAATCTCCAGTCTACTGTAGATTGATTTCCAACTTCAGAAATTTAATATAAGAGAGTTCTTTTCTTCCCTTCTTTTCTGCCTGAGAGTTCGTTTTGCTTCTCCCCCTTTTGCCTGTTCTTTTTTGTGTTATGTACGTGGTACACGCGGCTCAAGGTCTGTGCCGCAATATTATTGATGTTGAATTCGTGTATATTAAAGTACTGTTATTGACAATATGCTTTTTTATCACAAACAGTATATCTTAACTAATGTTTTATCCAACGTGACTTTTATTCTGTATATTATGTTACATACATAGGTTAGATATTGTTTACCGAGGGATCCACGTCTACAAGCTCATGCTTTTTGGTGGATCACTCTTTTCCATCTCTTTTTCACTAGTTTACATATTCATAGTATAATATGCAGTGTTTGTGGTTTATTCTAACATGCATATAGTACTATTCTTCATAGTGTGTAAATTTCTTTACTTTTAGCTTGTATATTTATGTTGCTGCCTTCAAGTGTTCGATGAAAATAAAGAAATTGAATTGAATTAAAAATTGAATTGAACTATAGACAATTAATTATAGAGCTCAGCTGCTGGAACACTTCTGTGATCACTCTTCAAGCTACAGTTTAACTCATGCACAGAGTTGACTGCGAGTAATAGTGCTCCGATGAAAACGCCTAGAGTTACTTATTTAATAAACGAGCATGTTTCTACGTATACTAGTAAAAGAGCATGTTTCTACGTATACTAGTAAAAGTGGACACCCGTAACGAAGTCCTCGGAACCGGCAGTTTTCTTTCGTTATTTATCGAAATTTCGTTGTAACCAAACATTTAATGAACAATGATAAATATATAGAGCAGATAATGGTGCGGCCTGAATTTTTACTTAATTCGTTGTAACATATTCGTTATAATAGTGTCCGTTATAACGGGAGTGCACTGTGTATGCCATGAAATATAAGTGATCTGCTTGCATCACTATTTATACGTGATAGCCACTATGATAGAAAAAATAAATGTATCCGGCCGTGGGTTATAGGTAATGTTATTTCACTTTATGTATAGGCCTATTGTTTTTGTTTTGTTTTTTGCTGCCTAAAGACTGCAACTTCAATCCTGTCTGCTATTATTTATACACAACCATCATTTATATATTTTATTTATCATTTATATAGTACACAAAAATAGTTTTATCTCAAGTGATGAATACAGATCTCACCGAAAATTGTTATTGATAGAAAAAAAAGAGGCTTGACTGAATAAATGAATGAGTGAATTACGAAACAGAGTATGAGCTAAAGATATAAATCTCAGAGACGCTCGTATACCATTGGATATTATAATGATACATATAGGTGCCTATACATACGTAGGTCCTTATGTACATATACGAACATGCATACATTTTACATACATAATTATCTATTTTATGAATTTAAAAAAAATCCTTCACACTAAATATTAACAGAAATACAGTATGGACGTTGGGGCTTCTTTATACCAACTTTCTGTATGAAGTAAAGTTCCGTTTGACTGCGGCATTCAGAAGACATGCGTGTGCATTATAAAGCTAAGTATGCCGATGTTCACACCGACGCCGAATGTCGCGCTTTAAATCGGCGATCAATTCGGCGTCATTTTTGTTTACTTTTCAAAAAATCTCACGATCTCCTCAGATATGTTATGCTCTGATAAGCTCTGATACGAAGTTCGTTCCCGTTTTGGGCGACAAATTATTTCCCGAATCGCTACGGCTTCTAACGCTTTGATGCCGATTGATCAGGATTTGTTACGCTTTAAATCACGCTTTGTTATGCTTTAATACTCTTTGATAAGCTTTGATGCGCTTATCACGCTTTAAATAACGCTCTGATAAGATTATCAAGCTCTCTTGTGCATTGATAGGCTCTGTTAAGCTCTGTTACGCAATGGAAAATTTCGAGATCCCGATTGCATCCCGCCTCTGATCCAGAGCATATCATGCAGCAGATAGACGAAATCATCGCATCTTTGGCAGAAGAACAAGATATGGAAGTTCAAGATATACCAGAGTATGAACCATCTTATGAAGTAGACATGACCATTGTCTCCCTGCTCTATAACTACATCCTAGCCCTCGAGGCGGAGGAGATAGAGGAAGAACAGCAAAGACAAGAGGAGGGTGAACTATACCAGCAGGAGGGAGAAGACCATTCATCAGGAGCTGCTGGACCAGGCCATGGCTCACTGAAGAAAGAAGACAGCAGTACGGCCGGTACACTAGCCTCCTTGACACACAACTGAGATTAGAGGACCCTGTTGCCTTCCCTTCAGAAACTTCACCAGAGTGACCCCTAGGTGTTCGATGAGATCCTGGAGAGAATGGCACCAGTCATCCAGAAGCAAGAGACTAACTACATACCGCAGGCACCCTTTGTCAGCTGGCCTCAAACTGGCAATCACCTTGAGACATCTGGCCACTGGGGACAACTACAGATCACTGGCATATGGTTTCAGATGTGGTATCTCAACCATATCTGAGATGATTCCAGAAGTGTGCAGGGCCATTGTAGAGGCGTATAAAGATGACGTCTTCAACATACCTACTACCCCTGAAGCATGGAGCACCCTTGCCCTGCAGTTTGAACAGAGATGGAATGTCCCCCATGCAATTGGTGCCTTGGATGGAAAGCACATAGCCATCAAGAAGCCAGCAAACACAGGCAGTCTCTACCACAACTACAAGGGGTTTTTTCCATACCACTGCTGGCATTGGTTGATGCAGAGTACAAGTTCATCTGGATTGAGCTGGGAGGTAAAGGACACAATCATCATGTCTGACTCCCAGATATTCACAGACTGAGCTCTTCGAATGCCTAGAAGATGGGTCCATAGGACTGCCCCCACCATGCCCTCTCCCTGGAGAAAATCAGCCTGATATTCCCTACTTTATCCTGGGTGACGATGCTTTTGCCCTGAAGAGCTACACGATGAAGCCATACAGTAGAAGAGGGATGACAGAATATGAACAGGGGATCCGCAACTACAGGATCTCAAGGGGGAGAAGAGTGGTGGAGAATGCCTTTGGCATCTTGGCCAACAGGTTCCGGTGCCTGTTGGGAACACTGGAACAGAAGGTAACGCCAGAGATTTGGTGGAGACTGTGGTGCTCCACAACCTGCTGAGGAAGAGGGTGGCGCTGGCAGCCAATGAGGTGGACCACGAAGATGAGGAGCACAACTTCGTACCAGGGGCCTGGAGAGAAGGACCTCACTGGGAAGATGTTCCGTAACCACCTGCAAGGGGGAACCTCGCCACTGTGGATGCCAGACATCAGCGAGATCATCTCAGAGAATACTTCGTCTCTCCAGTGGGTGCTGTTGACTGGCAACAAAGGATGGCTGGGCTGGTATTTCCTGATTGAGTTAAGAAAGGAGTGGCTCAGATCGTCAGAAGCAGATGATGAAGATAAAGACTTGTGTGTCTGGAAATAAGAATTTTCTCCCATATGCACACTTTGTTTATTTTTAATATAAGTTTGAAATAATGTTTGTATTATGTGTACTTGTGAAGATGTTACTATTATTATTATTATTATTATTGACGTTATTGTTGTTGTTATGTATTTCATGTGCTTGTAAATAATATAAATACAGACTTTATTGATTTTTCCCCATGAAAAATCAGATAATACTACTATTGTAAATCAGGAGTGAAAATTTAAAGAAATCAAGTTGTAGAATTTGAAATTTAGATATGTGTGATAAAAGATCTTTAAAATACGCATTTTTTTGTTAAATTGATTATTACAAATTATTATTACAAATTGATTTTCTTACTAATTAAAAAGATTAGTAAGAAAATCAATTTTATATGTGAGATAAATAACCCTTATTGTAACAAAGAAAATAAAACAAAGGAACAAATATAAAACGTTATAAAATTAAAAAATGAAATATAATAGAAAATAAATAGAAAAAAACTTTGTGAAAAACTCAGAATACTAAGTTTTCCACAGAGTTTTTCTATTTATTTTTTTATTCTATTGCCTTTTCTATTTTATTATGTTTTATACAAGGTGTCCCTGTTAAGCTTTCCTACGCTTTGAGCAAAACTTTGATAAGCTTTGTGACGCTTTGATAAACTTTAATACGCTCTCCCGCTTTACGCAATTCGTGACAGATCGCCTCAAATTTTGAACAGTTTAAAATTTTTTGGCGCTCTTGCCGAATGTCCCGAATTGTTCAAAGCTTTCTCACGCTCTATTACGGTCTTTACGCTTTAATTAAGCTTTTCAGCCGCCGCTTTGCTCGCCGATGTAATTCGCCATCAATTCAGCGTCGGTGTGAACTAGGCTAAACCAGCTATCAGTGAAATCAAAATTCACATTCATTATTCCCCGAGTGCCACCCTGGCTATTCGGTCACATAATTGTTAATTGTTTCTTTTAGCTCTTATACGCTGGTTTGAATGGACTTCAGACACTATGAAGTTAATGCATGCTATACACTGCTGTAAGTGGTGCGTTGATGATAATGGAAATGATAATGAAATAACGATAACAATAGATAATAATTCAGTAATAATAATAATAATGATTGTGATTATGATCATCATCAACCATAATCGAGTAATCGCTAAATTGCAAAAATGGTATAGGGCTATTCAAATAATAATAACAACAATTATAATTATGATCAGTTATAATTATAGTATGATAACGATATAAAATAATTATGATCATTATCATCATCAACCATAGTAATCGTTATTATTGCAAAAATGGTATGGCTATACATTCAAAGGATTTATAGGCGTTGGATAACAACTGCTATAAATGACACGATGTCCCGTGTAGCTCTTAAATGCACCAACGTTTGGTTATCTTGGTTATCTTAGTCTGACCAATAACGGATGTTGACATTTATCAATATGTCTATTGACTTATATGTATTTAGGCCTATCTGTGGGTCTGTCGTCCAGTCTGTATGTATTTATCATATGGCAAGTTTTGCACAATCTCGTATCAACCATAAAATCTTACTGAATTAAATAAGCATGACAAAAAAGTAGTGCGTTTCTTATAGTCCAATAATGAAATATTATACAACGAACGCATTTTGAATGCATATTATTGTGCATGACTGAGTATACTTTGTGTAATATCGAGTATTTGTATAATTTAATATTTTATGTATTTTGTATAATTTGTATAACGTCGATTCCTCGACAGTGCAATATCCATCCATCATCTACTTCGGTTGTTGATTTGGTGTTTGTAATAATGTAGGCCCCGTATCGTGTATTATAAGGCTATATCTGTAATAATTACCATTTTCTCTCCGTTTTGGGTTGGGTGTGCTGACAATATGAGTACAATATGAGTATCGCACAGGTTCTAAATTGCCAGAAATAATTCTGGCATTATTAATGATGGTAATTCTAATTTACTTTTTACAGTGCTAAAATCTGTAAGTTACGTGTACGCACAATATTACTAACCTCTATGTGTTGTGTGGTAATATGAACTTATCCATGTTCACGTTCCTACATAGGACCTTACACACATTAACATTCGTGAGTATTATAGGAAAAGTAAAAGACATTGTTTTCGATGTGGCTGAGATAATAATTATGCTCCATTTTACGTAGCACATGGATGGCTTAGTCGGGGAGGTGACCTCTCTGCATGCATATAAGTAGGCCTACTCGTATAGCAAAACTCCATATCATATATTTGTCCATTGACGGTCGTGAAATGAGTTAAGTTTCGTTTTTCATCTAAGTATTGCAGACCTTTCTTTCTTGAGAATGTATTTCTTGTTCGTTCCCTCCATGTTTTTATATACGATGCAGAAGAATTTCACAAAGGTATAGGGCCTATTAACCATTAGGCCTAACCACCCCCCCCCCCCCATGCTACCCATTGATTGCTCATTATTTGTGGCTGTGGACAACTTAAAACGCTTTATTATTCTTCATAGTTACATGTTCTTTTTCTTTTTTTTTTTGAATTCTAGTAGGCCTAACTTCACTCCTCCCTGGCCTCCTCATTCTACTTTCATCATCATCATCTTATTATTATTATTTTTTTTTATTGTTATTATTATTATTATTATCGTTATTATTATTATTACTATTATTATCATTGTTATTATCATCATTTTTTTTTATTATTATCCTTATTGTTATCATAATCGTGGGTCTACGGCAATTACCCCCTGGGCAATTACCCCGGACCCTTCCCCTGTCCCTAATCCTAATCCTAATCCTGAAACTAATCCTAACCATAACCCAAACTCCTAACACTAAACCCAACCCTAACCCTAATCTTAACTCTAACCTTACCACTAATCAGTATTTAGCCGGGGGGTAATTGCCCTCGGGGGGGGTAATTGCCCGGATACGCATAATCGTTATTGTCATTATTGTCATTAAAGGGACTGTACAGTACTGGTTGGGGTGGGGATTCATGTTTTGAACAAGTGAGATAATGAAAAGCCTCTTATGAAATATGAAAGAGCATGTAATTCTAAGAAGGATTCAACGTTTATTTGATGAAAATTGGTTTTCAAATGACTGAGATATCCTAAAAAAGTGCTAATAATAAAAGGCGACATGGCACAACTTTATTAGGATCTCTTTGTTTCAACTTGTTTTATTTCAGCCATTTCAAAACCGATTTTCATCGAATAAACTCTTGATACCCCTTAGAACTGCATGCTCTTTAATTTGACATCTCACAGAATGGTTTGTGAATATCTCGCAAAACGTTATATTCTTAAGCTAAATCCCCACCTCGACCAGAACTGTACACACCCATTATTACCATTATTACCATTGCCGCTCGTTGCATTCTTAGTCACAATTACACAGCAGAATTCACATTATAATCTATAAGTGCTCATGTAGGCCTACAGGCAATGATAAAGATATTCTCACTTAGTTCCAGTTTTCGAATCAATTCTGAATGAAAGATTTATAGAATTATAGCATTCCACATTCCAATGCATAAAAAATATTAATTGGTGTCGATAGTGTCGCTTGGCCCCGGCGCTTGGCCAAGTCTCCCAATGGCGACACCATTGAAAACAGTTTCAGACACCCGCTCAAATTTCAAGTGTTTACACAATTGTAATAAAGAATGTGCAAAAAATGCGTACCAAATCCAGCAACCAAAATGGCAGGCTCTCGCATCCTTTTTGGCATCGACGCCACAATGTACAAGCAAGCATTGCTTCATGTGCTTCCGAGGCGGGAATTCCCCGCTTTGTTCGCGGGCTGATCGCCGAGAGAAGCCCACGTGTTTAGCTGTAAGTGAAGCAGCACGGAGCTGTGCACGTACACCACCATTTCATGCCCGTGCACACAGCACGCACATACATATTATACACACAGTAGTGGTACAGTTGTACACATACGTGGCTATTATAGCACTGAAAAACGTCTACCATCATCTGTGCCTGAACAAGTCTCCGAAAGCTAACGTACCAGCACACAATCATGCCGAAATACAAGACCAAGGAGGCCCTTTCCAGCGGTTCAGACTCTGACGAGGTAAATTTTGTGTTCGTCTGCTTTAAAATTATGATGTTAATAAGCATGATTTGTCAAGCCTGGAACGGTGTTCTGACCTCTCAATTGTCAAGTGTTTCCTGTCTGTCTCAACATTGCCCTCACCTTGCTCATTGCACATGTTGCAATAATGCAATACTACATTGAAAGAATGCTCTAACACGTTACTATTCGTTAGGCTCTAGCAGCTAGCTCTTTCTTCCAACACTGCAAGGTTCCAAGGAGTTACTGTTAAGTTTACTTATTTTTCTTCTTCTCCTCGGTCATTCCCTAATGAAGCAGAAAAAGGATGAAATGAGTGAAGAATACAATAAACACGAGACCATGACAGAATATGCAGTTCAGTGTAAAACGTTTGCAGTTTGTGTGATGATGCCTAAAAAGTGAAATTGAGCAGATCTGTCTGATGTTAATGTAAAGCCAGATGCAGAGGCATGCATATGATTTGACCGAAAGATCGGTCTGTATCTGGTCGTCGGGGGGAATGTTCCGCGGAGACTGCGTCTGGCTTCACGGATCCCCTCCTTTTATACGGAGGAGAGCGATAACATCAAAAAAATAAAAGACTCCTCCAGACAGACGGATCTTTCTTTCTAGCATTTACATTATTAGATTTAAATGATATGTATTATGCACATGCATCATGGCTTTTCTGTAATCTCAGTTGATGTGATGATATTGGGGTTCTAGTTCTACTGTGTAGGGTTTAATTGAGCACTGCTAAAAAATAACCATGATCTGATTTGCACTCTCGGGTCTCTGTTATGAGCAACATGTTTGCATCCCCGAGGCTTGTATGGCATGGTCTTCATTAAATTGATGAATTTGCCTCTTGTTCGGTGGCCTCTCGTTAAAGGACAAGTTCACCTTCATAAACATGTGGGTTGAGTGAATGCAGCAATATTAATAAGTAGAGCACATCACTGAGAGTTTGAGGAAAATTGGACAATCCGTTCAAAAGTTATGAATTTTTAAAGTTTCTACTCAGTTACGGCTGATATAAAGAAAGTATAAAGAAAATTCAACATATTTTCACTTTTCTTGCATAAAAAAGAACACTCGATTTCTCTCTTTCAGAAGGCAAGGGGAATGATATTTCCCTTAACATACGTCAGTAACGAGTCGAAGAAATGTGCACTTTATTAAAAAAACAAAGTTTTGTGAAATTCTCTTCTTATTTTCCTTATACCGTTGTATGTAAGTGACATCAGACACTGTAGTAGTCTCCTCATTCAACAGTGATTGCGCAGATGCTTTAAAAATTCATAACTTCTGAATGGAGTTTCGGATTTTCCCCAAACTTTCACTGTTGATGTGTTCTCAAATATTGTTGCATTCACTCAATCCATATGTATATGAAGGTGGACTTGTCCTTTAACTGTATGGGTGGTAATACAGTCAGCCCCTCATAACCACGAGGCCACTGGCACTGATTAAGAGGGAGATTTATCGGTCTAGGTCTTCAGTAAATTGGGCCTAGATTAACCCCAGAGCACTCCTTGTACACAGTTTATAAGCTCCGTGTTGGGGCTGGTCGCAGTTAGGCCTAGATCTACCCCTGCCTCAATCAATACTGGCACTGGTACACCTGTTGAAATTTGTAATAGATTTTGTGTGGTTTCAGACTTTCAGATCCATAATAGTTCTTCTCTTACTTTTATTACTGCTCTCTTTAAGACTAGGGATTTCCTGATGTGCTCATCAATACAATGCCAATGGATTGCCACTTGATTGATCCCCTGCTTTTGCCTCCTTCCTTGTCCTTTGTACACTCCTCCTCCACCTCCTTCTCTGTCACCTCCTCCACCTCCTTCCAAATTAAGAACAGCCCACGACATAGAAAATTGTATTGTGTGGTAAAATGGCACAGTGTTGTGCAGTTTAGAGTACAGACATGTATTCCAAATGTAGTAACTACTAATGTTATAGAATTTAATTGTAGTAATTTGAATGGTATTAAAAAAAAGTGATGATCAGGGAGTGAAATAATAATTGCATTCATATTATTGGCAAGACTTCCAGAAATGTCCCCCACTATAAGACTACGACTGTGTTTGGTACAGTAGTTGAGAGTTTGATCATGTGGGTATAGAGAATGTTGCACACACACTGGGGACTTGAACTTGTAGGCCTACAGTACTATGCACGTGTTGCTTGACTTTGTATGCAAACGATTTTTAGGTCAGCCAATTACTGTATACGCCGAATATTTCGCGAGGTTTTTATTTTCGCAAATTATGCGAGTCGGGTGCTATTCGCAAAATTAAAGACACACGAAAATATTGACGCTGATCCCGATGTAAATATGACGTATGCATGTACATTTCTCCGTTCAGTACAGGACTCCACTATCGCGAATTTAACCGCTCGTGAAATCATCGGGAATTCCTGATTCGCGAAAATATATGGCGTATACAGTAGCTTAATTAAGTAATCACATCATGGACCTTGTGTGGCACTGTAAAACCAGAAATGTTGGTGTGCATTTTAATTTTGCAAATTTCGCAAAAGCCATCAAGTTGACAGGGATGCCAAGTTAAAAAAAATTGTATGAGTGAGATTTTCATGACTCGGCATCTCGGCATGCGAATGTGCGCGCAAGTGACGGTGTGGGAGGGGTTTTTCCCCCTGTGGCCTCACACTGTAGAGATTTTTTTCAATTTCTAGTTTTTAATGGTGCGATCAGGTGCATACTTAAGTGACTATTTTTTACTTATTTTGAAAGACTAAAGGAAAATATACCTTCAATTGTAACTATCACTTTAATCCTTTGAGCTATGCTCCTTATTATGGGCCCAAATTGCAGACTTTGCCCGATGCGTGAGAAAAATGGGTGCCATGCGTGAGATCGTGAGACGACCCCTAAATGCTTGAGTCTCACTCAGTATGCGTGAGACTTGGTAGCTCTGCATCAAGATTCGTGAAATCAAAATGCACACAAAAGTTCTTGTGTACAATATATGCACTGAATACCAGTGGCAGTTCGTAAAAATTTCATGCCACAAAAATAGACTGTCAGCTGCAATTCATGAAAGTATCATGCAGCAAAAATATTTTGCTTTAAGTATTGGTATTGTATCATTCCCAGTAAAGACAATCCTGAAGATTAAAAAAAAAAAAAGAATCTGAACCACTGGAGCAGTCATCAGCACGAAGGAGGTTCAAGAGAGTGGAGTCACAACTGTTGTACAGTATTTCCTTTGAAGTCACGTTTGATGCCGCCACTCGAAAGTATTTGAAGCATGTGGCAAACTGGATCTGCCGCGCAGATAGGAAGACAATTGACTCATGTCTCATTGCATTTAAAATCATCAGCCACTTTCTAATGAAAATATGTCTTTGTGATGGTAATTACTTTTCGCCATCCCTACTTATAAAAGATAGGTGGTATATAATGGTAAAGACACGGGGATGCGCGAATAGAAATTGCGCAAAAAATGATGAAATAAAAATGAAAATTACTCGACTGGCTGTGCCCGGCCACTAATGTGATATATCTATCAATATAGAATTATACTCAAAGATTATTCCATATCGGTTTTATTTGGAGGAATTAAGTGGAAAAGTGATAAAACCGGCTTTCCGGGAGGGTACAGTTTTAAACACTTTCACATGATACAGCTCTGATTTAGACCCCGTTTACAGTGCGGGGCCGGGCTCGGCCGCGGCTCGGCCGCGGCCGAGCCCGGCCTCAATTGCGCGGCCGAGCCTCGCAATTTTGTCCGTTTACACTGCTGGGCTCGGCCGCGCTTTCGATTCAAACCTTTCATTATTTGGTCGTAGTGGCGCTCTGCTTGTAAACTAACGCAATTTGGTATTGTCTGGTTTTCAGACCCTTTGCCAACTGAATTCCGTGGCGACGAAGTCGCCGTTCGGCCAAAGGCCTTTGCCGAAGGAAAAAATCCTTTGCAGGACAAAACCTCCTTAAACTATACTAGTTTTCGACGTTGAGGGGGTTAATATCCTGAATAGCGAAAGATACAGGCAGAGGGTTTGGAAGCCAGACTAAAATTGGCTGCGCAATTGGCCGCGCATTTGGCCCAGTTTGCGTTTACACCAAGAAAAGGCCGGGCTCGGCCGCGGCTCGGCCGCGGCCGAGACCACCTCCAGAGCGAGGCCAATTTTGGCCTCGCATTTGGCCTTTTGCGCGTTTACACTGAAGCGGGGCTGGACTCGGCCGCGGCCGAGCCGCGGCCGAGCCTCGCACTGTAAACGGGGTCTTACACTTTTGCACATACAGTCAAACTCGGATACCTCGAAGTCGTCGGGACTGAAGAAAATGGTTCGACGTACGCGAATTTCGAGGTACGCGTACGTCGAATTTTCTTCGACTTATCCGATGTTTATCGATGTTCGACGTTTATCGATGTTCAACATGGTGTCTGTTATAGTGCCTACTGATTGTTTGCATGCTTGTCAATTTGAATTGAATCAACTTTTATATGAATGAATTGAGTGAAAATCGGAAATGAAATCAAAATTTCAGAAATAAAGATTTTGGTGGCCTGATCGCGCCACAAAAAAAAAAAAAAAAAAAAAAAAAAAAATCGGATGTTTGCCTTTACTTTTGAAAATGAACAGCGGTAACAATCGGCTACGTAAGATGCTAAAATAAATGTCAGGGGTTTGCGTTTAATTGTGGAAATGAATGACGGCAATATTCGACTCGGTATGATACTAAAATAAATGTCGGATGTTTGCTCATACTTTTGGAAATGAATAACGATAAGACTCGGCCCCGTATGGTGCTAAAACTAATGTTAGATATTTGATTTTGCGTTCGGAAATGAATAAGGATAACATTCGGCTCCGGAAGACGCTGAAATAAATGTCGAATTTTTGCTATGACGTTCGGAAATGAAAAACAATAACATTCAACTCCGTACGATGGTTAAATAAATGTCGGATGTTTCCTTATACTTTCGAAAGTAAATAGCAATAGCATTCGGCTCCGGAAGATGCTAAAATAGATGTCAGATGATCGTTTTTATGTTCGGAAGAAAATAGCAGTAATATTCTGCTCCATCATGTCCATATGATGCTAAAATAACTGTCTGATGTTTGCTTTTAAATTTCGAAATGAATAACAGTAACATTCAGCTGCGTTTAATGGTAAAATTAATGTTTGATGTTTGCTTTGACGTTCGGAAAAGAGTAACAATAATATTCAACTCCTGACAATGATGAAATAAATGCTGGATGTTTGCTTTTACGTTCGAAAGTAAATTGCAATAACATTTAGCTCCGGAAGGTGCTAAAATAAATGTCGAATGTTTGCTTTGATGTTCTGAAGTGAATAACAATAATATTCAACTCCGTACGCTGATAAAATAAATGCCGGATGTGTGCTTTTACGTTCGAAAGTAAATGTCAATAGCATTCAGCTCCGGAAGATGATAATCATGTCGAATGATTGCTTTTACGTTTGGCATGTTTGGAAGTGAACAGCAGTAACATTCTGCCCCATACGATGATAAAAAAATATTGGATATTTGCTACGGTACATTTCGAAATAAATATCAGTAACATTCAGCTATACGTTTCATGGTCCAAAATGTCTGATGTCTGCCTTGACGTTCAAAAATGAAAAACAGTAACATTCGGCTCCATGCGATGATAAAATAATTGTCAGATGATTCATATTTCACTTTCGGAAGTGGATAGCAGTAACATTCGGCTCCGTTCGATAATGAAATATATGTCGGATGTTTGAAATGAATAACGGTAATATTCTGCTCCGTACGATGCAAGAATAAATAACAGATTGTTGCTTTAACATTTGGAAATGATTAATGGTATTAATCCGCTCAGTAAGATGCTAAAACAAATAGCGGATGTTTGCTTTCACGTTTGGAAACGGATTAGGATAGTATTCAGCTCCGTCAGATTCTAAAATGAATGTCGGTTGTTTGCTTTTACATTTAAAAATGAATAACGGTAACTTTCGGCTTTTTACAATGCTAAAACAAATGTCGGATGCTAACAAATGTCAGCAAATGCTCCCATTTTCTCATTTCAAACGTAAGTTTTGACCTCCTCAATATAATGGGCATCAACTTTTTAAATAGTCTCTACGCCTATTTGTCAAATCTTTAAACACAGAGTAAGATGATTGAATTATCTATTCATTTTTTTTTTTTAGACATGGGCATCTGTATCACTTCAATAATGCTTAATATTAATTTGTCTTTGTTTAGTAGGACCGATTTAGTTTTTGTAATGTTTTTCCTGATTTTTTTTTTTGTTACCAGATTTTACTTTCGACCACTAGAAAATAAAAATCAATGATATTGGTGACCCGATAAAACTTATAAGTGCGGAGCCCTGTGTATTCTATTCTTCATTGTGATCGGCCTATACTTCCAGATTTTCATAATCGCATTGCTGGGGGAAAAAAAAAAAGTTTCAGTGCTTGCGTTCTCGGGGAAGTAAACTTCGTGAAAGGCAAAAAAAACCACAACAAATAGTTTTAAAAAAGGCACTACGAGGGAGATTGATGTTTTGACAGTGGAGCGTGATTAATGGCAAAGAATGATATAACTGTCAACGTAAGCAGGTGCGCCCCGACGGTTGAGAAATCTACGCGCACGGTATGACTCGATCAAAAATCAAAACACAGTGGTTAAAGAAAAGCAAATGATGGTGCAGCGCGTAGTGCTATCGTAAAGCACTCCATTGGCACGGGTGCTATGTGCATACCATGTACGTATGTTGGTAGGTGTTGGGGATTTTCCTTGTCAGCTGTGTATCGGGTATTTCTCCTTGGGCGCGCGATTGTTCTGGGTCTCAGAATATTTACAATCGAGTGTGAAAACATTTGTGACATGTCATGTCTTCGCTGTCCACGCGCGCTTAATCGGAGATGCGGAGTGATGTTTGCAATTTCGATTCGAGCAACATGCTGGGAAAAACAATAAGTTAATTAAGATCGGGACATTAGATTTCCCTTCGAGGTAACCGAACTTCGAGTTATCTTTGTTCGAGCTACGCGAATTTTAATACACGGAAACTCCATAGGAACAATCGGGACTTTCATTTTGCCCCCGAGGTAAGTGATATTCGGCTTATCCGACGTCGAGGTATCCGAGTTTGACTGTATTTCTTGAAGGGATTGGCCTTTGTTTAATGAGCTTTATCATTAAGTGAGATTTCGTTTCATTTAATAGATTTAACAAGCAAAATATAGCCAACATTAAGTTAACGTTCAAAATGAATCTTCAGATTGCTCAGCAAGACGGCGGCATCAAACCCCGTCACTAAAGGCACAGATGCACCTGTGGAATTCTTTTGTACATCAATAGAAAAGTGACAACTGTTTGAATAATTACAGCCAGTTGGACGTCCATCTCTTAAACCTCCTTGTCAGCACTAACCAATCGAGTGGTACATACGTGTGCATGTGTGCCCACCACTGAATCTACAGGGTATGTAGGTTGGTGGGGACAGTACATAGAATTTCATTCCAGTGGATAATGTTTTGTAATCGTTAGATGAAGCTATGTTGGGCAAGACGTGTGCAAGCTTCTCATCTTTAGGAACAGCCTTATTGTTCACTTCGAATGTAGTAGTGAAGAATTGAAGCATACAGAATTACCAAGCATGAAATCTTTATGCAGTGAGAATGTGGCAAATAGTGGGATGTCGGTAATTCTCTGGTAAGAGTGTGGAGCATCGAAAGAAGTAACCATATCATTTCATGTTTTCATTCTTTGGAATTACATCAACAGATTTACGTTCACTGTTTAGTGAATTTACAACAATGTAAGGTGTCTTATAAGCCAAATCTATTCTGGGCAGTTTGTGGAAAAAAAAGAAGAAACTTTTCATACTGAATAATTCTGGTGAGTATTGTCAGAGATTATGTACATTTAATTGCAGTCTGTGGTCTCCAACATTCTCTTTAGCCTGCCCAGAAAAAGCAGAAGAAGGGAGCTGCTGCCAAGCCAGCCAAGAAGCCGGCAAAGAAGGCTTCGTCAGACGACAACGATGTGTCCAGCATGTTTTCTGTGAGTATCTGATCGTTATACACTGGGCTGTCTTGCTTGTTATAAACCTGTAGATGATCAAGGAAAGCAGTGGAATGTGTAATCCTGCTTTCGCAAGGTCCTAGCCAAATTTGAATAAGTCAGGCAGTCTGCCCGCCATGTGTGTCGTGGCAGCTCATCAGTCATCTCTAGAGCTTTTTTGATTGATTTTCTGTGCCAACTCTATGACTCCCCCCACCCCCCACAACCTTTGTACCTTAGTTTAGCCATTTCACATCTAGAGCTCTCACGCAATGTCGATCTAGCTTCTACATGTACCTATTATTGTAAGGAAGCCGCAGTAAATTTCACACCATTGCTTTGGATTCAATCGAGAGTATTCCGATACAGGGAATTGTATGAACCAGGCAAGGAGAGACACGCATTTTCACACACTTATACTCCACATAGTGTACACACGGACCCATAGTCCACATGTGCACACACATGCTTGCACGCAAACACAATGATGACTGCAGTGGGATGTCATGTAGTGACACCTAAACTATAGAGTGAAAGTGAGGTCTAGATAATTTCCCTGCACTGTACAATGGAACTTTGCCCTGTTTTTAAGTGTTTTAAATGCATCACTCTCTTCCATGTTATATCGTGTGAAAAAATGTATGCATTTTCAACAGAGTGGTAATTTTCCATATTTAAATCTGATGTTGAAAAGGTAGCCAGGTATATTTTTGTTTTGCATACTTTACACACATCATGCAAATAGTTATACACTGTGATTCAGATTTAAATCACATTTTAATATTGTATTTGTGACAGTGTTTGTTTGATGTCATTGTGTTGATATAGAATAGGATTCAAAGGAACAACATCAAGCACTGACAATAAAATTGTGTACTAGCACTGAAGTGATGGTGTACACAGCTGTTCTACAGTGTGTATTCACAGATAGACATGAAAGAGCAACCTGTGAAAGTATATTAGTGCTAATACATGCATATGTATGTAAAGTTTGTGCCTCTGCTCATCAGAAGATTGGGACAATTACTGAGCACTATTTGTAACCACAGAGGTTTCGAAGAGACTATATCATTCTCTTGATTAGACTACTATACAGGTACCCAGAATATTGCAAAGTGAAATATCAATCAATACATTGCACAGAATTCTGCATTCAGCTGCAAGACTTGACTACTGGACTTTTAAGAAGAGAACACATTTCAGCTACTGTAAAAGTGGAAATTTTCACGGTGTTGAAATTTTCGCGCATTTCGCGCAACCAGAAACTAGCGTGAAAATAAAAGCAGGCAAATATTTTCGCCTGCTATATGTTGCAGTAGTTGAGGTATTGATTCCGCGGAATTAAAAACACGCGTAACTCTTCTTACCCCGCTGAGCGCGAAAGATTAGTCACGCGAAAATACCCACTTATACAGTATTTACCAATCGCTGTATTGGCTACCAGTAACATTTTGTATTAGATTCAAGATCCTGCTGATATACACTGTCTTCTTGATTTCACCTCCTCTGGTCTGTACGATATCAGTATGGGGTGCATCCCCTCCAAGGAATTTTAGATCTAAAGCAAAGTGCCTCTTAATAAATCACTCAATTTGCACTAAATTCTGCAGAGTTCATGCTTTTCAAGGTAGCTGCCACCGAATTATGGAAGAGGTCACCTTGTATTCAGAAGCAGGCAAACGCAGTGAACATGCCTTATAAGCCATTAATGAAAACACATCAGACATGATTGGATCATCAGAGGTTATTATGCGGTTTCTTGTCATAGTGCTATTATGCAGTTTCTTGTCATAGTGTTGTCTTACAGTGAAGCAAGGGGCCTATCATCTTCACATGTAATTGATTCAACACGCATCTAAGTTAATATATGCTGATACAGTGTATGTTTCTTACTTTCACTTGTCTGTATAACACACATCATACATGGTAGTGTGTGATATGTGCTATACACATACCATTCCCTCGTCATTACACACCAAAACTGAAACTTTGCTGGGGAAAAAACAAAACAAGACATGGTGTAGGAGCGAGTGTGCATTTTGTGTTAGTAAGAATTTGTTTCAAATGGCAAAGTAGTTTATGGTTACTAAAGAATGGACACACACACACACAAACCCACTATAGCCTTGTCTAAAATAAGAACTGTGCTGGAAGTGTGAATATTGGGAGTTCAAAAGGTGGACAATGGTGGACTCTAGCCTTGTCTAAAATAAGAGCTGTGTTGAAGTATGAATATTGGGAGTTCAAAAGGTGGACAAAGTTGTAATGCCTGTAACACGACATTTGTGCATTTGTGAAATCGGACAATCCATTCAAACGTTATGAAAAGTTTCAGTACCACCATCGCTGGATGAGAAGACAGCTACAGTTTGTGATGTCACATGTGAAGACAATTTGAAGAAAATATTCAAAGAATTCCACAATATTCCATATTTTATGAAAAGTACATATCCCTTTTGCTTGTTACTGACATATGTTAGGGTAATATTATTCCCCCTGCTTTCTGAAGGAGGCAAGTCAAGCACTCTTTTATTATTTAATTTAATTTCATTTCATTTATTAAGTTTCCACACAAATCATATAGTGTTGTATTTACAACATCCATCCATGAAAATGTAAAGTAACACATAAATTATAAGTTGAGTATTTACAAAAAAAAAAAAAAAATGCATGACTCAAAATCAATTGAAATCATTCTAAAGCATATTGCATTCATGACGAATGAATAAAATTGGGTGTAGTGGAAACCTACATAGAAGCAGATACTTGTGAGAGTAGGTTCCCCAAAACAAAAAAGAAGTCAAACGCAGGCTGTTACACTCACACACACACACACTCTGCATGCATGCAAGTGCACCTGGACAAGCGTGTGTGCACACACACTATGAAAGAAACTCTAAGTAAAAATCAAACCACGTGGGCCTGTTCTGCAATCGTGCCAATTTTTTTTTTTTTTTTTTTAATTCCTCCGCCACAAAGTGGTGCCGGAGGCACTATGTTTTCGGGTTGTCCGTCCGTCCGTCCATCCTTCCGTCCGTCCGTAATCAAATTTTGTGGACAGCGTAACTAAAAAACCTTTTAAGGTATCCAAATGAAACTTGGCATGTTGTATGTGTATGAGGGGATGAAGTTGTGCCTATTAACTTTAGGGGTGCACATGCTCAAGGTCAAAGGTCAAGGTCAAATGCTCAAAATTTCACTATTTCCCACATATCTATGCAATGCCTGGAGATATTGTCTTGAAACTTAGTGTATACAAGTACTACCCAATTAGGATTCTCTGGTCAGAGTTTCAGGTCATGAGGTCAAAGGTCAAGTGAAAACGTTAAAATTTCACTTTTCTTCTCCATATCTTGGAAATGGTTCAAGGTATCTTCATGGAATATAGTATGTATGCATGTACTGACTGGCAGTGATTATGTACGGATTTAGGGGTCATTGGGTCAAAGGTCAGGGTCAAGGTCAAAGATCAAGTGAAAGTGTTTCTTCCTCCATCTTGGAAGTAGCTCAAGTTATCTTGAAACTTAGTACACAATTATGCATGTTCTGCCTGACAGTGATTCTCTTATGGATTTTAGGGTCAAAGGTCCAGAGTCAAAGGCCATGAGAAAATGGTAGCAATTTACTATTCAATACAGAAATTGCACTTTTCCATACCTTGAAAATTTCTCAGTGCATAAACTTATAAAAGGGTCAAAGTCAAGTAAAAGTCCTCAAATCCCCAAGTGTATGCTCTCCCATTTGTCCAATTAAACCTACATTGTAAGTCAAGGAAGGTGAACATTCAACACGTGACAAACATGACATCATTTTAATATTTTGCCAGTTATGTGAAACTGTAATCACACATTGTCCACATGTACTATACACCTATTAGGAGAATCATGCATTATTGCGGAGGCATACCAGTCGCCATAGCGACATTTCTAGTTTTATTATGCTAGGAAAGTGAAAATGTGTTGACTTTCCTTTACACCGTTCTTCATTATGTGACATCCAAACTTGTGGTATTCTCTGCATTTATCCATGGCTGCACAGAAACTTTTAAAATTCATAACTTTTGAACCAATTTTTCAATTTCCTCAAACTTTCACCAATGTGTTCTGTTATAATATTGCTGCTTTCACTCAATCAACACATTTTGGTGAACTTGACCTTTAATTTCACACAAAGACCTTTGCTTAACCAACCACAGTGTTATTCAAATACAGAGAAGAACGAGAAAATAATAATAGTTTTCTTTAAACTCATTTCTTTTTGTTAAATGCCAAGACCACAAGCCTTCTAAGATCTCCAATGAGTGTGTGTGCATTAAAATAAGCATAAGTGTTGAAAATATCACCCCAGATACGACCGTGGTAATGAAATCTCATTTGCCTTGAATCTGTCCTGTCAATAAAGGCCACCTCTTCGTTAAGGTTGGCACAAATAGGTTTGACACTTTCTGTCATATGACCTGTGTGATGGGTCCTAACCATAGCATCTATTCTGATTTACAGTAGTCGGACCCAATGAGGTTCAGATGATGGACTGCAATGGCGCCCTCTTCAGTCTGATGTGACACAATCTGTACTTATGTTTAGTGGGATTCAATTTTTTTTTTTTTTTTTTTGCCAGATGACATTATTGATATTATTTTTTTTTTCCAAAGACCAACATAAAGCAAAGGAATTGAAATGTTCTTGTTTAGTCTTGTTTGTCATTTGTTTGTTTTATCCTTGGTCACCTCAGCTCTGCTTGTCTCATTCTGTTTTGCACTTCTTGTATCTCCATTTATCTCTGTTATTTAGCTCTCAAGGCAGAGGTTTGTGAATGTCCGTGAATTCAGGGGAAAAGTACTGGTCGACATCAGAGAGTACTATGAGCCAGAAATTGGAGATCTTAAACCAGGGAAGAAAGGTATGATTATGCTGCTAATTCTCCCAGACTGAGCAAGAGTCTTCCTTAAAACTTATATACAGTGCACTCCTGTTATCAAGAACACAGTTGTAACAAAAGTCCATTTACAACGATATAAGAATTCAGGCCTTGACATTATCCACTTTATGTTTTTTATTGTTTATTTGTTCAGTTATAATGAAATTTCGATATAACGAAAGAAAACTGCCAGTCCCGAGGACTTTGTAATAACAGGACACCACTGTATCTTTTGACATCTTAAAAACAAGAAAAATTAAAACCCCACTGATTTGGGAATTGGTTTTGCCTGTTGAGATGCATGTAGTGCACAAGTGTCTCCCTGGCAGCTTTTTGCAAGTCTCCCTGATTATGTTTTGAAAATGTTGGTATCCAGGGTGTGATTATAGGAGACAAAGTCAAAAATAAACTGTGAATAGATCTACAAGGTGTAGGTGAGCAGACTACTGTAATTGTGATTTTGCTACAACACACATTTCCCATAGATACCTGCCCGAGTATACTCGGGACTCGTCCTCAACAAGTTAACAATTTACTGTAGCAGGACTGAAACAAAATTTTTGTTCTGGCATTACGTGGTTTTCTCCATGTAGGTGAAAAAATGTCTTGTGAATGTTAGAATGATAAGTTACAGGGGTGACTTCCTGAACTTATACCTCAGCATCCTGCTTGGGATTTAGCCCAAGTATGCTACATGGAAAGCAGGTGTACTAATTAGATTTTGGGCAAACCACAAGTAGGTCAACAGTCAAAGGTTACTAAACATTTGGTTAAAGATGCTTTTTCCACCCTTGATATCATCTAGCAATATCAAATGGCTCTAATTTGGAAGGAAAGGACAAAAAGGAAGAGCTAGATAAAATCACAGGGGTGACAGAAAAAAAAAAATCTGATTTCATAGTTTACATATATGGGCTGAAAATGCTGTATTCAGCCATAACTTCAGCCAAGAAAGTTCTGTGGTAATATCTTTTAGTAGGAAGGATAGAAAAAAAGAATATGATTATTCTGATGAAATGACAGGGAATGGTCAAGGCCAAAAGTCATTAAACAAGAGTGTTATTTTTAAAGCAATACATGTAACTCTACCCAGGAGTATGTAATTGAACTGTGCATTGCTTATTTTAGGCTTAGAAGTGATACGGGAATTGTATAAAGAATTTGGGTTAAGATACAACTCTTAAGGGTCAAATGTCAAAGTCATTGAACCTTATTTAGATATAAGTGATGGACCATACTTATAGAATTATTATAGTGAAAGAATAAGATGGCAGTGACATCCCAATGTGCAGTGGAATAGTTCATCATTTACTTGACAGATTTCTTCCTTTTCATCACAGATTGAGATGATTATGAGAAAGGAAACACAGCATGCATAAATTGAGCCACATTAGTGTATGACTTACATCTTGTCCTTTTTTCTTTCCAGGTATCAGCTTGACGGTTGACCAGTGGAGGAAACTGACCAACCAGATCGATGAGATTAATGAGAGGATAGAAGAGATGGCCTGAAGAGGGTTATCTGCCTGGAGGAAGCGTTGCCACTTTCACAGAAATTTGCAGCTTATTCTCTTTTGTTTTCTAGTATTTCTGCTTAAAACATCAGTACCCAGATCAAATCAATGCCGTTGCAATCATTAGCATTTTGTAAGTTTATGCAGGATAGCATTCCATCTTATTGCTAGCAGTTATTGCTCAAGGTAGCTTTCAGCTTTTTTCTTTTTTGTTAGATTATTATATGTTGAAGATCCTGAGCTGTGGAAGTAGTGTTTGAGATGCAGGTTTCGTAATGAAGAACTAAGGATGCCTTCCAATGGCAAACTTCAAACCTGCAGCCACAGGTGTAACAAAAAATGCACATACAAATTGTATTTTCAATGCTCATATTAGTAGTATGTAGTACACAGAAGATAACTACTGCACCTTATAGAAAGAAAAAGACGTAGTAAACATTGACAACAAGTGAATGTGCCAAGTAGAATGTTCTAGAAACAGTGTTTTGGTCAGGCTGGATGGCATCATTTTACTTTTTTGGTGAAGTTTGAATGGTGCTTCCAGTGTTGTCTGACATTGAGATGCCAAAATTCTGCAGCACCATCAGTGGGGAAAGGAGGTATAGAGAAAGAAAGAGAAATGTAGGTGCCAAAGGCAGTTTAACTTTGAAGTTTTCAGTACATTGGGGTAAATGAGGTACCTCTTTTTATCAACCAGCCTCTACCCTTACAAAAATGTACATAGTTGGACAAGTTATTTATCTGTATCACCAAAGAGTTATTGATTTTTTAATCTTTTTCTGGTGGAAGTATTCCCAATAGCATGGGTCACTCTTACCGTAGCCATGTCATAGCAGACAAGCTCCTGTAGAGTGTCTTTGAGATATGTGTAATGTGAGTCCTGCCCCCAGTTACAAGTAATAAGATAGCCTGTACATTGGTCACATTTCATTGTATTAGACAGCATTGAAGGGTGCATACAAAAATGCATGGGTTGGTAGGAGGGCGATAATCATTGGTATACATGGAAAAAGGCCACCATCAAAATGATTCATTATTGCTTGTAGATCACAAAAGGGCTCTCTGTGTGAAACTTTAGACCAATGTTTCTATTCTTCAGTGTGCGAGAAATGCTGTGTAGTATGGTAGGCGAGTGTTATGCACGCAACAGCGTCTGCTTGAGTCGCACAGTAAGTTCGGCCGCTTTACATGCAACTCAATGGGATATGATGTCGAAATGGAGCTATTCTTACCAACAGCTGAGAATTGTCCTTGCAGTTCACTTCTGATCACTTCTGCACTTCAGCACTTTTTTTCACGGGCAAAGTTTGCAGTGATATTGAGTGCCAAATCAGCACAGGGGTCTGTGGGGAAAATTATGTGTTTAATACAATGCATATTTCACTTGGAATGATATAATCTGTAGTAGATGTGCCAGGGAAGGGAAAACAAAGTATCTGTATATATTGATGCAGAAAACTTTCATCAGTTGGGGAGATCATACATTTGGAGATTCAGGCTTAAACATGTACCAACCTTTAATAGTTTGCTGGCTAGCTTTTGTCCACTCCTGTGGACTTCTTCAGGATAAGTGGTTACAGGAGTGGATGAAGGTTGGCCGGCAGACTACTAAAGGTTGGTATAAGCCTGAATCTCCTATTCTGGTATCTGTATGGCTTTATTAGAATGCCTGATAGAACGGGAAAGTTAACCTTGAATTTGTAAAGCTAGGTAGAAGGATTTTGATAATTGTAGAGAGCTATGGTACAGGTCACAGAATTCTTCAGCTTCTTTATATTTGTAAGTTTATTCAAAGAGTGCGATTATCTTAATTTTGAAAAGTCATGTGTCTTCTACGCAGAAGGGACATGTTATCAAGTCACTTGATGAAAAAAAAAAAAAAAAATCTTGCCGGCACATGTAAGCAACTGATGAATGTCCAAACATGAATCTTGAGCAAAAGAGTTGTGATTCAGCGAAAAAGTAAGATAATTTGTCTTTAAAAATCTTTCTTAATCCCTTGATTCGGTTGCTACAGACCTGTTTGACTGTGCCATGCCACCCAGCCACTGGCTCATGTGTGTTTTGGTGAAGGCGATAAATATCCAGCAAATGTGCTATAATTACGCTTTTCTATCAGCTTCACCCCTTGTGTATGCTTTGCTTAGCCATTAGTATGTTTTCATGTTTTGCCTGCTTTTTTGTGTGTAATGTAAGCTGCACCAATAAGAAGAAATGAGATAAAGAGGGGAGGGGAACCTCTTAAGTCATAATGAATCTTGTTAGGCTGTGGTGGCAGTTATGGTCAAACCATGGTGTCCTACAACTAAGTATTGTTCGACTGAGAGTAAATTTACAGTGATTTCTCATGATTTCATCATATTTATCATGTTAGTGCATCCTTCCCTTGTCTATTTAAAGCCACAAAGTGGTAATTTCATCAGCCATTAAGAATTAATGTCCTCCATTGTTCAGTATTATCCTTGTAGAGGAGGGCACGCATCGCTGGTTGAGGGCAGCATTTATTCTCATCACTTATAATTACACTATTGATGAAGCAGAGCATGAAACCATTTTGCGTGTCATTTGGAGTTTAAAGTAGTGCTCCATGGCGCCAATAAAAGCAGAGCAAAGCCAAATAAACAGAATGGTAGAGGGTTTCATTTAATATTTGGACGTAAAGGAAAAAAGTAATGAGATTTGTGAAATTGTAACAAGTTTTTACAAAAACATAATGATACTGGTCGCAAACACAAATATCTTGCATTGCTTTGCCCTGCCCTATTAATAGGGGGAAAAACAAATTGTGGAATGATGGTTTAGTCATTACAAACTATTCCTCCCAAGGTTATTTCCAAATCATATCAATTCAGCCATAATTGCATGCAAAAGATGAAGTTCTGATTTGTTTTTGGGTTTTTTTTTTGTGCACTAGGAAAAGAAAAAGTAGTGTAAATTTGGGGCTTTGTATGAAGGTTAATGGGACACTTGTGAGGCGATGACATGATAGCTTTGTCTAATTTTCTTATGTGATTATGACCAGTGTCATTGTTTTGTGAAAATATGTTTAAAGATGCTGTTACTTTTTGATCTTATGTCTAAATAAAACAAAAACA
>CM067063.1:24940189-25262689 GCA_033980235.1 Diadema setosum
ACCAAGATTAAAGAATTTGGTGTCATTCTATTGGAAAAAGAATTGCCTTTCCAATAATATTCAAAATAATGACATATTTGCGACAATATTTTTGCAATTAAAGATCTTATGCGTTCCGTTCTTTTTGGGCCACCCAGTATATATATATATATGTATATCATATTTATATTCATATTTATGTACAGCTATACACTGATGATATTGTGAAATACATTGCATGTTCAATAGAAACAATGACTGTCCTTAATTTTGCATATAGCTTAGCAAACACTATAGTGCCTTCATGGACCATTATAGATCATCGCTAACCATATACACAAAAACTTTAAAGACACTCCCACTTCTATATACTTGCATGTCTTGAGGAGCCCCCTCCACTCACAACCGTGAAGCTGACTGAATCCTGGCTCGTAAGGAGTGAGCAAAGAATGATAGAGTCAGAGAGATTTAGACGGACAGATGGGTCAAATATTTGCTTGAAAGACAAAGAGATATAGAAAGAGTGGAGTGGATGTGTAGTTAGATAGTGGGAAAAGGTATAGTGACTCACGTAAATATGTTGACGGATATACAGGAAAAGAAAGAGAGAGACTATACGATTTCTACTCAATATAAGACAGACACATTTATATGTGGAGAGATATGAATGAATATAGAATTACAGATAGGTCGATAGATATATAGAAAGACAGAGAGAGCGATAGATAAAGATAGTTAACTGGATACAAATAGATGGATGGATGGATTGATAGATTGACAAACATAGATAGATAGATAGATAGATAGATAGATAGATAGATAGATAGAGAGAGCGAGAAGGGGAAGTAAAAGGGGTGGGGGGGGGGGGGTAATGTCGTCGATCTTTCACCTGTCTCCAGGGAAGTCCATTGCCACCACTCAACGTGACATGACGCGTGCGGATCGATCCACGAATGTGCTTCGGACTTCGAAGTTGACTCCGCGCATTTCCTTACGAGGGCGGGCCGAGACCCTATACCCCTCGACGTGGGATCAATTTCAATCTCGCTATGTTTTGAAAGAAATCAAAGGCACATATCTCACAAGCGCGGGCGTGCATATGCGGCGCTGGCACTAATAGCCTGCCGGAGACACACTGTATATGATGTACATGCATAAACCCTAATAACCTATACGCAAAGAACTACGTCTCACACCGCGGAGAACAGCTTGGCGCCTCATGTACATTTGCAATATTTTGTTTTGCTTTCTAGGGGGACTTACGAGTCAATGCGCAATGTGTGGAATAATGTTTCCCCCCTCCTCGTAGTTGTTTGAACTTTCTGTCCTGCGAATGGAGTCTAGTACCAAGGTAGTTGCCGGAGGAGTCAAACCCACACACCACTTACATACATGATATTCCACTTCACGTGCAGCCATAGCTTAGCTCTCGTTTCGGTAAAAGGACAGTGTAATCGTGTTTTCAGGTTAAAAGGGGAAGACAGTATCATCAGCACGTGATGAATTTAACACCATTGGCTTGTTGCTTGAAAACAAAATATAAACCATTATCATCTTTAAAGGTGAGGGTTTAGTATTAGGGAGTGGGAGGAGGAGGAGGAGGAGGAAGAAGAAGAGGAGGACAAGGCAAGAGGAGGAGAAAGAAGTTGCTTGAAGGGTATAGGCTCCTACTGACACTGTATGAAGTCTGTAGACTACGTCTCAACGATTTCAGTCAGTTTATGTGCTATGACTAAATAGTTATGCTGGAACTCCACACGACAAAAGGGCCTGCCCCGTTCGTTTTGGATTTTAACAGGAGTCTGTCTTGCAAGACATCTAGTTCTTACACAAAATCATCACTCGCATCTCATTTCGCGACTGAATGCATTTAGAACCATCAGTGCTGTATTGTTAAAAACGGACGCATAATGTTACAGAGACTCAACATTTAACATCGTGATGATGACTTTGGTAACGACAATGGCAATAATGGCAACGATCACAATAACAATAATACATAATAATGATGATTATAACTATGATAATAAATCACCATCATAGTGATATTTACGCATTTTTTTCTTTATAAGTAGTGTCCAGGGCCGGCGCACTGTTTTCAAAAATGTGGGGGCCCACTTCCGGGTTTCATGAGCTAACAAGCAAAAAAAAAAAAAAAAGGAAAAAAAAAGAAGGTCCTCAGCTCATCTCTCCCCGTCCACTTCCGGGTTTCTCCAGCTGACAAGCAAAAAAAAAAAAAAAAAAAAGAGAAGGTCCTCAGCTCATTCTCTCCCCTCCCATTGCAGTGCCTCTTACGTACTTCCGGGTTGAAAAAAGTGTGGGGGCCCAAAGTGATGACACCTTATGTATTCCTTTGTATGGTGCACAAAAAGTGTGGGGGCCCGAGCCCCCACGGCCCCCACGGCTGCGCCGCCCCTGGTGTCATATTTGTCAACAGTCTTCTCTTTTAGGGCCGTGCTATCTCTATACCAATTTATATTCCTCGGCATATAAAAAACATCTTGCAAAAATGACGTGCGCGCAAGACAGTATTCGAACTTGGGATCTCTTTTTCATGACCCCTAGAGCTTGACCACAGCAGTACAATGTTCCAACATGGAAAAAATGTGAGAGATTTGGTAAAAGTTGATAGGATTTGGGAGGGATGGGGTTCACTTCCGTTATTTCGACCACGAGAAGCAACATCGCAGTCGGAGTTCAAGCGTCAGAGAATTCACACGCGACAAGCGAAAAGTTATGTGGCCACGTTTCTTCCCATGTCCTCGTAAACAGTATAAGGTTCGAGGAGCTTGTGATGTGTGTGGGTGTGGGCGTGGGTGTGAGTGCGTTTGTGTATGCATGTGTGTACGTGTGTGTTTTTTGAGTGTGTGTGTTGTATTGTAACACTCTTGGATACATATTTGAAGACTTTTGTAAAATCTTTTTGTTTGTATTTAACGAAATTCGAATATGAATATTAATAAAAAAAAGTGTGTGTGTCGTGTGTGTGTGTGTGTGTGTGTGTGAGTGAGTGAGTGTGTAGAAAGCTGGGAGGGGGTGGACAGGTGTAAGGGAGGAAAAAAAAAGAGGGTGAAGGGGATGAAACAAACGTATAGAGTACAGGTCTGGGAGAGGCCGCCGGCGGAGAGCTGGCGGGGGAGTTGACTTGTTTAGTCTTTTATAATAAATCCATTCTGTTTCGATATGCAATGTCTTTGTTTTTTTCAATTGTTATCAATTTGACAAATGAGACGTAGGTGTTTATATTATCAAATTAGAGCTTCTATTTTTGTGAAGAAAAAAAAGTTGTACACAGGAAGGATACGATTCTTTTTTAAGCTGTGTCCAAATTTACGTAACTTTGTTACAATATAGGCCTACGTAATATTACCTGTTGTTGTTATTTTGTTATAATATGCTATGTTATTTTGTTACAGCAATATCAGTTTATTATATTGCCTGTGCATGATTTGAATGGTAATCATGAAACACCAATGACAATCTGTGTGTATTTATGTATATCTTGTATGTATGTATGTATGTATGTATGTGTGTGTGTTGTGTGTGTGCGTGTGTTTCAATTCCATTATTAGAAGGCAGCGAGCTTCAACCGCGCTGTCTTAGTATCGAGTAAACAAGTGACAAAGTCGCATTTCGAGTGCATCCTCTCGTCATTTTAATGCGCCTTGTGGTGACGTCACAAAGATTTGAAATGCGAAGCAATTCTCCAACCTCCTGCATTATCAGCGCTCAAGGACTACCATAAAAGAGAGCACTCCGACTGAGTGCTTCTGACAAGTAGACGAGGGGAAAAAATCCACAAAAGAACAACAAACAAACAAAAAATAAACATGCCGAACTGATGATTTGTCGCCTTGCCCATGCCGCGGAATGGTGTCAAATACCATCCCAGCAAGGTCGTTTTGCATGGCCCGCGTGTCAGGCTAATAGCCATGGTAGAATTATTCCGAAACGCGGCTGTACGTTGTATTCATCACAGTCCGTCTATATGAGAGAGATTTGTGCTCTCTACGCAGACCGGAATGTTCACATCTTGTGTAGATCGTCCCTTACCTGTTACGTTGCCAATTTTGAACCGCTTCACAGTTGTTTACGTGGTTGATTGTAAGTTTGATGGGAGCTGACAATGCTTGTACGTAATAATATCATTATCATCATAACTATTCAAAGCACACTTAAGTATCACTGTTACATTAATTTTATCTGTTATGATTTAAAAAAAAAAACAGGTCTGATCTGTAATACAGATCACCGTCGAGAGCATAAACACCACTCGACGACCTTCCTTAGACCTTGCGGCGGGAAATCGCGAACAAAGCTGGGCCATATCACGTTCGTATTTTCCCTCTACTTACAAACTGGATTAAAAGGACACAGGGTCAAAGAGGAAAATATGATTACAGAAAAAGCTTGAGTGTGTGCCGAGACATTGCTATTAAGATCTTCCTTTTTCTCCGTATGAATACCCTCTTGATAATCTATTTATGCCCTTGAGATAAAATCTAGGGCACTGACGGAGAGATCTCAATGGCCAGACGTCTCAGCGGAGTCGAACGAAAGTAGAAAAGCGTCCTCATCGTCGTAATTAGGCAATAGCTGACGCTGCTATAGCTTGCATTACGAAATTAATAAGAAAGACAGAAAGAAGGAAAAGATAAGATAAGAAAAGAAGGGGAAAAAAGAAAGATAAAGTCATGAAGTTTTCATCAGCATGAGAGAGCAAGGTCGTTGTCATTCAAATCATGTTTCCGCCTTGTAACATTGTGAGTATATAAGAGTGTCGGTTTTACATTGATCTTTTCGCTTGCTTTTTTTTTTCTGGGATAGGGATGTTGTGAAAAGTAAGACGGAGTTGAAACCGTCCAAAACACTGATTTCCCTTGGTATTTCTGACATCGATATCAAGCTATATTTGATACTCCATAGAAGGCGCTTTTATATAAACAGTGAAAAGCGTATTTGTATCTAAAATAAAATATAAATTTCAGATTGTGGGATTTTGTTTTGTTTTGTTTTTGTTTCTCTTGATATTCTTTTCAGCAACTCGCTGAGATAATGATATAGGAAAGGTTGCCCGTTTTCTAGGTCTTCGGATTCGAAACATCTGCGACGGCTGGTTGAAAATATCGCTTGACTAAGTGCTAGTCCTTTTTAGCAACTTATCAAAACAATGGTGATTGCATTTCTGTGGCATTACCCGTTAGTCACTGAAGATAGCATTATGACCATCATTTTCTAGCACTGTTGTAGTATGGTCAAAATGGCACCACTGAGAAAAGAATCAAGCAGATCTACTAGAACGTCTCCTCTCTCTATATATAATCATAGGCCCTTCATATATATATATATATATATATATATATATATATATATATATATACATACATATAGATATATACGTAAGTAGAGTGTGAACTGCAATATGGCTGACAGTGCTATATAGGAGCCCATGTAGTACAATATATAGTAGGGTGGAAGGCGTTGCTTTATTAATGACTTAGCTGGACAGTCTGTTTCGGCCGAAGCCGACGAGGCTTCGGCCGAAACAGACTGTCCAGCTAAGTCATTTATAAAGCAACGCCTTCCATCCTACTATATATTGTACTATATACATGTATATATATCTATATATATACATTATTATTTATACTATAGTCCTACTGCAAATTCTAAATAGGAAACAAGATTCTTTTTTTTTTTGTATTCTCATGATTATATCTAAAGTATAGCGCAATGCTGGGTTGCCTCCCTGAATTTTCTCTGTCTCTCTGCTTATCTGTTGGGATCACATGCGTTCTATTTTAGTGTTGTTGTTTTACATGTTTTCATACGTGGATTGGTGTAATATGAGTCCAGCGATCGGACACGCGTGGTCAATATCGATCCATCTTTTGTAGTCGGAGTACGTGAAAATATAACCAACGTGAGCTCCTTAAATCATGACAATCCTGTATACATGTGATGTTAAATCAAACTTGGTGATTTTCTCGTCCACAGAGTTTAGGTTGCTTGGATTTTGAATTGTCTTTTGTAACACAAACAGAAATTTCCATCCATCTTTTGCAGTCGGAGAAGCCCGAAATAAGAGTATGTGAAAATACCATCGTGAGCTCGTTAAATCAGGACAATCCTACGTGTGATATTATGCCAAATTTGATGATTTTATCTTCCACAAAGTTTTGGTGCTTGGATTTTGAATTGAAATAACTGGATGCATTGTAACCAAAGTCGCTGATCGTGCCTACCTATAGGCAATATCTTTTCAATAATTCCATTTCTTTTTTTCTGACGTATCCTGTTATGATCTTTTTACGATCCTCCAATTTTGATACTTATGCTGATGATATATACTTCAACATCCTTAGATGACACTAACATTAACGTGCAATGACAAATGCGTTGTTTTTTTTTTTTTGTAGCTTGCGTTGCACCAATTTATACTTACATTATCTGCAGAGGGAAAAAAACCTTCCACATTACTGGCCCTAAAAACAAAATAGGTATGATTCTGCGAATTTGCAATGAGCGAGTTAAAGTATGATCATTTCAAGAACACTTTATGGACTACGATGATGCGAGACATTGCAATAACTTTGAGCCTGTCGACAATATTGTATTTTAAGATGGTGGTTCAAAGAGTGTTAACGGCATATTGATCAGATTCGTCATCTGTTGAAGATCTGGGGGTGTTTCACAAAGCTGTTCGTAAAGTTACGAACAACTTACGAGCGACTGGTGATCAGTTCTTGTGGTGAATTATGGAAATTCTGATAAGTATAGCACATCACAACTGATCACCAGTTGCTCGTAAGTTGTTCGAAACTTTACGAAAAGCTTTATGAAACAGGGCCCAGAACACATTTAAACGTTCTACATAACAAAGCCTTGAACATCGTGTCAAAATATTTGCTGCCGTTTTTAATGGAATGTCGATAAATATTTTGTTTAAAGATTATGAATATCATGTTTATCATTAATTACTGTCAAACAGAATGGTAGTAAAGTTAAAAAATGTAAGCTGTGCATCTTCTCAATCTGCGTGTAGTGTATACTGTTAGACTAAGTTTACGTTGTTTCACATGGATGTGCTGTCTCCTGTGCTATAGTTTGAGTCTACACTAGAATGTGATAGATGTAAACTAACTTTCGTTATTATTTTTTCTTTCCGGCGGATCAGTTAAAGCATAGTCCGCGGAAAAACACGGCCACCTGAGACATTCATCATATTTCATTTCATTTATTGTTTTCTGCATGTTTGTCATGAACGAAATTCTATACAAAGACATAAGTGCATATACAGATAGGGTGAAACTGAGGTTACTAATACATTCTGGTTTCGTGTTACAAACTATCATAGGCCTACTCAAATTATAAAATTTGTATAAACGCACTCATTGTTCTACAGTTCAAAGGGGTAATCACACGAGCTAGACACCTGTTAGTCATACCGCCCACGACCTAGACATTGAAAAAAGGTCTATGAGTCATATAAAAACTGGTCATACAGCCCACGAGCTACAGTCCCGCGAACCAGACACTATAGTCAAGGCCCATTCAGTTCACGACCTAGACATTGACAAAAAGGTATATGAGTCATACACCAACGGGTCATACAGCCCACGAGCTACAGTAAAACAGGTCCGCTAATCAGACACTATAGGCAAATAAGGCCCACCAGCTCGACTATAAATATACGTAAATCAAGTCCCATGATGTAATGTCGAGCTCGTGGACCTTTTGTGCCTAGTGTCCAGCTCGTGGTACTTATTTTCCTAGTGTTAAAGTGGACTCGTGGACCGTATAGCTTGCAGGCCTAATTCATTTGATGTCAAACTCATGGGCCTCTCGTTTGTTTCTTGCCTGTGGGCCGTATGGCTCGTGAGCTGTATGACTCGTGGGCTGTACGACTCGTGGACAGTTTGACTCGTAGGCTGTATACTAGTAACTCCTTGGTGTCCAGCTTGTGACGTGTACCCAATGGAAGTTCTGAGACCACATATAGGCGCAGAAATGAACGAGATAAAAAAAAAATTTTTAAATTTGTTTTCCTGTTAACAGTTAATGATATGATACTATGTGCGCGTGTATTCCTATCTACCTTTGACGTTACTGCATGAATGACCAATCAAGTGTATGCAGGATGTTTAAAACAAAACAAAAGCAAAACGCAAGTGTACACAGACGAATAAAGTCAGTTTTTGAGGGAAATTGCCGAATGATATAATGTTATGTGTGCCTATATTGATAGTGCACTTGCGATTGCAGTTGAGCTTTCCCGAAACTATCACAAAGTCGTACCAAAGCTTCAGAAAACAAAGTGGAAGTAGAAATAGTGGGAAAAAAAGTGAAGTAAGGAATACACCAGTTTCTTGACACCGTATTTACTGTGCTCGTCGAGAATTCCTTTCGATCTGCATGTGTACTCCCATTGGAGACACATAGGGCATCAAGACTGTCTGCATCATTGACAACTGGTCCCTGGTTTCAGCATCTGTGAGATCAGCTGAGACTCATTCGCTTAGGAGCAGAACATTCAGTCCCTCGGATGATTGGCAAGGGCATTAAGAAGATGGTCCCGGGTGTCTGGGAGAGTCACAACCCATCGTAAGGGCGAAAATATTCCACTTCAGCTCTCGCGCGAGAAGCATGGTGAAGTGGTCTGTTGCACACACATTCTGATCGACGGGTGAGCGATTCAAACCCTCTTCCTTTACCCCAGGAGACCTGTAATAGTCAGAGAGCGGTATCAACTAACTCTACCGTGTAAGAAAAAGGAGGGGAAGAGGAGGAGGAAGAAGAAAAGGACAAAGAAATGGGGGACAGAACGAAGAAGAAGAAGATGAACAATAAGAACAAAAACAACAACAACAACAGCAACAACAACAACAACAACAACAAAAAGAACAAGTACAAGAATTCATTCACTCATTCATTTCTTTATTTTTCCAAATTATGTATACAAGCATGGCATGGAAAATTGGTTTTGTCACACATTTATAAACACACATAATTTGACAACAGATAAACAACAAATTACATTACATAACATTATGACATGGAATGACAACTCAAAAAAAATGCAGGGAACTAAACATACATCAAAACACAAACTATCATCATGTGGTGAACGTGCAAAGAGGGGGAAAATAAATGTATATACATGTATGTACATACACAAAAAACTATGGGAGAGTCAACTGCTGCAAAAGGTATAACCACAAATTCTAAAACACTTCATTTTATACAGACTACCCCAACATCATAATCCATAAACCCCAACACATCATAATCCATAAACCATAACACATATTGCACATAATTCCTGCACCCCCCATACACACAGCTAAAATCTGCTTCCTTTCACTGATGCCCTGATACACCTGATGTGCACAATCAAGCAACTATTGCACATTAGCTTACAAAAACTAAAAACAAAACATCCATTCATACATTTACGTATATAGATCAAATGTGTCTTTTTCCAATATAAATGAAATGTATTTCCAATACAAAAAAAATACATTTCTATTAATACTACATTTCAGACACCACAAAACACATTTTTTTTTTAGCTTAACCACAGAAGTACAAAATCAACTTATGAGATGATTTCATAGCAAAAATATACGTACAAAACAAGAACTAAAAAATCCCTCAAAAAATAACGAGAGGAGGAGAAGAAGAAGTAGAAGAAGAAAAGAAGAAGGATGAGAAAAAGAAGAAAATGGAGAAGGAGAAAGAAAAGGATAGGAAGTGAGAAGGTGATGATTAAGATTTTTTTTCTTCAAAGCTCAGATTTCCAGAACATTATATTTTTGCAATGTACGGGTATTTTTTTTCCCCATTTTTTCTTTCGAAATATGTTATTTCTTTTAACTTCACTTAGCAAACAATAGACCAGATGATATGACTGTAAAGACCCTTGTGTGGTAAGCTCAAATGCAATCTCGAAAGAAAATCCAAGCACTGAAAATGATGAGTGAGTTTTACTAGGAAAGCATATTACGAAAAACAGTATGCAGTTAACGGATTTTTGGATATCTATTCATTGTCAAAGATACGTCTTTTCGTGACGAGGCAACAACTTAACTGATTGGAGCTGTAAATCCCTTAACGGACCGATTGTGAATGACTCCCGCTGGCGACGAGATTTTGTAGAAGGAGGTTGGGTGCAACTCCCGTCAACCGTTTACTCATTCTCTATGAGGCCTCCCGCCTGATAATAATTCCCTCTAGAGCCTTTTTGTGTTAGAAATTGGGAAAAAGTAGATATATGAAACATGTTTATTACTTTGGATGTGCTGTGATATCTTATTTGGAGAATAATGTGATAAAAAACAGTTCTCATATCACAATTACATGTACTCGTTTTCGTGACAGTTACGATGAACGTTATGAACATAACATATGAATAAATGAACTAAAATGTCCATTATGATTAATGTGCCTCCGCTGTGTCACATTAGTCTAGCATCTCAAGCTAATCAATGTGACATATAGCGGAGGAACATTAATCATGGGGACATTTTTGGTTGATTTATTTATATGTTATGTTCATAACGTTCATTGACACTGTCGTGGAAACAAGTAATTGATGTGAGATATGTGTGTGTGTGTGTGTGTGTGTGTGTGTGTGTGTGCGTGTGTGTGTGTGTGTGTGTGCATGTGTTTATTGTACCGATGTCAATGGAAGCAATATTTTGATGTCCTGTAATAGATCAATAAAGATGAACCTGAATCTGAATATTAGATTCACGAAATTCTTCTGTCGAGTTGTTTTCATTGCAACGGATTGACAAATTGCCCTCCATTGACGTGAATAAGCACTGAATTGATCAGTGTTTCAGTAGTAGCTGTAAGAGCGTGATTTGTATGTCCCTTGTCGGGTGATGTAGCGTGGTACAATCACAACTCTTACTGTACGTCCAGACGCGAAGAAATACCAAGTACACAGTTTGATATTCAGTTCATACGCGTGTATATTTATTGGTAGTAGATATACACAATCTGTATATCTAGCGTAGAATGACAGCAAGTATATATAACATAGCCATATATCTGATGGCTAGGGAGAAGCACAATTTAGGACTTCTGCCCAAGACAGGGGCGTCCAGAATGATCCCTCTCAACATGTGAGGGTCAGATATATCAGGGTTAGTAAGTAAGGGGTCTTTAATGTAAGAATTACTTTGGTTACCTGTAATAAAACTAGACAAAGGACTGACGGTGGGAATTGTAAATACAGGAGTCTGGATTGACTTGGGCTTGACCGGGAGAACAAAGGAAAGGATTAAGTATCAGTTTAATGGGGGTTTACTAGAGGAAATGGTATATTGTGCTGGTGGGCTATTACATGACCAGTTTGCTGGGAAGTTCACTGACATTGCTAATGAAAGAATATAGTTACTTTTAAACTGTGGGAATTGTAAACAGGAGTTTACTGAGAAGTTCTATGACATTGCTAATGAAAGGATGTAGGAACTTTGCAACTGTGGGAATTGTAAACAGGATTTCGAGTGGACTGGATTTCTCAATGAACCAATGTTTAGGGTACCATCTTTCCGTCTTACAGTAGCCATGCATGACAAAAGAAATCATGCGCGTGAGTACTCGAGTAGGATTTGAACCTACAACCTCCATCGCCGGACAGGCGTCTTCTCCTATTATTATTAGCATTATTATTATAATTATCATTATTATTATTATTATCATAATCATTATCATTATTGTTATTATTATCATTATCATTATTATTATTATTATTATTATTATTATTTATTTTATTATTATTATTGTTGTTGTTTTCATTATTATTAATATTGTCATCAACATTACGTGTATTAATATTAGTAGCAGTGTACTATAATTAGTAGTAGTAGTAGTAGTAGTAGTAGTAGTAGTAGTAGTAGTAGTAGGCGGCTGGGACTGGTTCATCCTTGTTACAGGTGTGAGAAGGGGTGATAAAAGCCCTGCGAGTGTCAGTACGCGGCAAGCCGCCAGCGCTTTTTCATTTTTTTTCTTCAAGCAGTTTACATTTGCGATTCGCCGGAAATTTGGCCACTCAGTTCGAATGGGAAGACTGTTTATCACCATAACGTATCGCCTGGAACTTGATGCAATTCATACAATCTTATCGAGGTCGGCAACAGAGAAGAGATGCTCCCTCTTGCGCTGTATAACCTTTATTTTTTTGGTCATCGCTTTTCTTGAAAGGTGCCACTTTAACTCCATAACCTCATTCCTTTTGTGACATTCGTTAAACGTGCCAGATAGGTGAACACACACACGTCAACAGACAGATAAAATGCAAACGATATGACCCGATGAAGTTATCGATCATCTCCATAATATCAAAGATTTCCATATCTTGTTTCCAGAGTGGCCATGATAAATCACTTTTTATTCCAACCTTCTTAGTGAAACCCTTTTTTTATCGCTTTGATGCACTTACATTTTTTTTTTCATCAAAAGAATGAACTGTTAAAAAAAGACGTGTGCAAAGTAGTGAACAAATATAAAGCATTCCCCCCCCCCCCCCCCCCGAGACGAACAAAAGTAACCCCGTACTCCTATACCCTAGCCTGTTCCTTGTCACGTGACTTCCTCGGCGAAGTTTATTCAGTCGTGGAACGGGCAAGGCGGTTGCATGAGTGCACTGCAGTTCGAGCGAGAGCAGCAAAGTGGAAACCCTTAGAAAAGAGATAACATCCCAAGACGTTAAGCAGCCACCCCTCCCCAACCCTGTCTCCTCACCCATTCCCTTTTTGGTCGCCTGAAAATGCCACACAGGTTACAGCATATAACCCCATGAGCTTTTCATGCGGTCAAAGGTGCGTAAACCTCTCTGTTTTGCATATTGGTCTATACTAGTACGCCTTGATATCTGGGAAGGGCTTATGTTAAAGTACATTAATACATCAGTTTGTATTTTTGTTTTTTAGAACCCTAACTTCTATATAAAGTTCAGATTCTATATACGGGATCGCCAAACTTTTGTTACCATTGTTAATGTGTAGATGTATGGGTCGAACGAATGTCATTCGTGGAAAATTTCATAAATGAAAATAGATTTAAAATACCTGAATGAAGGAATTTCGTGTGTAATGACATTTGGCAGAAAATCAATACTGTTTATGTATTCACTCAAGGCAGTGTTGTATTGATGTGATGGTAAAGGATGCCTGAAAAAAGTTGCAAGAACGCACTTTTTGCGATGCATGCCGAAGACTGATTTTGATTTGATTGATTGATTTTGATTTGAGGAAACATAATCTTCAAGCAGTATACACGATGTTTTCCCTCGATGTGGAAAAAATGAAATGAGCGAATTCAACTTCTCACGGATACGAAGTCAACTTGAATGAGGACTTTTATTTTGATATATAAGATTCACGATCATCCTTTGTTTTCAGTTGTTTTCAACCAAGAATCACTCCCAGGGGACGGATGCTTTGGGAAAACAAACTATTTCCTGCCCTGGTGATATTTAGATTTTTTTTCTTCAAATTTTTAAAATCTCTTTTGTGACTTGATGATTAATGTGAAATCATACACTTAGTAATCTCGATTCGAGCAAGAGCATTTTTTTTTAACGCAAACGCCTTGTTTTCAAAAACAAGTTTGCAGCAATTGAGTCCCAAGTCCAACGAAGAGATACTTGTCTCAGAATAATTTGTGTGTGCTAAATTTCCCTCTCGAGTGTAGAGTAGCTCTAGCTGCTTGTTTAATGTAGGCAGTGAGATAGCAAAGCACTCTGTAATTTCCTTCACCCACTCGTCTTGTTTAAGGGATCTTCAAGCCGTAGAATTCATCGGGTTACTCTTGGCAGGAGACTGTCAATCGAATGTTTACCACGTGGGTTGTCATTAATTTTTGAGGAGAGAGACGACCTCAATTTCGCACAAAGGTTAATATCTCCCAATGAAGGAGCACACGTCCGTCATGGAATGGAATAGAGGCTTTGAGCACAACGAATCATATGGAGTAATGAACATAATACATTGAATATAGTTTCAGCATGGGTTAACGACTTCAGAATATACTTGGCAACTTATTTAGCAATTACAAAACATTCCACAATATATTATATTGTATTATATATTATATATTGTATATTATATATTATATATTATATATATTATATATTATATATTATATGTTATATGTTATATGTTATATATCATATATTATATTTCATATTATATATTATATATTATATTTTATATATTATATGTTATATATTATATAATTTGTTATGTTCAAAACCTCTATTCCATTTCGTATAAACAGACAATAAAGCTGACGAAGACCTGAGGTCGAAAGCTTCTACCGCCAGCCGGCATCATGCGACATCTACTGTCTTCATTGTCTCAATAATACCATTCTTCCCAAGATGAAAGAAGCGTTCGGCAAAAATATCAGCATCATCCCAATATACATATATATATATATACATATATATATATATATATATATATATATATATATATATATATATATATATATATATATATATATATATACGTGATGGGGAGGGGTATGATTTTATCTGCATGTGGGCAGAAAAGTCACCAGGTGAAGAGACATATGATTCATGACTCTATATCAATACTCATGTCTCTGGAAAGAATATCGCTGTATACTGAAAAGGGCCAAAATAACGTGACGATCATTCTTGATGTTTCCCCCTTTTCCACGTTTCCACACCACGGTGAGTTCTTCCTCATAAAGACGTCATATACTCCTATTGCAAGTGAAACAGCAAGGGGAAATGGAGATGTTTTTACCCCAGTGTGCTTAACACGTGATTACGTCATCGGATGCAAGTTGATCGACTGGAAATGCATGTACCTATATACTTCAAATACACTGAATAAAAAACAATGAACACACATGAAACATGTTAAGAGTAGACCTGCAGCAAATGTCACATGTTTCAGCATGCCTCAATTAATAATGATATATTTTACTTTTAATTTGTTTTAGTTTATTTCTCTAAGTTTACGTGCCAACAGTCAATTTATGAAAGCGACATTTAAATCTATGCTTATCTAAGCAATTAACAGATTTAAGATTTAAGAGAGTCAAAAGAAATTGAATGCAAGTGGGGTTCAATTTTTCTTTACCATTGTCATCTTGATATTTCTCTGAACTGTGACTGCTCTGTCGGTAATTGCCATCCGTTTCTTCGAATTTACATAGGATTTGCAATGATGTGGGTACGATCTGGAAAATGGGCGCTTGATGTGGTTGAACGTCATGAAAGTAGCACACGATGCGATCAGACTACACAGCTATAGGCTCACGACTGAAAATTCGTCAGCATATACTTGTAGCGTGATTGGCTGAAAGTCCACGACCAGTCGTGAAAATTCGACATGCCAAAGCCGTATACCACCGGCACTGCCATCCAGTCGCACGACGGGGAAACTGACAAGGTTGGTGACGTCAAACTCCCGGTCCCCATATCGTCCTACATCTGAATGGTGTGGTAAAGTTGTGTAGTGGGATAAGTGCTAATCATGAAAGTGATTGCGAAAGACAAAGGAGCGGCATGCGGATCTGTGATAAGGGAGGGGGGGGGGGAAAGAAAAACACACATTGTGCATAATAAGAAAACCGCGTTTCCTTATAGATGGCAAAAGTTGTATCTTATATCGCTCGCAAATAATTATTTGAAGCTTTCACAGTAGTAGCAATGCATTGTGATATACCAAGAGTAGGCTTATATAGTAGGAAGACATACTTTTCAAAAACTGCTCGGACAGCACAAAAGAGCTTTAGAAAGTTTGTTTTCAAAGAAATGATTGCAAAACATTTCTGTTAATTTCAATTTTGATATTTCGTTGATGCGGTTGTCTAAAATGTCCGTGCGTTCGTGTTGGATGATGTTTTCTAATGTCATGAAAATTACACCAAAGCAAAGCGTTGTATTTTATTCTATTTCATCTTATTCTCTATTTGTAAAAATAAACCTCGGATAATTCCATCGATTAATCTGGAAGCTATAACTGTCAGATTTCTTCAATTTGATATGATACTTGTTATTGCTATATGTTCAGGTTTCGGGGAAATATCCGAACAGACAATGAAGACATTATTCTTGTTATTCTACACGAATCAACAGTAACAGTGTAATTCCGGCTGTACATTGGCTTGCAATTTTACATGAAAAAAATATTGCTACGGGCAGTTCAAAACAGTGTTGTCATGTTACAAATTTTGCCGAAACTCATTCGGGAATTAATCCTTCTGGACATTTACGCCTTGTCTAGCCTAATCAAAATTGCAGGCATTGCTTATCTTGCGGTAAAACTGAAAAAAAAAAAGGCATTAGACAAAGTAGTATTGATCAGTAAAAAGCATCGAAATGAAAAAAAAAAAAAAAAAGGTTCATCGCTTACATCCCAGCAACTACCAATGATTAAGTTTGACAGGCTTCTTTGGTAACGCAATTTTACATTTTTTTTTTTCTGGAGCACGTTAATTTGCGTGGTGGTGCTCCGATGCAAGTACCTACTCGATGTTATCAGTTAAAAAGGAAGAATTTGCATTAGATTAGTCACAGCTAAGAGATACATGAGTCGCCAAGCTCTTAGAAGAAATCAGACAATACTGGTGGTTCTTCGAAATTCAATCTATGTTGCTTGTTCGAGTAGAATAAAGCATCATTAGTGCAACAGCAAAACAACAATTTGTGTGGCCATCAAATCGTCTTGTATTATGCTGAAGCTCTGGAAGCCAAGGCCCCTTCCTCTGGTAGGATAAAATGTTGATTCTCCTTTGAAAAAAACAGACTTGAAGAGGAGGATAAAATCAAGATCTATTGTGCAGTAAATGTACTCTTGTAAATGAGAAAATTAGAGATACATTTCTGACAGTATTATAGCCGAGCGCGTTGTGACAAGCGACTTCAGCAGACATTTTCGTCATGGCAGGAACGTGCAAAGTTCTCAACTGTCGGTTGGAGAAGGTGTGTACGCCTTCCTATAGATTATTGTAATATTGTTATTTTGTTCTTGTTGTTTCTGATAGATTGAACCTCTTCGGGGATTTCGACCCATTCAAGCACGCGCATTCACCTGTTCGGGTGGTCGCACTTTTCGTAACGGTCGGAACGGAAGGGGCGCCTCCCAGATCAAAGCGGAAAGGAACTGAGAAGGCCCTCGAACGATTTCAGTTGCGTAGCATCTACGTAGGTTGACTCAGCGGCGTGCAGGCGTCATAGCCCCCCTTTTTTCACCGTTTGTCCTGAAGTCTACTGCGATGCTGAGTGCAAAGGTGTTTGCTGGACCCGACAATGCCGAACAACTCGACACACCAGGGACCCGCGATATATAGGGCGTCATCTGGCACTCAACAATCATTTCTCGAATTCAGAAAGTTGGGATATCTCTGCTTCTCATTGGTAGATGCTAGCCCACTCCTCAGGCAGAGACAATTGCTTTTAATGTCGTTTTGTTTTGTTTTGTTGTTGTTCTTTTTTTTTCTTCAGATGACACCGATCGCCTTCGGCCACTATCCCTGTGTTCAAAACAAATAATGTGTGAGAGCTCAGATACCTTTCTCGTACTTCGTGTCCTCCCTCCTTCATTATCATTTACAGATAATGCTCTGTCAGTTATGACAATATAGACGAATATATATACATATAAACATTGTAGTTGCTCCGCGTATTGGCAGTACTAGAAATAGCAATAATAATGTCACAATAGAGGAATGCATTAAATGCCAATTGCCTTGATTTTAATACAAAATCCGGATTTTCGGGGGCCTCCCCCTTCGTCAGGGATGACAGTGCTAATGTGGTCATTAGCACTGTCATCCCTGACGAAGGGGGAGGCCCCCGAAAATTCGGATTTTGTATTAAAATCAAGGCAAATGGCATTTAATGAATTCCTCTATTGTGACATTATTATTGCTATATATATATATATATATATATATATATATATATATATATATAAATATATATATATATATGATTGTTATTATTATTATTATTATTATTATTATTATTATTATTATTATTATTATTATTATTATTATTATTATTATTATTATTATTATTATTATTATCATTATACAGTCCTGCCTTAGCGGTCACTTGTTATACCGGCCACATGCCGTATACAGCCACTAGAAAATCCTCCGAGAGGAAAGCCATGTTAAAGACCCTGCAGCCACCAATTTTGTTTCCCGCGGTATATTTTATTGATTTATCTTTTTTTTTAATTGCAAATCTTTATACAAAGTGGCCTGATCAACACACACAGCACACACACACACGCACACACACACACACACAATATAGCATAAACTAGACAAACATCAATACATTCAAAATGAAATAAAGGGATACAATCAGTTTTTTATACTACGTCATGACTAAGTGCATTAACTGCTTATATCTTCAATTCTTCTTCCTTTTCCTTGGGTAAGATATATTTTGAACCAAGTTTTTTTTTTTTATGTGAGTTGTATGAATGTGTGAGAAAATATGTCCCGTTTATTTAAAGCAGTGAAAATAATGTCCCTTGGAAAATATACCATCGACATTGTCCCATGAATGCACTGTTCTCGATCCTATACTCCCGAATAGGTTTATATGAAGACCATGAATATTTATGAATATCCCTTGTTTTGCAACAATTAAGTGGAATCATTGAAGGTTTTTTTTTTGTTGTTGTTGTTGTTCTATCTGATGACGAACTTATTTTAAAACATTTAACCTGTTACATGATCAAACTCTTCATAATTTTCTTTATCATATACTTATCTATTTTTTATTCATATATAAATTAATGATATACAATACGTTGTTACACAGAGTTGTGTAATACGTTATTATCTATATGTCATATCTGACATGCCATTGCAACCGTTATTTTTGTTAACTTTTTGTAACAGACATCAATCCCTTTTATCAGTTTTATCACCTGATACCCTCCGTCGTATTGACTAGTAACAGGTGCACGATGTCTTCATAAACCAAAAGCTCACAAATCAATTTGCAACCTACTTGAAAATGTAGTTATCCCCCGATCTGTGACGTTACTTGCTTCGATCGCTTGATCCTTGGCATCGTAATTACGCAGAGATAATTTCATATGATAACAATCCCTGTAAATGCAGGCATGTTTAATGTGTCTGTTGAATGTTTTTTGCTGTCTCGAGTATGCAAAATTGTGCATGCAGCTGGATATATTATTTTAGTTTGTAAGTCTTAATTTCATTGTGCCGAAAGAAGATTTTTGCGGAGGGTAGAATTTCATATAGAGATCTCACAGGGACAATAATCCTTTAGATGAAGGTTCATTGCATTTCATTTCATTTCATTTCAGTCCATTATCTTTCATTTTTATTCATTTCATTTCAATTCATTTCATTTCAGTCCATTTCCTTTAATTTCAATTCATTTCATTTCATTTCAGTCCACTTCCTTTCATTTCAATTCATTTAAATTCAATTCATTTCATTTCATTTCAGTCCATTTCCTTTCATTTCAATTCATTTCATTTCATTTCAGTCCATTTTCTTTTATTTCAATTCATTTCATTTCCAACAAAAATATTAAGTACAGTATACATACGAGCACATATACATACGAAATCAATGCAGCTCATTTTTATGATAAAGAAAGCATAGTTTAAGAGAATGAAATCATAATAGGTTAACTTTGACTTCATTGTATCAAAGAAAAGTTGTTGGAAATGAAGGAACCTGCTGAAAAGCATGGCTTGTAAAATGCAGTCCCCTCAAGCAATGTGTCAAGAGTAAAAAGCCCGGTCACACAGCGATTTACGGCTTAATCACGGCCAAAACCCGTCAAAAAGTGGTCTCACGTGAAGCAGACGATGTTGTTCGCGTTGATGTCGAGTTTAAGACGAGCTACGGTCGATTTATAGACGTGGCAGGACGCGGGGAAAAATCGGAACGGCGTCGGACGCGGTAAAAAGTTTTGAACTGCTCAAAATTTTATTCCACGGACAACCACGGGCGGCACACGTGGTAAAGACGTGCAACACACGTGAAACACACGTGATAATCCGTGTTCCGGCAGTGATCAAAACTTGGGGAGACGCGGTAAGACGAGAAAGTCTAGCGGTCTGTCACGGGCAGAGCACGGTCATCTGACACGTGTTACACGTTGGTATCAAGGGAAATAGCGTGTGTTTAGCGGCTTATCACTGACAAATGGATTTTGTCCGCGTACATACACGTGGCTGGACGTGGTTAGCCGTGCTTAGGCAGTGCTTCAGCAGTGGAACAGCCGCCAACGGCCATGTACGGCCAAACCAAGATTGACCAAAAAATTACCACTTACGACCACGTCCACCAGATTTTCATAATTTTTTTGTACGTGATTTAGACGTGGAGTACTGTGTGACCGGGGCTTAAAGCCCGGTCACACAGCGCTTTACGGATTAATCACGGCCAAAACCTGTCACGTGGCTGGACGTGGTTAGCCGTGCTTAGGCAGTGCTTCAGCAGTGGAACAGCCGCCAACGGCCATGTCCCGTACAAAGCACGGCCAAACCAAAATTGACCAAAAAAATTACCACTTACGACCACGTCCACCAGATTTTTATAACTTTTTGTACGTGATTTAGACGTGGAGTGCTGTGTAAACGGGGCTTTATGAGGTTATAAAGACATGTCTGTTCGTTTATTTGTTTTAATTCCAGGAAAGCCCCACAGTAGGCCCTACATGTCAAAATATTTCGTAAACGTGTAACCATGATGTTAGTCTACAGCATTTTGACAATACATTGTTTACCTCTGTGTGATGGCGTGTGTATCATCGAACGCGGAAAATTTTCAGAAGGTTATATATATATAACCTTCTGATATTATATTATATTATAATAAAGGTAACGTCGCTGTCACCAGGTGCTTTTGGTGATGATAAATAATGATTGCGTTGGGGCTGGCATTTGGTTTCCATTAGGAACTCTTTAAGATAACGTATGACAAACCTCTAGTCGATAAGTTGTCATTAATCGGGGAAAAAGTGCAGAAATAAACTCGAACTGAAATGAAGAGACGAAGAAGTTTGCTGTGATTTGAGCCTGGCCATTACGCACTTGACAGTGTGTGTATGCCAACGGTTCCATAAGAATAGACATTATTTGCTCCTGCTACAATTGTTCCCATGACATATCTGCACGCTAAGCCAAACATAAATTCTACCCACAGACATAACCCTAACCCTGATACAAATCCTCACATCAAACTAGACCTAAAACCCTATCACAATCTTAACCCTAACCCTAAGTCCCTGGAGAAAATAAGACCGAAGCAACTGTCGCAGGAGCAATTATGTCGTGTCACACTGCAAACACTCTTCATCTAAAGTCAAGTTTCTTGAGTGCGAAATTTGAAGGAGGCCTTTCTATCTTGGGGAACGTCCCAGATTCCACCTGAAATTATTTTCAAGGCTAATGAAAAATGACTATACTTGTAAATACTTGAATAAGGATGTGCCAACATGTACAGTTGTAGTTCGAATAGTATCATAACAAAACAATTTGTATCACTCTGAAATATTCCACTTTATTCAATTTGAAAGGGACAAACGAAATCGTAACAAAAATAAGATGAGGAAAGCTTAAATGATTTGTGCACCATCCGCGCAATCATGGGAGGAGCTTTCGTGATGTGTTTGACATACTTCGTCAGGAGGTGTATCACTCTCCCTTTGGGCAAACGTTTATTTCTCTCACATTCTATTTACTCTCCATACGCTGACCTTTTGCGCAAGCAATTCATTACCAGCCCTAAATAATCATTTGTCCTACCAGCGAGCATGCTGTGCCTTCTTTTTCTTCTTTCTTTTTCTTCCTTTTTTTTTTACGGGCTTCAAGTCAGGCGGGCGAGCGAGGCCTAAATTCAAATAATGCGTCGCGTTTTATAGGATCCTAAATGCTCGCGTTTCACGAGCTGCACATGCCGGATGATACGAAGCCAATATCCTCTGGGTGATATTAAACTTTCTCCTTTGTATCGAGGACGGGCCCGGTCGTCTCTTTCGCCCTAACACTTTCTACCCCAGAGGGCCTATGTACAAATGTTGGCGTTCGCGCCACACTCTGGCCGAACAGAGGCGACGGCTTGTATTTCGTAATTGCGCGCTCCCTGAAGTCGACAGTAGCGGGTGGGAAAGGGTGGAGTGAGCGAGAGAGACTTTCGATCGGTAATAGACAGCTGTAGAGAGAGAGAGAGGGGGGGGGGATGGGGGGGGGGGGAGATAGAAGTAAATAGATTGATAGATAGGGCAGAGAGTAAGAGAGAGGGCTTGATGGAGGCTATGACACAGGCAAATAGAACCATGGCCGAGCCTATGAAGATAGAAGCCGTTGTTTCGAATTTATGTTCACATAAACACATACATATTATCGAGGGGCAAGGTTCTCTTCAAGTTTTCTGTTAAAATGTCTTCCATAAACACACACGCACACTCACTCACACAGCGCGTTATTGGCTAGGGGTATAGTGGTGGAAAGTTGCATTGTCACTACAAGCGCAAGTTAACCGTATTTCAGAAATAACGCAGGGAGTTTAAATGGAAACACTTAAGAAAGTGGGTCAGTATATACTCCAAAATCACATCACCGGTCAGATTCTCAGGGCTGGAAATTGGCGTAGAAACAGATTTAACAGATTTCATCAAAATTGCTCATATCGCCTCGGCTGATCTTTATTGTTTCCACGAAATAAGAACTATGGCAAAGCACCAATATGCTTCAACACCATCAAAGGAACAATGAACAGGTTGAAGAGTGAAAAAAGGGGTAATATCGAACACCCATTTAAGGTGTGTGTGTGTATGTGTGTGTGTCTTTGTATGTGTGTGTGTGTGTGTATGTGTATGTGTATTTTCTACAAATGCAAATTATCAAATGCTATGGAGAGATTAACTATTTATATGGAAGATATATTATAGGAGAGCTAATAGATAATAAATTCCGACACGTGGTGTATGTAAAAGATAACCAAACCTATAACACCAAGTGCAGGAATCTTTTCAGCAGCTTGAAAATCTCGAATTCTCTTCTACTTTGAGCAGGATAAAACGTAATATTCATGTCATGATGTCATAGCAAAACTCAGGAATATTATGTATTTTATTTCAGATTACGTGATACAGACATATCCCAACTGCATCATCCATATGTAAGTGGCCTAATTTATGTTATTATCTACCAATGTCATTTATTCTTGTAAACATCTATTCATGCAAACATGATAATGTTTTCTGTTTTGTAGTGCGCATTTCATTTCATTCGTATGATAACATGTAGGCCTATATGACAGACTTGCACAAATTTGTGATGGAACTTATATATCTCCTGTTTGATACGTTGCTCTATCAGTGTTTTTTTCTTGCATTCATTTTTTTTAAATGAAAAAGATAATTGATTTATAATACATAATATTTTACTTTGATTGATTCATAATGTATGCATTATTTACAAAGACTTATCGGTATACATTCGTATTGAAGACCCATTTGTATCTGTATGGTTTACCCCATAGATTACCGAAATAAGTAGATATTGAAGAGATAAAGTCAGAACCGTTATCATCCATGAGTACCTAGTTCATCGTAAGGAGGCATGTGCTGAGTACTAACTATACTGCCTTCATCCCATCCAGTTTTTAACTTGCATAAAGAAGTGTTTCGTAACCTGATTGTGGAATTTCCCAATCGGGCCTGAAAAACATCTTGGCGCGATTAGAAGTGGCCATCAAGGGTTCCTTTTAAACATCTTTGGCAATCACAGTGAACACTGATTTGCATCAGTAACAGCAGTGAGCGGCGGTGTCGTTTTCATATAAAAATCCTGAACATGTAGCGCGCTTTACTTGTCTATTATATGTCGTTGTCATTACTAATGAAAGTAGCTCAAGGGAGGGGGGGGGGGGGCTGTGGGTCTCTGTATTTGGCCGATATTTTGAACTATGTGTGATGACACTCGCTATATCGACCCGGGTGCATTAACGACGTAAATGATAGTGCGAGGCCTATAGGGACCACTCGACTTCGTGTTGTAGGCTTTCTCTTCCCCCTCCCCCCTTAAAAAAAAAAAATCAACAAACACACACACACACATACACACGCACACACACACACACACACTCACACACACACACACACACACACACACACACACACACAAACACACACACACACACACACTCTCTCTCTCTCTCTCTTCTTCAGACTGACAGAAAAAAAAAATCAACAACCAAATAAGAATGGTTGTCATCGATGACATTAGGTATAACCCTCACGTGAACATTCTCTTTCGCGCGCCGCTCCTTGGTGCCGAAGGGGCCTTCCGTCCAAGGTAGGATAGCCGCGGCGTCTACACCGCCGCCTTGGCTGAGCACGAAGCAGACAAGGTGATTAGCAAAACCAGGCCTTGGGGCAGCATTCTAGGTTTCACCTCTACGCTTCTGCGTTAATCCGTACTTCAATAAATCATACCTCCTCCTTCGAATCGGGTCAAGTTGTCCAGATTAGAGACAGACGGCGCAATCTGGCTCCGATGGAGAGATTTGATTGCAGTTAATGCTTCTGCAAGGGGAATGCAAAAATCGAATAATATGGAGCTGTCAATGAGCTCTTGACGAAATATTGAAATGTTAATAATTGATGACCCGTTGGTGCGTATGAAGGGGGAAAAGAAGAATTAAAGACGCGTGGTCATGACTACATAAGAAGGCCAAAATGTCTTCAATTTGATATCAATTGGAAGCCATTAATTTCCTCCTTTGTAGTGATGCTCTTGAAACAACCTCGAAACACCTCTTAAATCTTGAAGAGCCATGGACTGTAAATCATGAGCAACGATTGTCTGAAATGGTACGTAGTGGACTTAAAAATTTACTGGAGTACGTCGAAGGTATCATGCAAAGTAATTTTGATTATTTTCCAGACTATTCCATTGTAATGTTTTTATAATGTCGTATATATATATATATATATATATATACATATATCATTTCATAAGTGTGAACAACAAATTATCAAACTCAATTCAAGTTTTCATTGTCATAGTTTATAGCCCACACCATCTAGATATGTGTGTGTGTATGTGTGTGTGTGTGTGTGCAGCGTTGTTGGATCTGAAATTTCTTTATGAAGGTCTGCAGATATGCCCTCCTTGTTCGACAACAGTCTTAAAATCATGATGACTCTGTCTTGTAACTTTCCTGTAAGTATCAGAATGAGGACAGTCTTTATTATCTTCGACTATTCGGAAACGTTAACTGGTATTAAAAAACACATAATGGACAGGAAATGACGATTAATCACTCCTCATCAAGAATATGACGTTAGAAGTCAATTTGGTATTGACGTGGTGCGTGCTCAGAGGGTTAATGTATTCATACTTACCCACTAGGTTAACCTATATAGACCCATGATAGAGAGTATTAGGATGTGGTTTAGGATACTTCTCGCTTGATGAAATCAGCGCGCCAGCTCTTATTGTTCTCGATCATCATTAAGTCGACATGAATTCATTACCGGAAAGAGAACTCCATTGGGTCGTTCTTGATTTTTCATGGCGTGTCGATCAAGCAGTTTGTCGGATCTGAAGGATGATTACGTCTTAAGCGTAATGGAAGAGATATGAAGCGACCGGTGCACGACACACAATTTGACAAATGCGGAAGATGTTAGGCGGGGAAAGGGGTTGTAACTGCATGAACGGCGCTTCTCCCCGCCAAATGGATTTGTGGTTACAACTTGTCTCTTTGAGTATGTCATGCGAATTGTCAGCGTCGCAGTAAATGTGCATCCCCTCATAAAATGCGTAATCAAATAAATGCCGCATATTAGCAAAACGAAACAAGTCACATATTACTGAAATTGACTTGGTTCCTTTGGAGAACAATAATCACCACATCTGACGTAGATATCAATCAAGCAAGTCGAATGCACGAATGATTTTTTTTTTTTCAATAAAGATCAAGCAGCGGAGATTTTTCTCTTCTCACTAGAATCTTCTTCTCTTGAAGATCTACGCAGAAGGAAGTGCGCCAACCATGTTTTCTTTTGCATCGATAATAAAGGGGAAAAAATGAAAACAGAAATTCCACATGTTGACCATGCTGTACATACATGGTGACGCATTCATGCAGTTTTTGGCGCTTCCTTCCGATCTCAAGATGGGAATAGATATCGATCGCATTCGTGCTCTAGACAGAACTCGAGTGGGTGGGTGGTGTGTGTATGTTCGGGGGGAGGGGCAATGTTTGCGAGAACAATCATTATAGTCAAGATTCTCCGGTAATGATGAGTTATAACTCTTCCGTCAAAAATAGTCCTTAATTGTATGTAGGAACTAATTGATGGATTATTGATTGATGAGCCACACAGAATGTACTCCAGTGATGTTGAATTACCTTAAGTGGTTACCTGGAATACCCCTGGGGGGCTTAAACTGGTCACCCACAGGTCAGTGTTGCTCTTCCTCAACTACTGCAACATATCCAAAGGCACGACTACCCTGTACATTAGGGATGCGTTTTTGAGACGGTAATCCTTATATACTTTAAGGGAAAAGGGATCTTAACCGAAACGTGTTTGGCCATGCAATCGGTGTCCTTCTAGCGTTGCAGCAGCAAGCCAGAAGAATAAAAAAAAAAAAAATAGCCAAATTAATAATAAAACAGAGTGTATATCAATTGTTTTAACACACAAAATGTCATTTTGTCTTTGATGCGTATTCATTAATATATGACTCAAGAAAAGTTAGTCAGTATACTGTAGAAATGCATTTTTAAGTATAAAAAAATTATCATTTTGTCTTTAATGCGTACTCACTAATCCATGACTCAACAAAAGTTAGGCAATACACTGTAGGAATGCATTTTTAAGTATACAAAAATTACAATTTTGCCTGTAATGTTGTGTACTCACTTACCCATGACTTAACAAATATCAGGCAATAACAGTAGAAATAACCTGTGGACGAAAAATTATTTTCTGTAAAAAAAAACAACAAAAAACACACACAAAAAAAAAACCGACGAAGATTTCCGCCATTTTGATTACGGTAGAATTATTTCTTGTTGTGTGTATTTATAATATGGGGGGGGGGGGATGGATTACAACGGAAGACTTTATAAGGAGTTATCAGATGTCAGACTTGCACAGAGGGGTATTTGTACCAAATTCACAAATCCAGTTGGAACACGTGGTAAAGTGGATGGACTCTTAAATATAAGAATCTTGGGGCGGATCATACCCCCTACATACCCCCTCCCCCTCCCCTACCCCTCCTCCTATACGCGCATCCTTGGACAGGAGGTTAACCTACCGTGCCATGATGAGCCATTTGATCCCCCCTCCCCCATGGAGTACAGTTTTGGGTGTTTTTTTGTTGTTGAGACTATCACTTTTGGATAAGACAATATCATTATCATCACATTAAATTATTATTCTCATTTCTTGATCTTCCACTTCGATGTGTTTCTCCTGTTTTGTTCCGTCCTGACTTAAATTATATTTTTATAAGTATTTGCAAATAAGTATTTCATTAGACTTTTTTTTTGAGTGGTTCACAATATACAAGTTTGCTTTTTAGTGGACCTCTCAATTCTTTTTTTTTTCCCAACTGAAGCATAACTTTGTATTTTTTTTTTGCCAGTATGCATGCACATCTATATCCTAATCATTTATCTTTTTGCAATTTTAAGTCGAATTTATAATGTTTATGATTATAATCCCTGATTTATTCTGTGTTATGTTTTGTTGGAAAAAGAAGAATGAAAATAAATGAATTGAAGTGAAAAAAAAAAACCTTCACTTTGTACATACTGACGACAAGGGCTTCATATTATAGTTCATCAGTAATAAAACACAGACATAGAAAAAACAAGTATCAGAACTTGTGCGTATCAGCAATCGTGAACTATGGCACACTGTTTGCAGAATGTCTTCCCGCACGAGTCGCATCTTCAGTCCACGTATCCATGGTTACATAAGAGGAACCGCAAGGATACTTTGGAATGTGGAAAATAATTATGACCTCATAAACGACACAATCCAAGATATCATAGTGAGACATTGGAGGGGGAATTGTATGCACACACATTTCCCTATACTTATCAGTGCTCAACTGACATTTATTGATCATTTTAAGCCATAAATTGTCGTAAACCGTCTGTATTGTTGATGAATTCTGATGTGTGCTGTTCACGCAAGGGAAGAATTAATCCGTAAAAGTCTTTCGTTTTCATTTGGAAATATAGTTATTTGATTCAAGCAATTTGCTCAAAATCTTCCTATATCCGGTATACACCACCAATTCGTCATAATCTTTCCTTTCATTCTCTCAGGGTGCCATTTTAAGGCCATAAAACTCATTCTTTATACTTCGTCAAACACAACCTCCATAGTTCAATTTGTTTTGCTATGTGGAAAATTTTTTCCCATTCTTCTGTTGGGTACACACGACACATTGAAAAGTGTCTGCAACTTGAATATTATTCCGTTTGTCTGAAATTGTCTTTTCTGCATAATAATTACGGTTTAAATAATAAAGTTGTAAACCTAAATATCATATTTTTAGTGATCCATATATATTACAAGCCTGGCTTTTTAGTGGACCACTCTTTTTCCATACCTTCTTTATCGTTATCCTTCATTGCATGCATAAGTGTTCTTAATCATACTTCTCATATCACATCTTATACTGCGCGTTTCACTTTGCATTTTGCATTTCTTATCTCCTTGATTAAAGGTAATGAAACGATGTTATTGTTTTGCGCATGCTCTATACTATATCACATTCTCTTTCACTCCTCGCTGGATGGAAAAATAAAAAATTGAATTGGATGAATTGAATTGAAAATGATATTATTTCTCGCCACGATGAATTCAGAAGAAGTCAACGAACAATATCGTCTATTACACCTTTGAACAATAATGAACTCCAAGGGAGCATTCAAACCGCTTCTTTTGTTTGGAAATACTCCGCAGATATTAAAAAACTCTTAAGTACAGTTGAAGATGGTATGACGTCATCATTTTTTTGCTGTCACAAAGCTGTGAGTGTGTGTGTGTGTGTGTGTGTGTGTGTGCACAATCCAATGCCGAGGAACTGGACGAGAATCCAAAGTCTTTACTTTACTTTCTGAATTGGAAACACCCATGACATTAAATGAATTATGCAAGTGCACGACTTTCTTCAATTCAGTCCACTTTATTCATCTAAATTAGATATTGAAGTTTTATAGTTTTTTTCTTACGTCGTGACCTGCAGAGCCATCAACCTGAATAATACTCAGAGATGTATAAGAGCTTATTCTTAACTATCAAGCCTGTATAAATACACGCTTCGTAAGTTAACTTCCTATGCTTGTTGCTGTTGTATTATTAGTGGCCAGTGATATAAAAAGGGCACGTTCTTCAAATCAGAGATTCAAATAAAGGAAAAATAAAGCCATTTACCGAGAGTGAGCCGTATTTGTCATCCTCTAGATGGTATCTCCTCGGACAGTGCAATTACAAATGCTCATAATTCTGAGAAGACAGATGGTCGCAATGAATAAACCATTTATTTCTCCCTTCAACTTCAATATCTCATAATATTTGGTCAGCTAGGATCATACCACGGCTCAGACATCAGTATTCCATAGTTGTAATGAAGAGTGACCCTCAACAACCTTCTACACATGGCACTAGGAAACACCATTCGGGGAACAATAAATACCGCATTTCAGGACGGGCCGGATGAAGGCCGTTTTTATGTCGTATTTAAAGGTTCAACCAGACTATTCAGGCGTCTGCAGGAGACACCTTAAAAGAAACTCATTATCTGGTTTCAATGATCTGAAAGAAAACGAAAAAGAAATCAGCCAACCAACAAACGATCCACTTCAAAACCCATCAAAATCCTATCAAAGTTGGAATTTATCCACTGGAGCATCGGAGAAATGTTATTCTTTGTATCTTTCACCGCCACTTCTTCTTCAAACCGTCCCTTGACCTGTCTGGAATTCTTCCCCCATTGGTCTCCAATGTTCGATTGACACGCTCTTCTGCAACTGTTCACGCCTACAGAGTCACTGTACCAAAGTCGAACACGTATCTCCGTCGTCAGTCTTCCTACATACCAAGGACGACTCGGCCGTGGAACTCACGTCCCACCAACATAATCTCCTTTAGCTCTAAACATGGATAGATTTAAGAATTGTGTTAACTCGTATTTAATTAGTTTGATGCAAGAACTTAATTTGGTTATTTTGTGTATGCATACAGTTTATAGGATATTTTATTTATGGTTCATAATTTGGTAATCTAGGGCCACCTTTCATAATACTATGATGGCAAAATCTGGCCCATAAGACCAAAAAAAAAAAATACAAACAAACAAAAACAAAACAAAACAAAACAAAACAAAACAAAACAAAACCATGATTGATTTCTCATGAGATTGTTGTATATTCGACGTAAAGTCCTATGAATTCTTTAGCTGTGGAAAGGCATTTTTGGGTCTAAATCTACATAATATTTTTTTTTTCTAAAAGAAACCCCATAACATCCACAGCAACATTTTTTTTCCTCATTCCTCACCCTGTTCAAAGAACAAAAATCCCGAAAACATTTACTTGAGGCAACACAATATCCCAACATTTAAGAATGGCGACAAAGTGCACTTGCATTGATGGTGATAGAAACTGTTGCAAAAATAGAACATTACATCAATGTCATTCGGAAGAGTCACGTGACACGGTAACCACCTGTCACGAGGAGACATGTTTAATCATTGTCAAGGTTTAGCTTACGACACATCCGGGTATTCGTGAGTAGTGCATGCGTTGACAGATTCCTCGCATTATTGTTGTTTTTGTTGGAGAAGTCTGTTCAACTCTATGATTCCCATCGTTGTAATGCTGCACACGGGTATATACTCTGATACAAAACAACTTTAATAAAGGTATGATATGCGGGGTTTGTTTTCCTTACCTTAAAAAAAGATGACAGTAATTTCTGGAAGTGAAAGAAGGGTTTCCTGTGCTTGGGTGATTAAGATGAAATAATCGCGGTAAAATCGAGTATCATATGTAAACAAAATGATTAAAAAAACAGAGACTTGCAAAAATAGTAGACAGGTGAAATATCGTAATAGCAGAGTTTTGCAGCAAGATTGCTAACGGTGAAAGTGGAAACAACCTGTCTCTGACTGACACACATTGATTACGATAATGTGCTCTCTCCCGAAGGGCATTCTAAAAAAAAAATGAACCTGAAAGTTTGAGTATTATGCCCTTTGTTCCCGTATCTACGTCACAAGCCATGACAGCTGTATAAGTGACTTGTATAATGACAAAAATAAAATACTTCGTCATCGGTAAATATCAGATGGTTGGTGTTTTGTTTGCTTGTATGTTTGTCATTTTTGTTATATATATACTTTTTTTCTTTTTCTTTTTTTTACAGCCAGTAATTACTATCCGGAACTACTTCAACACTTAGAAACGTAACAGACCTCTCAGTCTTGAGTCATTGCGATTACATGAATCGAAGTTTTTAGTAATTTCTTTCAAAAAATGTTTTCATTCTTTAAAAAAAAAAAAAAATGTCTGAAATCCTGTCCAGAGAATACAGTAACATCCCATTCCCTTTCCTGCATGATTATCTGATATTGCCCCTAAATAAATGTAGCATGACTTTCTGCTGGCAAATTGTCCACCATATCACACTAGTACGCCGAGAAAGATTCTGGGGAAATTTTCCCGCGTTTGTCCATGTGGATCAATAAACATGTAAACGTCCAGAACTTCGGGAAACTATAATGTTTTTGCTATCAATCGTTTACTGAACCATTTATTCTAACACATCTGGCAAAATTCTAGTAGATGGGAAGAAAGACAGATCTGATCAACCACTTTGAAGCATTTAGCGTCCCTTTCAAAGTGTATAGCAATATATATATACATACATATATATATATATATATATATATATATATATATATATATATATATATATATATATATGAAGAGTTTGTTTGCAAAAAGCGATAAGTCCATATTTGCCAAATGGAGATATTTGCGTTTAAAGGTCAAGAAAAATAAAGAGAATAATAAGAAAAATTTTGCTTCTTTTGACCATAACTTCAAAAATATACCTTTATATGTAGTGACCAATATAGCATTCAAAAGGTATTATTTTTTACTTTATGACAGAGATCGTACTTCAAAATCTTCAAAAATGGACTTATCGGTTTTTGCAAACAAAGCATTATATAAGCACTACAAGAAGAGTGCATAGCCTTGAAGCTCAGATTTTCAAAATGGAAGTGTCTCGAAACTGCCTTTTAATTCAAGATGATTCGATGTCATAGTTTTTAAGAATATCTTCTGTTCAGTGAAATAGTACTTTGACAAGTGATGGTTTTTCATCAAAGTACGTTGGACGTTGGAAATCAATGCAATATAAACGCATCATCAGCGCAACAGCCATACAATAATCAACTAAAATAGCAATTTAACCCGTTCCCTACGGGATACTGGTGGCCGGTGTATTAAGTCTATGGGGATTTCAAAACTCAATATGGATGGTAAATCCCAATGGGAAATCAGTAAAATACCATTGATAACTAACCGGGTGTCAATGCAGCATCATTGCAATATCAATAAGATACAGTATAATGTTGCATCCAAACTCTATCCATGCTTTTTTTCTTATGAAGCCGCAATAGGTATACACATATAACTTCGTGCAAATGTTGGACGATCCTTAATAGTGGAATTTAACACGAAATTTAGATCCTTCTAGGTAGATTATACTTGCGATCAGCCTACATGGATTAGTATAACTACTGCTAAAGCTATCTCCACTTAGTTTGTGGATAGAATGTGCCCGTTTCTATCCATGCGCTTGTGTTTGTGTGTGTTTGTGTGTGTGTGTGAGGGGGGGGGGGGGTCGGTGGGAAAGATCCATACAAATATTGACGTATTTCATGTCTGTTTAGAACGGAACTTTCAGGCCGAGTTCTCCGCAGTATTACATCAGCCGAAAGGCATGAGTCTTTTTTCCGGTTTTCTCTTCCATTTATATCATTTCAGAAGATATTACTCCTTCCTTCACATATCATAATTTCCAACCTGTTCCACCTTCATACTTCACACGATTTGCTAATATAAATCGTGCATGTCCTGTTTTAGTGTCGATAATAACAGAAATCAAGGAGTTACGTGTGACTATAATAGCCAACATGAAACCTCGATTTTCGAAAATTGATGAGGGATAGGGAGAGAGAAGGAAAAGAAAGGGGGAGGATTGAAGTCAGAAAAGTTGTGAAATGTGCCGCATCTGAAGTAGCAGCGAAATTTCATGATTTCTCTATTTAACCATTTTTTTTTCCCATTGGGCTAAACATCAAGCGCAATTATTTCGAACACGAAAATGACAAGTCATAATGCGATTTCGTCTAAGCACTTTTGAGATTGTCATCATCAGTAAATGTCAGCTCTATACAGCTTTATTTCGTCGCTAACATTCACAAAACTGTGGGAAAAAAATGGGAAGTAATGATTTGAGCTGAAGTCCGTGTATCGCGAAAACATCGTAATTGTCTCCTATTTTTTTGGTGTAAAACAAGATTTACAAGCGGTCAAGATGATCATACATATTCATGTTTCAGAGAAATTCAACACCTTCGTACTTCATGCCTCTGCAGTCGACATATTCCCTTCCAACACACACCGTGCTCCCCTTCCCCACTCCTCACTCGTCCTTCACGCGCACACAATCGCACACACGCACAAACGCACACGGATACGATGGAACTCTCGGGGGTGAAGCCGAATGCATTTAGTGTCTCACACCTGTTAAGAATTATCCTTAGACAAGAGTGTTAAATAATAATAAAAAAGATAAACAAAAATTATACCAAACAGGCATGACAGATTCAGTACCTTTCGTATTTCATAATTATCTAAAAAGATCAATTTGTTCCACTTAGTATTTTTCCTTCCTTTTCTCTCTCTCTCTCTCTCTCTCCCGCTCAAATTTCCACTCAAGGGCCCTTAAAGTTAGGCCAAAGTTTTGCTCGAAAAATTTCACGTGTTTTCAGAATCCACGCCAAAATAATTGTAGTACAGTGTATACCTGAATTTGAAAAGGAAGGGTATCTAGCCCCCAAATAAAGTATATTTTAGGAGAGAGTCACCCTCACCAACCACATCTATTTTCTTTTTAAACAGGTATGTATGACAAAATATGTTTGTTATCATTTCCTGCTAGATTTTTCTCTGCATCTTTTGTATGAAAAGGTGATGGGGTTCAGGCTGGTCCAATACAAAGTATTGCGATTATTATAGTATACTTATTACACTTTTTGCTCTTATAGTGGCGCCCTCAACGTACCCCGTGACTTCTGACGTCGTGCTTGACCTCTGCCTATGCAGACTGTATAATTGGATTATTTGGTATCACGGCGTGTAGTTGCCAACCTATGGCGTGGGATCCCCAAGATGATCCCCAAGAAGAACCGGCAAATACCATGACCACGTGAATGTTTGAATTGGGGGCGGTTATTGAAAACATTTTGCTGATCCATTGGGGTTGGTTTTAAGCATCTCTCTGACATCGACAGTGTGCACCAGTTGCAGACATCTCACTTTGATGCCAGTGGTCAGATATTAAAAACCACGTACACACAGACAGACACACCATAACACAGGGATCGTATAGTTTTGGTTGGGACCTAATTTCAGGTTTCTAACATTTTTTTTGGTGCGATAATGAAAAACCTCTTAAGAAATATGAAGAAGCATGTAATTCTATGAGGAATTCAATGTTTATTTGATGAAAATTGACCCACACTTTATTACGATCTCTTTGTTTTACTTTGTTTGTAGATGTTTCAGTCATTCCAAACCCGATTTTCATCAAATAAACCTTGAATTCCTCTTAAAATGGTACACTCTGTACTATATCATAAGTGTTTTCTTGGCATCTTCCAAAAAGTTAAATGCCCAATTCTCATCTCCACCAATACTGTACCATCCTTTTAAAATGCTTCCACCCACACAGACTTGAACATGTCATGATATGATGTCGACATGTACGTTCTCGTCAAATTTATTGGAATAAGTCTTGATCCAACTATACGTAATTATAATATCTTCCTCTTTGTGCGTGTGTGTGTGCTTCATATACTTGAAAGATATATCACAGTGTTATGAAAACCTCGCTTGCGAATCGTACATTGAAATTTGCTGTAATACACAGCGTAGTCAGTGCAAACATACCTGAGCCACCATCTGTCACCTTTCACCCATTTCTAACAAATCTTCTACCGTGAGGCTTTGAAATCTTCCTGATAGAAACCCCTCATCCTCCTCCGTGACGCAAACTTGACGTCTTCTGTCCCGCTCTATTCTCTTTTCCCATTTCCAAGCATCATATTCTGCCATCATCTTATGCATGGTAAGAAGAAAAAAAAAATCGGACTTTATCTCGCAAGATGATCAAACTGATACTGCAGCTTTTCAGTCCTTTCTCGCTTTTTTTTTTCTTTTTCCCCGTTATGGTTCAGACTTTGGTTCGGTCGGGGGAATATGGTAGAAAAGAGAGTGTTACCATGGCGACCCATCCCTATTTTTCCTTGAGAACTCTACAATCTCCCATTCCACCTCCACTCTTCTCCGGACTCACAGGTTGAATGAAATTTCGAAGAGCATCGTTTCTGATTTATAGGTCAATACACTCCATGTTTGTAAGCAGGTCGTGGTTTTGTGTGTGTGTGTGTGTGTGTGTGTGTGTGTGTGTGTGTGTATGTGTGTGTTTGCGGCCCGGACATAGAATTCCTATACAATCGGGATCAAGTTTCTCTCGACCTCCTCAAAACGAAAGTGGGAGGACATAAGGAAGAAAGGAAGAGAAAGAGAGCGACAGAACACTAAGAGAGGGAGAGCAGGAAAAAAAAAACCGGGGCTCTTAAAAGACATTTTGTTATCAGGAAAGAATCGTACTTTTAAAGAGGCATCGTGAAGAGGTTGCATTCTTCTTTCTTCGACAAATAATAGCAAGGATGTTTCACGATAGCAATCAGTAGGTTTGTCTTACAAAAGCAATCTTACGATACTGTTACATTCCTGCAGTCTCTGCCTCCTGGCGACACTTCTTAAGGCCGTTCCACACAGAGCACGTTAACGGCTTTTGTTTTGTTTTGTTTTGTTTTGTTTTTGTTTTTTTGTTTTTGTTTTTAGCTATGGTGCGGCATAAGGAGCTATGTCTGGTTCTGTTACAATATCACTTCCCCACTAACAATTTTGTTACAAAATAAATCATCAACTGGTGATTTTGTTGCTCTTGATTTTGGCATGAGAATGAAATTGTTGGTGATTTCGTACCGAATTATTGTTTTGTTTGTTTGTTTGTTTGTTTGTTTGTGTGTGTGTGTGTGGTTTTTTTTTTTTTTACAGAAACAAACATGGTTCTTTTTGGCGTATCATCGCAAAAAAAAAAAAAAACCGGACCGTTGCTGCGCTCGGTGTGCCGAGGCCTTCAGAATGACCCCTTTTTTAATGAATAGTATACATTCCTTCCATTCATTTATTCATTTATATTATATTCATTTATAGTGTTGTCGTACTGTAACATCATCAATATTGTTGGAGTCTTCTTATCCAGCAATGTTAGCACCGAATGTTAAGAATTCCTAACTTTTGAAAGTATCGTCCGATAAAAACAAACAAACAAACAAAAAGAAAAAACTTCACTGTTATGTCCTACTAATATTTCTTTTTTTTTTTTGCATTTGCTCAATCCACATAAACATACTTAGGTGTCACTCCCTTAAAGCACAAAGTGTGGTGGAAATGACGATTGTTAATTTGCTAGCTTGTCTGATTGTATATCAGGAGAAACCCCGGATGACATGTGCGAGACATTGGACATGATACCCCATTATGTTCGTTGAACATCATAATGATTCGGCAGCTAGACATAAATGGCGTTCATTACCGAACAGGAAATAAGTCGTAAATGATTTTGACGTTCCCACTTAAGGCAGATCTCTAGATGATTTTCCAGGCTTTTGCATTTGAACAGCTATAAATTGGTTCTACTGGGTACAGAGTTTCAGAATTGACAGTGATTACCAGGATGAGAAATAAGAATGTTTTCAAAATTCATACAACAAATCGCAATGAACAAAGATGATTACATAACAGATTCACATAAGAATGCATGATTGGGTACTCAAGGAATGAGTTTCCTCTTCCCACGAAGTCAAGAGGAAGAAATCTTTTCTCCCTTGAAATCAGACTCGGATGGTAATGATTTAGCGATCATGATGTCATAAGGGGGCATAGTTACTGAATCATTGTCAGAAGAATGTTTTCATTGTTTATATCTTTGTACAAAGCAGTAGAAAAGTTGGGAGATGATGACGTAATCGCCTTGACTGGAATAACTGTTGATCTACAGTATTTACAATCTTTAACAAACATGTCGGTAAGAGGATACAATAGAATTCGAACCTGTCATCAACTGCTTTCCGGACAGCGACACTACCACCAGGCTATCGGCCTGGTTGCCGGCAGTAACATGATTAACTTGAAACAAATACTCGGGCTCTGAAACTCCAGTCTACCATAGTCCTGAGAGTCCCTTTGATCTGTACCTTTTCAGAAAGTTTGGGGTCGGGAAATTAAAATGAACTTGTTTTATAACGGGATTGTATTTTTAATAAGACATCATGCTCAGTAAGCACGAGTACAGTTTGGACACTGTTGAATAAACGCATTGCAATCATTCATTACTTCAGATCATAAGGATTCACTCTATCCACATGGATTTATTTTTTTTTTTTACTTTCGCTTAAATGACATTCCAAGGATGTGTGGGAGTGGATCAAAAAATTATATATATGTTTGCTTAAATAAGTTATGTAATTTGTAATGAGAGCTTTTTTTCTCTACCTCATACGTGTGATTACATATGCACACACGCACGCGTACAAAAACTGGTATGTAACACTATCGTAATGTGTGTGCCAACCGTTCTTTAGGCAAACTATTCACAAGCAGGTCAGGTATTGCTTTATATCGCTTGGTGGCACTATGATGTGCGGTAAACGCTATATCGCCTCAAGAGAGGTGAATTCTAGAAGGTCATAATGTCACTACACAATATTTCTTTTAGATATACCTACTGTGAAAAATTAACGTTCAGGATGTATTATAGTCATGTAGGTTGGAGAGCGTTTCCAAAATTTGTAACGTTCTTGCGGCCCGTTCAGATTCAGTTTACTCTTCATCGCTGCTTTCCTGTCAATGCATTAAGGATGGTATTCATTATTTGTCCGACTGCTCTTACCTGATTTGAATTCATTTGATTTGCTCATTTGTACATAAAAACAAGCTTCATGTATTCATACCGTTTGTGCGTCAGCGTGTTAAATGGCATTAAGTTACGACAAAGACGTAGTTGCTGGGCAATATACGAAAAGTGAACGGAGAAAATTACCTTGGGCTATAGGTGGAATACGTAAAAAAAAAAAAAAGGCCAGGCTGTAGTTGTTTTGTATCTTGTGTGTCAAAATTACGGTGTTCGTGTTCGCACTTATTGCTCCAGGTTAAATACAACTCATGGGACTACTTTTGTCTTTATCTTGCTTTCCAAGAATTGATACGTCGTACTATCGCTGAAGTTTCAAAATAACAACGACTTCTACAACGGACTCACCCTCAGGTAAAGACTTTACACGATGAGAAACACGGATAGAGTATGTGACAACTCGGAGTCAGGCGAGTCCTTGTTTATAGTATTTGGCTCGACCGTTTTCGCCTAACTTTCGTCGTATTTCCTGGCGCTAGGAAAAATCAAGTGAATGGTCTGTCTTGACAAAAAGAACAGTGAGAAAGGATTCGTTAATTGATGTTAATGTGTTTTGTGATATGTCTCTCATCAATACCATGGAAGGATAGCAAGGTTATTGAAAACACACGCACACACACACACACACACAAACACACACACAAACAAACAAAACAGTAACAGCAAACGGGAAGAATGTGATTTGTTGTTATACGGTAGTTTGTTTTATCAAATCTGGAGGGCATTTCCCGAAGCGTTCTGTTCGAAAAATTAGTCGGACAAATTTGCTCTCAGCCAATCAGATGCAAGGATTTCAGTAGCTTATAACAGTTTGTCTGAAAAAAAATCCGACAAAGCGCTTCATTAAACGCCCTTTGATACCTAATAAATGACCTACAAGGAGTACGATCCTTTCACATGACGTATCGCTGATCTTTGACTAGCAGAATTCACTCGAGACAACGAGCGGTAAGACACCTTGACAAATACTCTTTGACTGACGCTTATGCCTCGAGGAACCTGATGTCAGGTTAGGTTTATTCATGGAGCATTGAATATTTGTTGATTTCCACTTTATGATGTACAATGAGGTCAAGAGTGTTCCAATTTGGAAGGAGTCTATAGCCAGTGGAATTCTCACTATATCATGGTAAAAAAACAACTTCCTCGTCCTCTTTCCTTCACTCTAATTTGCGATATTTTTATCAAAGCTTAGCCTTTTCATATTCATGGTCCTCTAGATGGTCCCCTAGTCATGTTCTTCATCTTTTACGCCATCCTTATCCACAACAACAACAACAACAACAACAACAACAACAACAACAACAACAACAACAAAGAGGAATAGAAAGAGAAATAAAATGAAAACAGGAAGAACGAAAGAATGGAAGAAAACAAGAAGGAACGGCAACGGGATGGGAAAAATGATAACACAGTACAAAGGAGGTTTGTGAAATGGGTGTGTGTGTGTGAGAGAGAGAGTGTGTGTGTGTGTGTTCGTGATCATCTGCGTGTGTGTGTGTATGTGTGTGTGCGTGTGTGTGAGGGTGCGCTTGCGCGCACGTGTGTGTGTGATATTCATGTTGAAGAGAGATTATTAATATTGCAGGATAAATTGAAACATGGATAATGTTTGTGTTTTGAATTGTTGTTTTTTGTTCATGCTACACCTAGAATGGGTCAATTCATGAATGATTTGAATGAAATTAATAAATATCGAGGAAAAACAAAAAAGGTGTGTGGTACTGGTATGTGTACGGGAGAAGGAAGGTGATGGGGGCACTGTCCCCTTTGCTCGCCTATTACGTATCAGTGAGCGGTTGATGCCCCGCCCATCACTGAGCCCTCCCGAGACGAGTTCATCCCTCAGCTTCAGGCCATCTATTCTCGTGTTTCTGTCAAAGACCCATGTCTGGTCACTGCAGCTCAACGATTATAGGTCTCGACTGAGCACTATTGTCCCTTGTTTGGGGCATGCCTGGTAACGCATGGACTTATTTTTGGTTTCGGAATGATAAGCAGAGATATCTCTTTGTTTCTTAATTCTATTTTTTTCCATCTATATTTTCTTTTAAACGCCCGAATTATCCCGTGAGCGCCCGCCATGTATAACAACATCCCATGAGACATTCCAGGGATTATTGATTCACATTCTTCATTGTGTTCTGTCTTCATGTATGTCTCTTTCTTTTATAGACATCGTTACCTGTGACAAAAAAAAAAGTTGTTGTCGTTATTGTTGTTTGTTGTTGTTGTTGTTGAAATCAGTCGTCGTTGCGTGTAAGAATAAGGTTCCCCTCTGAGGCCATTGCCAACATCTGTATTTGTTTTTGTTATTTAGTTTATATTGCAATATGCCATGTACCTGGTGATTAACTGAAATCTCTATGATTTCAGTGATTACACTTAACTGAAGTGTTATAATCTCAGCAGGACAAAAGTTAAATCCGTATCACAGGGTGAGTACATTTCTAGATTCCAGCGTTGCTTGCAAAACGTGTTTAATAGTATTCATAATTTGGGATTGTAAGTGCATTTCGCATACAAAAATCAAATAACATCTGGTAATCATGTCTGTATCTGCTTGTTGTGCTAGATTCTTTGCTTTATTCCGTCTGAGGAAATTTTTAATCAAATAGCTTGGGAAGAGTTGATGTATTCTAAATTGCATTTTCATATCTGTTTCCTCTGGACTGTCCTCAATCTACAATAGAATACTCAAGCTTACACTCAACGCGTTTTCCCTCGTGTAATGATTTATCTAATCATAACTGTTTCTTCTCCCCCCCCCCCCCACCCTCTCTTTGCGTGAGCCAGGTAGCATAGTTTTGAAAATGTCGTCAAATGATAATGCCACACTCGTTCACGTTTGACGTACAACGAATCATAAAGACCAGCCACCACCATTCTACGTTCCACTATGACACATGCAGACTTAATTGATCGACATAAACAACGGAAATATGACTGATAATACGTGACGTCTGCACATACACACACTCATATACACATACACATCCACACCCCCACACACTCAGAAAACTGGAATTTTAATCTAGAATAACGAGATTGATTAAAAGGATGAGACAAACACGCATTACGGACAATTTGAGGTGTTATGGTTATCTCCCCATAATCATTTTCACTTCCTCACTTTAATTTGTTTACACTGCTCCCAAACAAACCATTTCAAAGATCATAATCATTCTCCAAGCGTAACAAGCGTAATATTGGCATGTTTCATAAAGTTCCCCCCTCAGCGCTATTCCCCGTCAAACTCCTGACGTCTTCGGGAAATTAAAAGAAAAACCGAAAGAAGTGTCATTTTCGATACTCATCACACTCCACACTTTATGAACATCTCTCCGGCAGGCGTCAGCTCACCCCTCCCGCCCACCCCCATCCCCATCCTCCACCGGATTTGGGTACAGGATGACTTGGATCGGAGAAGACAACCGCTGTAGTTTGTCCCAAGGCGGCGCGAAGAAAGCCAGAAAAAAAAAAAGATTGCTAGTGTCACACTTGGATATGATAGCCAAACACAGAGCGCCGACTGGAAAGTATTGAATCAGAAAACAACAATAAGCACAGATGCAGGACACCGTATAGGCCTACATGTACTGAAAAAAAAAATCATGATTCTCTGCTACTTTACTCGTGACAGCAGAAATGTGGAAAAAATTACACGTCATTTTAACTGAAACTGACGTTCGTATATTATAATCAACAGCATTTTATGACCTCAGGACCAAACTGAATTCTTTCATTATATGAATACCACTCCCCACTCTCTCTATCTAATCCTTCTTCCTCCCTCCATCTTTTTATTTTTTTTGGATAACTCTTTCGTCGTCTTAAAGGTCTCGTTTACCTTTCGGAGCAGTGATTAAAAAAATGTTAAAGATATCACATTTGCTGCAAATGTGTATAAAATATACCACATAAAATTTTCATACTAAAGCCTAAAATATGAATAAGTATAGGAAGTTAAAGGTCCTGATTACCTTTAGGAGCAGTGATTTAAAAAGTGGTCAAGATATCACTTTTGATGCATATTATGTAGGTCAGTTGTAGCACAAAACATCATAAAGGGATGGTACAGTATTGGTGGAGATGAGAATTGGGCTTTTAACTTTTTGAGAGATACCAAGAAAACACTTATGAAATAGTACAGAGCATACCATTTTAATAGGAATGCAAAGTTTATTTGATGAAAATCGGGTTTGGAATGATTGAAACATAAGAAAAAAGTAAAACAAAGCGATCGTAATAAAAGGTGGGTTCCACACTTTATTAGAACCGCTCTCTTTTGGATATCTTAGCCATTTCAAAACCAATTTTCATCAAATAAACGTTGATTTCCTCATGGAATTACGTGCTCTTTCATATTTCATAAGAGGTTTCTTTTTATATCACCAAAAAATGTTAGAAACCTAAAATTAGGTCTCAACCAAAACTATACGATCCCTATAACATATAAAGTTTGGGCAATAAAGCCTAAAATATAAGGAAATATCAGTATTTTTCTTAATAAACTGCTGATAGATGGAAACATTTTTTATTATAGCTATGGTTCACAGTATGTGTATTTAACAATACTTAACATCGATTATACGGATTCAGATTTTTACAGTGGTTGTTTCTATCCATAATTCACATTTTAGAACTATTTGAAAGCACTAAAGCTGGGTTTTTGTTTCATCTACAAATGGTAAATTATGGCTTTAATCAAGCTGCCATCTTGTCTTGAGGGTTTTTTTTTTCTGTAAATCATAAGTGACATCCCATAGGATTTTATCATCTCTTTGTCAGGTGAATTCTTGGACGTTTGTTAGTTGATCTTCTTGTTTGTTTTTTTTTTTCGGGGGGGGGGGGTAGCTGTTGTTCTAGAGATTCATGTTCATTTTAGTCATGCATGAATGGAAACAATTCGTATTGAAACCCTCCATTTCTTAAGGTGAGGGGGTTGTAGTTGGTCTGCAGTAAATCAGATTAAAAAAAAACAACAACAACAAAAACAAAAACCTTTTCAGCCTCATAGCCGTAAGCAAACTTTTTAATGGACCTCTCAGTTCTTTTTTCCCCCCTCTGAACATAACTTCGTATTTTGCCGTTATATGCAGGTACATGTTGTTGTATGTGTATGTGTGTTAACTATCATTTATCTTTCGCACACTTGAGTGCATTCCTATCATATAATTCCAGGTTTATTCTGTGTCATGTTTGGTTGAAAAAAAGAAGAAGAAAAGAATGAAAACATATTGAATTGAATTTAATAGAAATATTTTTCTTTGATTCAACACTACTTATTTTCACATTTTCATATTAATTTGCGCCTACCAGAGACACCATCTCTGGAAATATACATAGAAGCTATAGTGTGAGGTGCAAAAAAAAAGAACAAAACATTTCAATGATATACATGACGACTATATAGCGTGCATGGGCGGGACATTTGCATATGAACATACAAATGATCTATGCGATGATTCTGAAATACTATTTGTAGTGACTGTTTAATTCCCGAGAAAGTGCGGGATTATTTTACCATCCCACCCGCTAGCATTTTCAGACCCTGAGTTTAGATAACTTTTAATTTCAGTTCAAATTTGTTTTATTTGCCCACCTGAAGAAATTCAATGTGTGCTAAGTATAGTGAGAACACGTGATTAATCTTACAGCACGTTTCTGTAAAAGTAAATGAGTAATGGCTTTTACTATAATTATAGCCGCAGTAATTCCCTAAACGATATTATCCAGACAAAACTTTGACCATAGAATCAAATCGTTTAGCTGGAAGGTGGGACGGAAGATGACAAATGACAATTTAGCAAGAGATAATTGGATGAAATTAATCTGGTTTTGTATGACAGGAAGTGCTTATTAATCTGGAATTATCAGCAATAGAAATATAGTCCTCATAATAATTATACAGCCCCAACGACAGACTATTAAGCTGTTATAAATCCCTTAATAACAATTACGGAAAATTATGTATATGCTTGGGTCGAAATGTGAAACAAGAATTAATACATTCTGGGAGAATATATCTGCGATCTCTCAAATGTCGAAAATGATGTTTTAAAAAGGAATGCCTCGATATTCACTGATGTCAGATAATCATTATTATCATCTTCTGCCCATATCTATTTGTATTCCCATAATTTTGAAGTTCTTGTCAAAGCGTTTCTTCGCCTTTTTTTTTATATGTGTTAGATGAAGAACTGATACTTTGTGTTTTTCCATTGTTTTTATGGCTCTCTCGCACTTGAGACTATACACCCACGTGTGTGGTTGCCAAGGCAACGTGGCTGAAGGATATAAGTCTGAGAGCAGGCACCGTCTCTCCGTCGAAAGAGAGCAAGATGATCCATTTCATTCTTCTCCACTCATTAAACATTTACTCCCTTTAATCTTTCTCCTATTTGTTGGCTTTTTCCATTCATTTTAGCCCGAAGGCAGTGAGACGATGGAAGGAGATGTACTGTTATTTCTTTTTTTCCCTTGTATTCCACGGAGGAATGCAGAAGTAATGGCAGTAATGTCAGTCAATCCGGCAGGCCCGTATGACGAAGACCTTCACCAAGACGCAAGCCAAAATCGCTCTTTCTGGCGCATTTCGGGGCAGAAGGGCTTCCAAGAACTCACTTCATGGCATCGAACAAAAAATGCAAACAATTCAACCTGCTCATTAGGGCGCTCTACATAAATACGTACAGGCTCAAAGTAAGCTAACGCATGATCATTTAGGTCATTACAACGACGTCACTTATTGCGAGTTAGTAGGTCTTACAGCGTGTATTTGGCTGGTACTTGTGATGTATCCTCTGGCTGGGAGTAAAGAAAAAAAAAAGAAGGGGCGATTTCGGAATAGAAGTCACGACGAAACTCACCGTTTGACCTCTGGGTAATATTGATAAAAACCGGTCGATCAGATTGCCTGGGTATCTGAGTAACGGAGAGAAATTGAGCAGTATGTAACTTTCATGGTTCTTCCTGGTCAAACTTTTTTTGGTGCGCTGACCAGAAGAATTGCACGGAGCACTCAGACGTCATTCACTCAGACCCCATTACTTTCGAAGCTGTGAGAAGGTGGCGCAAGATGAAGTGTTTTCAATACTTCTTCTTCTACCTGTTTTGTTTTATTTTGTTTTGTTTTGTTTTGTTTTGCTCACCATCTGATGAAAGTCATTTCGAAAATGACAAGGATAGCACCGACCGACCGACCACTCGCAGTGATTCCGATTCGAAAAGAAGAGGAAGAAAAAAGAGAACACTCCAGGTGATAGTTTTGCGGTCTCTGAACTCATGTGCTGTTGTCAGCGTTTAAAGTCTGGCTGCTGTAATCTTCACAAAAGTGCGTGTCGTGCTAGGAGTATATTATATGAGGAGCCAACATTCCAGTGTTGTTTCGTCAATTGTTCCTAAGCCAGCTTGTTGGGCCATCGATCTGATTTGTTTCTTTTGTTTTGTATTCTCTTTTCCTTTTTAAAAGGTGGACGTAGCAGCTGAGATGTGAAACCGTAGAGAACGCGATAACGACAATGCTTGAGAGGGTATTGTACCCCAGATGAAATCTTTTTCGAGTAATGAATGCCTTTCCTCTTGAGATGTTCTTTATTCAAGCCACTACCTATGTTTTTCCAGAAATGAAGAATAAAGATTATCGGTGTGTTTTGTTCCAATAGTTGCAGATTGCGCGATTTTCAATGCATTCTTTATCGTTAATGATAAGCAAATCAAACAAGACTACGTGCAACCCGAAAAGTAAAACTTAAATTGTTATCTATAACTATGTCATCATACTTGTAGAGGATTTGTAATAAATTGTCTTTATTAGCTAATGGAATGTAAAATGTCAATGAGCAACTCATCAAAGCACTTTCTTGGCAGCGCACGCACACACACACATACACACACACACACACACACACACACACAAATGAATATCTTATACGATTCGGTTTCAGTGGTTGATTATAACAATATGGATAGTTATGATTTTGTATGTGAGTGATTGAAATAATAATCGATAATTTATAATCGATACTAATATTTGTTTATTTTGATATTTATTTTCAAATTAGGATATGAATCATTACCAACGTTATAATCATTTTTTAATTTAATTCAGTAGAAGAAAGATTATTACCTTGATGTGGATGTATATAATCTAGTCAAAATATATACACCCACATATATTTATATTCACACGCATACACACAAACACATATATATATATACACAGACGCAACACATGCTACTAAAATTAGCAATACTTCTACTCATTTTACAGATTATCTCTCTGACAAAAATCGAGTGTCTTTTTATTTCAACCCAGCAAGTCCCAGTGAAATTATCAGTATCACCAAATCTTTGAATACCTCTAAATCTTGTGGTTTTGATAAAATAAGTATGACGCTTCTCAAAGAAATATAGGTTTTCCCGGCCAATTTCGCACTTTTTTCAGTCCAATTCCTAATTGCTGCATTCAATTTAGCACAATTTAGCCTAGATGGCATGTTCGGTATTTCAATTTTATAATCCTTTCATTCAAATTCATTTTGGAGCATTCAAATTACCTTTTACATCATTCGAATCAGCACTTTTTCAGTTCAAATTCGTAAGACAAGCACCATTTCGCAAATCGTTCATTCAATTTAGCACGAGATAGTCACGTGATCACGCATACGCAGCGCTCGTTCATTCGAATTCATTCTTGGGCATCCAATTTCGCATTTACTGCAGTCAATTTAGCAGACACGTTTATGCTTTTATTCTGACATCACCTTTGCAACAGTACTTTCAAAGTATGTGTATGTGTTTATAATGTTCGGTAGCATTATTTAATTCACAGGTACATTGATCTTAAGTTTCTTTTGACATTAATTGGGAGAAGGAGGTTTCAGTTTACATCGTGATTATTTCTTTCATATGCATGTTTCGTCGTTTTCATGTGGTGGGTGCTAGATTGCGTTTATTATCATTAGGAATAAATAAAAGTTCTTGGATCAGCTCTAGCCATCAATAAGTAAAGGTTATTACCCTCATATGCTTTTATGATTATTTCCCTGTCTTCTTGAGAGATACGCCTGTATCTAACTCGTGCTGCCATGATTGGACATAAGAAAGTGAAGTGAATCTATGGTACTGGTGCAAGCATGGCAGGTATACTTCTGATAACATTGTATATATGAAAGAAGAGGGGCGTTACAGAACAACAAACTTGAATTATTTACGGTCAAAGATACCTTTACTATATACTTAACAGTGTGTGGATGAAACAAAAATTCACATTTTTAAATACGTATAAATCACGGTTCTCACCTTTTTTCAAAATAGAAATAACATTACGGCAATTTGAATGAACATGTTTGGAATTTGACTGCCCATACGCGAAATTGAATGACTGAAATACCATTTTCCGCCAGTGCTGGCGAATTTGAATGACTGAAGAGCACGTGCCAATTTGAATGCCCGTTTTACGAATTCGAAAGGCACATGTGCGAATTTCATTGATCGAAATGCTAAATTGAACGAACAAGTTGCAATTTTGAATGACAGAATGTGCAGTGACGAGGATTTTTGCTAAATTGAATGAACCTTTTATCAAATGGACTGACAAAAGTGCGAAATTGGCCGGGAAAACCTATAGTTTATCCACTCGCAGAGCCGTTAACTCATATATTTAATCTTTCTTTATCACAAGGTATTTTTCCAGATTTGCTGAAAACAGCCAAAGTTAATCCTATTCATAAAAAAGATGATCCTCATGAAATTAGCAATTATCGTCTCATTTCTTTCTTTGTTGCCTAGTATATCCAAAATTTTAGAATTTTTTTCATAGTACACTTCTTAAATTTATTACTAAATATGATATACTTATTCCAAATCAATATGGTTTCAGAAAGAATTATTCTACTGACTTAGCATTGATACAAATTTATGATAAAATTACGAGTGCTTTTGCCAATAAAGAACACGTTGCAGGTATATTTTGTGATTTGAGTAAGGCATTTGACACTCTTGACCATTCTATTGTACTCTCCAAACTTAGTCATTATGGTATTCGGGGTCAAGCACTTTTTATGGTTTAAAGATTATCTAACTAATAGAAGACAATATGTTACCTTTAATGGTTTTTTGAATCTGATCCTCTTTTAATCAAATGTGGCGTCCCTCAAGGCTCAATTCTCGGCCCACTATCATTCCTTCTTTATGTCAAAGATATCATTAATACATCCTCTCTTCTCTCTTTCGTTTTATTTGCTGATGATACCAACATATTTTATTCTCATAAAGATCCTAAGATTTTAAATGATATTTTAAATGTTGAAATTAGTAAAGTATCAAGTTAGTTTAAGTCTAATAAACTTTCTTTGAATGTAAAAACAGACTCATTTCATTTACTTTAAACTTCATTCTCATGCAGATACGCTGATACATATTAACACTGATGATATCCCATTAGAAAAGAAAACAAATTCAAAATTTCTGGGAGTATATATACAATAGATGATAAGTTTGACTTGGAATGAGCATTTGCATCATGTTACAACGTGTATTTCTAAAAATACAGGGATCATTTCCAAGCTGAAGTTCTTTCTCCCTCGGTCAACTTTATTTTTATCATATAATTCCTTAATTCTCCCATGCATAAGTTGTTGTAATTTTCTATGGGGAATTGGCGGCTCTACCAAGATAAATTCTATTTTCAAATTACAAAAGAAAGCTATACGTATTTGATTCTTTATTTTATGAACTTAAAACATTAAAGGTCTTTGATTTGAATATTATTCATGTAGCAGTAATTATGTTGAAATACATTCATGATCAACTTCCATCATCGTTTACTAACCTGTTTAGGTTTAATACTTCTGTCCATTCGTACCCTACTCGTATATGTAGACATTTCCATCTTTTGAATCCCAAATTATTAGTGACATATAAATCTATCAGACATTTGGGTCCGGACATTTGCAATAATCTCCCGGACAATATAAAGTCTTGCTCAAGTATTCTTTGAAAGCTTCACTAAAGCTGTATTTGATACAATCATATTCTCCCCACTCATTAAGATAACAAATATTTATGGTGATTGTTGTTGTTTTTTTTTTAATCTCTATTTTCTTCCTTCAACTGCATCTTGCACTCACACCTGCAACTGCACTGCACCCACCTAATCACTTTCTTCCCAGAGAGTTGTGTCGTTGGATAGTCCTTTTATGAGGCCCCCATCCATTTCAAGCTTAGTCGCTTACGATGGCGGTCTCCTGCATTCAATTATCTCTGCCATTTACTGAAAAATAATGTGTATTTTATTTTATGTTTTTGTGTATGTATACTGCTCAATGCAATCACGTATGTGTATCTGTTTGTGTACTGTTATCGATTTATTTCACTGCACTTGCTATTCTTTGTCTTTGTGCTTTTGAAATTTGTATTCAATTTGTATCTGATTGAATGCAGGAATAAATCAAATCAAATCAAATGTAATCTTCAAACTTTTATACGATCGCTCATTTAAACAAACAAAAAAATACACTCACGTATATCTTTTAAACTCGTTCATTTGACACATATTTATACACAATTGCACACTCGAACATCACACCCAACAATTTTCCAATACTAATCATATTATATCCAACACAAAATGAATCTAAATATAATCACATACAATTTACCAATTAATGAAATATTGCATTGGTGAGTTATAATCATACAAAAACAATTGGAAAATCATTGATAATTGCATCGAATTAATACAAACAAAATGTAGGAGACCGTCATCTTAAGCTTTAATTCTTTCATGTCAATCTTGGACCTATAGTTTCATCCTTTCTCTGATTTATTGTGTTCACATCGCTATCATAAGGTGAAATCTTCCAAATGAACCTGAATGGTATAGAGATCTCGTTTAGTCATTTATTCTTGAGGTCTATTTTCGCATTCAAGATGCGAGAAGTTCCACTTCACTCAAAACGGATGCGTTTTGTTTAATACTGAAGTCGCCAAAGTTCGTGGCGATGCAGTGGGTACGCCTTCGGGACACCTTCGGTGAGCGGTCCGCCGAGGCGCAACTAATCGCACTCTTATAATGTGCTTTTCATGGGGGAAAAAAGCTCCAAAACATTCCACGAACTATACATAAGTACTGTACTTTACCATGACAACTGCAAAAACACAAGTAAACCATGGTTAAAAATCCGAATTGTATGCCAAAATCTTCATGCGTTCATTTCGTTTTGAAATATTTCAATAAATACTCCAAAATGCTCTTGTCAAAAGCAGACTATACTGGCTTCTGCACGTCTATTTTCAACAAATGTAAAGTGTTAATATTTGTTACCTGTACCTGGTATATATCTTGTAACAAACTCCTAGGAAAATATAACAATAATAATGATAGTAATTTATACAGCTGAATATCTATCATCACTTGAAACACTTACGGTACGCTCAACAGCCAAAGCTGCTGCACCTGACAGTTTATCTCGGTACAAATGTTTGTAAAATGCAAATTATACTCTAAACAGCAGACGGATACACTGTCGAATGAGAATGAGAAGAAGAAGACGATGAGCGCATCCATTCTCATGGTCTTAGAATGAATTCGTGTAGATCTATGCATGCGTGCTGAAGCTCTGTAAAAATCTGTTTTGTTTAATTGTGTGTGTGTGTGTGTGTGTGTGTGTGTGTGTGTGTGTGTGTGTGTGTGTGTGTATGTGTGTTTGTGTGTGTGTGTGTTGGTAGTGTGTGGGTGTGTGAGAGAGGCAATGTGTGCCGTCCCCCAAAGGGGCGTCCTCGCATGAACGTTAAGACCGGTTGATTAGACAAGAAGTGCACTCCTGAAGGAGGTATATTACATAGTTCCCCTGTTGTTGTTTTGCTTATACCTCTCGTCCTTATCCAAAGCCTTCCGGCTTCTCCTTTGGATGATGACCTCTCATCGCGAAGGAATTCCTAGATTTCTTTTCTCTTTTTTTTGTGGGGGGGGGGGGGGGGGAGGGGGATCCACCACACTATCACATATTGAATACTTCCTAAGAGAGAACTTGTCCCGTTTTCATATATCTGTGTATATAGCATTATTCAGACGTGCTCCAGTTGACGCGGATCATGAGGGAAAACAGCAAATTCAAAGTTGGTAATACATTGTAAACATACACACACACACACTCACACACACACACATACACACACTCCCACGCACACAGGTACGTTTATGGTCAATATTGCAGTCAATTCAATATTAAAACAACTTATTGTTGATGGCTAATAAGTTTACTAAAGAACCAGGAAAAAAATAACAAATCCGATTCTAATGGGAAACAAACAATCTTAGATGTTTTTACTTAAAATCAAGCGTGATTTGATGGTTAGAATTTGGTGTTTAGCAGACAGACTTTAAAAGTATCTTGTTTTGACATGTGCCTGAAAATCACGTAGGGTTTTCAAAAATCCTTACATACGTGAAAGGAAACGCCTATGTGACGCGCAATTTTATATTGAACTAAACAATATGGTGTATTTGGTATACATTTTTTAAAGTTTTTTTTTTAATTGTGTATCAGCTCACACCATCTATGAGGAAATGTATAAAGCTGTTCTACAGAAATGCTTTTTCTTTATAATCTGCCAATTAAATACCTGAGAAAGTTGCCAAAGAAAAATATTTCCCAACCTCATTAATACACCAAGGATGCAAGTAATATGGATTGGGCAGAATAGGATCGTGTAAACAAAAATTATTCTGCAGGAATACAAGATGGTGATTTGGCTAAAAGCAACAATTATATCCCCGTTTGTGTAAACGACTGCAGCTACAGAACCTTAGTACTGAAATTGCATTATTTACTCTTATCTCTTCCGCATGGAAGGTTAACAAACGCCGAGCACATTTTGCGCTTACGAATATTATATCCTATATAGTCCGAATATGTTTCTCATTTAATGATTCATTTACTCGTTTGCTTATTACATAGACTATGAATAAAATGCTTCTTTTCGCTGAAAGAAAAAGAGATGAATATACTTCCTTTCAAACCGGTCAAGCTGCATCCTTGATACATTTTAGAATCCTTTCACCGGTATCGTGTGATGTCAATGTACCCCAGTGGCGTTTCGGATTACCCGCATTTCGGAATTCAGTGGAGGCAACAGAGGGTATTGAATTACACTCTGCCGCAGAGCCTGTAAGCGCCCATTGTCTATCCTTCAAAGATGACTATTGTATGACATGTTCGACAAAAGTTTCTACTCTATCTTTTTTTTCCCCCTTTTAATCGGAGGTAGAACTGGGACGATTATATATAATCCAAGGCCACATAACGAGACTCTAGATGTACACGTTATGGTTGATATCACGAATCGAACGCCGTATTTGTTCAACGTCTTCATTTTCTACACAACGTGGTAGATACGCCCTTTTATCAACTGTTATACTCCTCTATTGGTTAACATTAACAAACGTCCACTGTCCGCTTTTTTTACTTGAATCTCGCAGGCACCTGATGTCAAGCAGCTTATCTTTATACGTCACCTCATGTGAAAAGCCTCATTTTTTTTTCTGTAAATCGAGGATCGCGAAGAAATGATAATGAGTGCCCCTGGTGAAATGGTACGGAAAGAAAAGAAAACACGTTTTATAGCCTAAACGGACTCATCAGACTCAGTGTTGTAATCACATCTCTGAGTGGTAGAAGGTTTCACGGTGCACCACGAATTCTTTTTCGGGTAAGTGTGTGGCCCTGAGTGGCCCTGAAAAGGGCCTACCCAATCCCGACGTTTCGGCAAGCACGTTCTCGCCGTTCTCGCCCATGCCCTTGAGAACGGCGAAAACATGCTTGCCGAAACGTCGGGATTGGGTAGGCCCTTTTCAGGGCCACACACTTACCCTAGAAAGAATACGTGGTGCACCGTGAAACCTTCTACCACCCAACGCTCTACCACCACGGAAGCTTTCAAAGATTTCATCACATCTCTGAGACGAGAGATAGCGAGTTTTGTAGTCGAGTGGAAGGAGAAGATAAAGAGGATGAAACGAGCAGCCTGTTAGAGCTGATATTCCAATTCTCAAGCATCGCATCTCTTTATTTTGTTTTCTGTGGTAATCTAACATGATAATTAACAGTATATTAGTGTGGAAAATGATACACAATATCTATGATGTAGAAATAAGATTACTAATGAAACGAAAGTTCAAAGTTTTTGAAGTGTCCCAAATGGTATAAGTGGCATTACCTGATTACTGCTACTATACACCAATGCATCATTCTCATAACTTTTCAATAGTAGAGTAATTAGTCTTCACAGCAGTTTGAAAGGCCACTTCCTTTTTATGAAAATATGCTCACACGGTGTGGCTGCCCTTTGATTGATTAATCGCCATATCGTACATAAATATCGCTTGTTTCATCGCCAATGCCCTATCTACCGAAACAGACCCTCAGCACTGAAATAGTTAGAAAAAAAAAACCAACGTAGGAAACATATATCGACAGTTGGAACGTGTTTCCTGATGCAAGTGCCAGGTGCAGATAAAACAGTGGATATGGAAATTATGATGCACGGAAGAGGGAAGCCTCCTTTAAGGGCCGATCATGCTTGTTTTTTCCTTCTTCAAGAGTACATCCTGGGACCTTTTGAGCTTCAAGCAAACGCTATCACGTTACGCAGCAACGCGTCTCCAGCGCGGGCCAGGGCAGGACACTGTTGTTATCACAATCTTTGGTGGCCGTTGGGGACGCTCTCCTTCACAGATAATGTGGCAGAAAGTTTAGCCCAACACACCCATCCCGCCGCTGCCCCCCCCCCCCCACACATCATATTCCACCTTTTAAATGCATATTATCTATAGTGTGATTAAAACGCTTCCATTCAAGATAAGCTCACTGTCATTAGCATAAAGTAATAATATCTTTTTGTCCATATTTTGACTAAACGTGCTGCTTTGTTTAAAACTCTGTTTCCTTTAATTGTAACTTCGGAATAACCATTGAATAAAGACAGCAAAGAGAAAGAGAGAGAGAGAGAGAGAGAGAGAGAGAGAGAGAGGGGGGGGGGGGGAATGGTTGAGAGTGCAGAGGGGAAGGAGATTATCTGAGGAATTTAGGAAAAGTATCCGAACCGAAGACGTCTTCATGCAATAAAACTTCATCGGAACAACAAAATAAAACATTTCGCGATATAATTTTAGGTAATTTCTGCGAATCTACATATTCGTGAGTACGACCTTTGTAAGCAATGATGTCTTATTACGCGTGAATCATCAAAGACAGCAAACGATTTCTTTGATAGTTTTCAAGGCTGGCGAACATATTCAAGAGCCAAGGGATGTTTTACCACCTCCCGTCAACCAGACCTCTACAAACACTCAAGGAACCGAAGGTTAAACCTCTATGTTGGCATGCTCGAATCTTATACAATATCTAATGGACCTAGCAAGTTTCTCCAACTCGATCACCATTCTCTGTGGAAGTTAACCCATAGAGCATTGCCACCTCGAGCAAAATGACGACCCGCATGGTTTCCGCATGCAATGGGTTAAGTCTAACCCGCCATTTAGCTCTGCTTGCTGACACATTTAGTGTAGCCTATAAAGAACTATCAATTGGAAAGATTTAGACTTTGAAAAGAAAAGCTCACACATTGATTTTTTTTCTCTATTTTTTTTTGGGGGGGGGGGGGGGGGTGTGGAGCCGGGAAATGTGCAAACGCCGGGAAATGTGCAAACGCCTGGAAATGTGCAAACGTCTCGCCGGGAAATGTGCAAACGCCGGGAAATGTGCAAACGTCTTGCCGGGAAATGTGCAAATCTCTAAATTTCATCAACGGGAAATGTGCAAACATGACGCCGGGAAATGTGCAAATGTTCAATTTTGCCGGGAAATGTGCAAAACGTCGCCGGGAAATGTGCAAACCATTCATTTCACCTATATTATGTAGAGATGGAAGAGAAACTCTCAATCAAAGCTGCGCACGAACCATTACCATCTTTACCACCTGTCTTAGCGACCATCTGTCTTTTTATGCCTCCGCCACGAAGTGGTACTGGAGGCATTATGTTTTCGGGTTGTCCGTCCGTCCGTACGTACGTCCGTCCGCTTTCGTTTACGCGGTAACTTGAGTAATATTGAATGGAATTTTACCAAACTTGGTCCAAGTATAAAGTATGATGGGGCAATTATTTGATAAGATTTTGGGTGAAATCAGCCTAAGGTCAGAGGTCAAAGGTCAAGGTCAAATCATGAAATTGTATCCGTTTACGCGATAACTCAAGACTGGATCGAGCAAATTTCACCAAACTTTGTCGGAGGATGATGTATGATGGGACAATTACTTGATAAGTATTCTAGTGAAATCAGACAGAGGTCAAAGGTCAAAGATCAAGGTCAAATCCTAAAATTTATCTGTTTACGTGATAACTCAAAACTGGATGAAGCAGCTTTCACCAAACTTGGTCCAAGGATGATGTATAATGAGACAATTAGTTGAGTAGATGTTAGTGACATTGGCAAGAGGTCAAAGGTCAAAAGGTCAAGGTCAAATGCTAAACATGTTGCTATTTCCCCCATATCTATGCAATGCCCAAAGGTATTTTCTTGAAACTTAGTGTAGACATGTACTACTGCGTAAAGATTCTCCAAAGAGAGTTTCATGTCATAAGGTCAAAGGTCAAAAGGTCAAAGGTGAGGTGAAAATGTTGCAATATCACTTTTCTCGCAAATGGTTCAATGTATCTTCATGGAACTTGGTGCATACGCATGTACTGACTGGCAGGGATTATCTAGGGAATTTAGGGGTCGTGGGTCAATAGTCAGGGGGTCAAAGGTCAAGGTCAACTCCTTAAAATTTTACTATTTCCCTCATATACTAGTATATGCAATGCATGCATTATCAGTTTTAAAACTTAATATATACGTGCATTACCTAATGGAGATTTTCCGGGAAATTTCCAGCCAGAAGGTCAAAGGTCAAAGGTTAAGGGTCAAGGGTCAGGTTTCAATGCCCCCCCCCCAAAAAAAAAAAAAAAAAAAACTATTTTGTAATGTAATTACATTCTTTTTTCATACCTTGGAAATTACTCAATGCATAAACTTATAAATGGGTCCCTCAGAAGTCAAGTAAAAATTCTCCATTCCCTAAATATGTGTACCTACACTCTTAGACAATTATAGCAAACCCAGTTCAAGGAAAGAGAACATTCAAGATATTTCTGACAAACCTGTCATTTCAATATTTTGCCAGTTATGTGAAACTATCATCACACATTGTGAAGACATTGTACTATACACCTATTGGGAGAATCATGCATTATGGCGGAGGCATCAGTCGCCATAGCAACATTTCTATTTTTTTATTACATTTTCAGCATTTTCTTGCAAACCCTACGATTTTTCACCAGATTTGGCAGATAACATCTTAATGGTGATATGATCGTAATTTGTCAAAATGAGCCCCCCCCACACACACACACACCAGTCCTAAGAAGGGGGGGGGGGGGGGGAGGAGTTGAAGCCTCAGAGTCCCTATACCATGTATAAACGCTTGATTTTTTTCTTCATCTGTCGAACCGAAAAAGAAAGAGCTAAGTTAGTGCTATGAAGACATTAATGACTAAAATTTCATGTTTGATTATGGCGGACCCAGGGGTGTCCTGATCGGGGGTGAGGGGGAGGAGGAGGATTTTCCACACTTTCAGCACATTCTCGAAAAATCTAGGACGGATTTTCACCCAACTTGTGAAATACAGTCATATTTATGGTAATATAATCTTGATTTGTTAAAATGCGCCCCCCCCCCTTTGCCGAAGGGGGGAGGGGGAATTAAAGCTTCACTTTTAACATCCCAAAAATCTGGACTTTTTTTTTTAATCTTCTTCTGTCAAACCGAAAAAGATAGAGCTAAGTTAGTGCTACGAAGACATTAACGTGATTAATGAATGAAATTTCATGTTTGATTATGGCGGATCAAGGGGTGCCCAGATCGGGGGGGGGGGGGGTGGGGGGGAGGGTGATGGGTGGCGGGGGATATTCCACATTTTTAGCATCTTCTCAAAATATCTATGAGGGATTTTACCAAAACTTGACAGATAGCAAGATTATGGTAATAATTATGATCTTAATTTGTTCAAATGAGCCCCCCCCCCCTTCCCCCACAACGTCCCTAAACTCTGGAATTTAATCTTCTTCTGTCAAACCGACAAAGATAGAGCTAAGTTAGTGTTATGAAGACACAGCGTTAATGAATGAAATTTCGTGTTTGGTTATGGCGCGGATCAAGGGGTCTCCAGATCGAGGGGGTGAGGGCAAAGAGAGGAATTTTCCACATTTTCAGCATCTTCTTGAAAAATCTACGACAGATTTTCACCAAAATTGGCAGATTGCCTCTTTACGGTGACATGCACTTAATTTGTTAAAATGAGCCCCCTCCCATACACACACACACACACTCACTGCTTAAGGGGGGGGGGGGTTGAAGCCTCGGCGTCCCTAAACTCAATTTTTATCTTCTTCTGTCAAACCGGAAAAGAGAGCTTAGTTAGTGGTATGAAGACATTGAAATTTTATTTCCCGTTTGATTGTGGCGGATCGAGGGGTGTCTTTATCGGGGAGGGGGGGGGGGGTTGAGGGGGAGGAGGGGGATTTTCACATATTTTGCATCCTCTTGAGAAATCTTTGACGGATTTCCACGGAACGTGAGAGGTAGCATCTCTAGGGTAATAGAATCCCACTTTGTTCGAAGGGGCAACAAGTCCAAGTTGTTCCCCTTCCCCAAAGCTAGGGATAAGACCAGGGTAGCCCCCATGTCATTTAGTAAGCAGAAGTGAAATTTCATCAAAGTATAGATCTACCTTCTAAAAATGTGATAAGATTGTGTTCTTTTACTCTTGGTTGTATAGAAAATTTCTTTAAAAAGTATGTATTCCGTTTTTTGTTCATATGTATGGGGTTTTCAATAAAATTCTGAATTCCACCCGAACGACCCCACCTCCCTCGTGTTGGTCCCTTTCAAGTTCAAGGGGCGGAGATGAGGGGGGGGGGGGGGCTCCATCTCCTCCCACTTTAGAGTTGGGGCAGTGCTCATTTAGACAAATTGAGGTCATATCACCAGATAAATACGCTACGCTACGTTTCAAGCTTGGCAAATGTCTAGTATATAAGGGTTTCAAGAAGAAGCTGAATGTGATTGTGACAAATCCGCCTCCGCCGCACTTAACATTAATATTCATGAATTAACTTACCATAGCAGGCACCAGCACTCTATTAGCTCCATTATTTTTGTACAGAAGGTTTTTTTTTAATATTTTTTTAAAGCTGATATTATATAATTTTATTATCCGAGGGACGCGTCTTGAGTTTTCAGGAAAAAGACAAAAAATGTGAAAATTAAGCCTCCTTCCTACCCACTCACCTTTTTGGGCATTCCTTCATCTGTCATTGTAAGCTTGAGCCTACATCATGCATTAACTACAGTACTATCACCGTAAAGATGCTATGGCCAAGTTTGGTGAAAATTCGTCATAGATTTTTCAAGAAGATGGAGAAAATTGTTAAAATCCACCTCCTCCCCCTGGTTACAGTTCGTTATTCCGAAGGTTCATTATTCCGGAGGCTCTTTATTCCTAAGATTCGTTATTCCGAAGGTTCATTGTTCCGAATTTCATTTACGGATTAACCAGTCTTCGGAATAACGAACCTTCGGAATAACGCCACAAATTTTCGGATTAACGAACCCTTTTTCATTTTCGGATTAACGAACCTCTGGATATAGGGACTTTGCGTATTTCGGATTAACGACCCTTTGGAATAACGTACCTTCGGAACAGCGAACCTTCGGAATAACGAACAGCACCCCCTCACCCTCACCTACCCCCGATCAGAGCACACCTAGACCCGCCATAATCAAACACGAAATTTCGGTCATTAATGTCTTTACAGCACTAACTTTTTTGGTTCGACAGAAGTAAAAAAAAAATCAAGAGAATAGGGACTCTGAGGGTTCACCCCCCCCCCCCCTCCTCGTCGGCGGGGGGGGGGGGGAGGGGGATTCAATTAAAAAAAAATAAGACCGAATCACCATAAATATACTATCTGCCAAGTTTGGCAAGTATCCGTCATATATTTTACAAGACTAGTTCTATGCAGAAAATGTGGAAAATCCCCCTCACACCCCTTATCAGCGCACTCCTGAACCCGTCTTAATCAAACCTCAAATTTTAGTAACTTTAGTGTCTTCATATAACGTAGTTCCATATTCTTCGGTTCAACAGAAGAAGATTACAGATTCCAGAGTTTAGGGACCTAAAACTTCAACTCCTCCCCTCCCCCCAGCGGTGGGAGGGGGTGGAGCTCAGTTTACCATATAAGGCCATATCACCGTAAAGATGGTCTCTGCCAAGTTTGGTGAAAATCCTTCTTGGGATTTATCAAGAAGATGCAGTAAATGTGTACAATCCCCCTCCTCTCCATCACTTCCCCTCCCCCCACCTCCAGTCAGGGCACCCCTGGATCTGCCATAATCAAACATGAAATTTCAGTCATACAAAGCACTAACTTAGCTCTATCTTCTTTTTTTTTTGTACGACAGAAAAAGATTATTAAAAATCCAGAGTTTAGAGACTCTGAGGCTTCAACTCCCCCCCCCCCCCCTTTTCGGCCGGGGGTGGGGAGGATTGGGGGCCAATTTCAATTCATAAAATCATATCACCGTAATGAGGCTATCTGACAAGTTTCGTGAAAATCTGTCCTAGACTTTTCAAGAAGATACTGACAATGTAGAAAATCCCTCTCCTCCCCTCACCCCTTCCCCCGCAATCCGGACACCCCTGAATCCGTCATAATCAACGTCATGCAATTTCAGTCATTAATGTCTTCATAGCAATAGTTTAGAGACTCTGGGGCTTCAATTTGAAGACTCCTCCCCACTTATGGCTCCGTGCCCTGCATCCCTGGATCTGCCATTACACGTGAACTCCTGTCATCAATATCTTTAACCCTAAAAGGGCGAGGGGGGGGGGGGGCGGAATCCGCCCCCCCCCCCCCTCGACGTTTCGCGCTATAAATCTGTAACGCGAGAAGACCTCGTCGCGAGGCTTCTTCATTTTCTTTGTTCAAGTCTCGCGCAACTTTTGAGACCAAATTTGCAACGTCCGACGCCTATTTTTGTAACGGAATGTCGCCCCAAAACGGGCACAATTTTGTGATTTTGTCTACGTTTCCTATGGAAAACAATGTTCTGTCATGAAAGTCATAAAAACCTGATTATTTTTACAATTAATCATTTTCATTTATTAATTTTGTGCTAATTACGGTAGAAGAGTGGTCAGTGACAATTTCCAATAAAAAACAAAGAAAAAACAATAGTTTAAAAACAAGGAAATACATAAGAAATTCTGAAAACAATGAAATAAATAAGAATTGAAATGAGTTTTGGAAGTTTTTGTGAGGTACAATTGTTGAATATGCAAAAACAGATTTACAGATCAAAAATTAGACTCTCAATGCTTTTAATTAGGCTAAAATATCATCTTGAGCTTAATTGGCATAATTAATTAATTAAAATTAGAAATTGATTGTTTCACAAAATCTTATGACACAATCTTGTAGATTATGACGTGGGTCTCACGCATGCGAAATTTCATCGCTATCGCACCACCAATGGCCGAGATCTCATGGGGGGGGGGGGGGCGGAATCCACCCCCTCCCCCCCCCCCCCCACCCCTCCCCCCCGGTCTGAGCATAGCCAAAAAAGCCCGGCCCCTTTAGGGTTAAAGAACCATCCTAGCTCATTCTTATTTGGTTATATAATAGTAAATACAAGAAGAATTTCGATAATACCGTAGTTCTGGGACTTCATTGAGCCCCCCTCCCCTTTTTCGGGGGGGGGGGGGGGGGGAGGGGGCTGCTATATAAACAAATTGAGAACCCATTGCCATAATCGTGCTACCTGCCAACTTTGTTGAAAATCTGTCAAGGATTTCATTAAGAAAATCTAAATGGTGGAAGTTCATGGGCAGTTTTGATATGGAGTTTATCTACTATCTTTATACACAATATCGCTGAAGTAAATGATTTGCACATTTCCCGGCGACGTTTTGCACATTTCCCGGCAAAATTGAACTTTTGCACATTTCCCGGCGTCATGTTTGCACATTTCCCGTTGATGAAATTTGCACATTTCCCGGCGAGACGTTTGCACATTTCCCGGCGTTTGCACATTTCCTGGCAAGACGTTTGCACATTTCCCGGCGTTTGCACATTTCCCGGCGAGACGTTTGCACAATTCCCGGCGTTTGCACATTTCCCGGCGTTTGCACATTTCCCGGCTCCACAGGGGGGTGGGGTTGGGAGGGACGGGTTGGAGGTTAGGCAGACAGTCAAAGAAAATAGGATTAGATCATTTTGCAAAAAAAAAAAAAAAAAGCTGAATTCCATGCTAAAGGAAGTGTGGGAAACATTCGTTATTGTGTTCCCATGTCGTTGCAGCAATAAATATGGTCATTATGTAAATGAATATGCGTGTACATATTAATATACTGGTATATAATCAAGATATTAATATATAAATCATATACATATATGCGTGTGTTTATGTAGGAGGAAGTTGGCAAATCTCAGCAGTATCTCGGTGACCTTCAAGATAAATTTTCTTCCGAGATCTCAAACACATTCACGCACACTCACACGCACATACACACCCACACACACATATATATACATACGTGTGTGTGTGTAAATATATTTCTTCGGTTCCTTGAGTGATTGTAGTTTGCCAAGAGCTAGGGATGCGAACATGATAGCAAGGATTTATCGCCAAGTGCCAAAGAGATTGCTGCAGGTTACGGATGTTATGGCAAGAATCACCAATACAATGAATTGCTATTATAGATGTGTTTGCGCTGGTGTCAAAGAGTCGCCAAGGGATGGTTGCTGCTCCAGGTGCTGCAGTCGTAAATGCAAGCAGCAAATAAATACAAAATATGCGTTTATTCCGTGCTCTGGGGATGACAAATGAAAACGACACTGAAAATCTGGACACAAAGCGGAAGACAAGGACGAGTCTATAAGTGCGTAAGTTTTGAAGAGGCGAGTTAGTACTTTTCATTCTCAGCGAAATAGAATTACAAACCTTTTGAACCCATGTACAGTGTAAACAGAAGAAGGTTTATAATACACATGCAAGCGTAAAGGTCCTCGTGATTTTTCTAATGACCGTCAAATCACAGTAAATCTACTGTATGTCCCCCCTCCCCCCCCCCCAAAAAAAAAAAAATCAACGGGATTCTCCACAATGATAACTTTTAAAATTGAGAATCAATCCAATACAATTTCAGGGTATGAAACTATAACTTATCACCCACATCTTGCAGAAAAGCCCATCCAATTTGCTTCAGTGGTCAAAGAGAAATGAGGATTTTTGTAGAGCATTGTGTTCACACATTAACATACAGTTCCAAGAGCATCCAAGTTCTGAACTTGGAAGAAACATACCCATGACACGCTTTACAATGATTCACACTTCTCTGTGACCACGTAATTGAATTGAATGGAGTTTTCTGCAAATATAGTTAAGATGTTATATTTTAAGACCCTGAAATAGCATTCTGACAGTTTATTCATGTTGGAAATTATCAATTATTATTATTATTTTTTTTTTTTTTTTTTTGGGGGGGGGGGACATACTGTATTAGTCAAGTTTAGGACACTGGATGAAGATACTGCACATGAACCAACAAAGAAAATATATAATTATAACAAGGCAACATTAACGGTGCAGATGTCCCACGGGACACTTTTCAGACAGACAAAACGCCTATGGTCGTTTTGCAATTCAAATTGATTGATGCCATCTTAAAACTACTGTTTAAGCCACGATACCTTCACAACGTATCAGAACGTCTATAGACGTCTTAAAGACATGCTACACTTCCTTTCCTCAATTCTTTGGTACATGACATCTAGCGACATTGATTAATGTTTAAATAAATTATGTAATCGGGTACTCCACTTTGTAATTCAGTTAATTCATTTTCATATCTCTCAAGTGAAGATACATAAAAACTGAAAAAAGTAACATACAACTGAAAACTCTTAAGAAGCATTACATTCAACGTTGTCATTGATACAACAATTGTTTATATCTATAGATTAAGTTAAGAATTTAATGATGAAAGGAGAAAGATATGATTAGGCTTACATAAAACAGTGAATTATTGGTCTTTTGAAATAAAGACCATTCATCACTGAAAAATAGTGGCCCAAAACACCGTTACATTGAACATAACAGCATTACATTGAACATAATTGTCATTGACACAATAATTGCTGATAGATTAAGTTAAGGATTTAATGATAAAAAGAGAAAGATATGATTAGGCTTACATAAAACATTTTGCTTAATTGAACGTTCCAGTGAATTATTGGTCTTTTGAAATATAGACCATTTTTTATCACTGAAAAATAGTGGCCCAAAACACCACCAAGAAACTTATGAAATTGAACAATAGTCATAAAAGCACGATAAACGCAGACGCATTATACTAATAAAGCTATTATATTAAATTTTCTAGTCTGTAACCCTATGTACAAGACATCGACAAAACTTCTATTCATATCATCTTTTCTATTCTATTAAGTACAAACCATGGAAATGTTATAACAATAATAATAATAATGTTAATAATGATAATTATGATAAAAGTAACAACAACATCAATAATGATGATGATGATGATGATAATAATAATGATAATAATAATGATAATAATGATAATAAAATAATAATAATAATAATAATGATAACAAAATACATTGCTCCGTTTTCAGACTTTTAAACTCTTAAGAATATTCCAAAAGTAGAGTATTTGATTTTCTATAATGTAAAGTAATGTTCTTGAGTTAAAAGCTCGAGCTCGAGTTCAAGGCCATGATATCCTTTACTACAATTACCAGACTATTATTATTGTCTCTCAGCTTCATCGGTCCAATCGTTGTCTTTAAGTACTTCAAACAGTTTGCTGTGACATACAATGATCACTACTGAAGATACATGTGAAGAGTTTGATCACAAAACGACTTAACTCCATTCTCGTTAAATTGAGATATTTGTAAGCAAAGGTTCTAAAAAACAAAGAAAATAATAAAAAGATATGTGATATTTGTAATCATAACTTCAAGTATATTCCGTGTTATGTTACAAGTGAGGCAGTAGTTTTATTTTGCACCATCCGATGATGTACTTGCTTTAAAATGTTTACAAATGTCCCTAGATCATTTTGCGATGAAACTCTTCATGCTTATTGACATCGCTTTAAGCCTCTCAGACTGTTTTACTGCAAAATACATGTACAACTGAAAATCTTAGAGTGATTCATAATGATATAACATCACTAGCCGTGCTCTATTATAACTATACATTGTTGGGCACTTTACTGAGAAAAATCAAGTGAAAATCATGAAAACCATTGACGTAGGTGAGAATAATATGTACATCAGTACATTGACAAATCATAAGAATCAATGAATATATGCAAACATATTAAGCAAACAGAATCATGTCAGCTATCGAAGAGAGAAGCCAATATTTTTCTCCCACCTGAAAAAAACCCCAACCCGACTCGAATGTGATTAGGAATGGATCATATCAAACGAGAAAAATTGAAAGCTAATTAACCAAGACAGATTCTATCTCGTGTGAGCAGAAAATCCTTTTTGTATTTCAATGATGTCAGCCAACCTGATTCCCCTAAATATTTACAGAATGTAATGTAAGGAAGGTTATTGCAATCAAAACGCATCAATATGAGTCAACGTTTATTTTTAGATATCTTAAAGGGATGATTTTGGTTGAGACCTAACTTCTGGTTTCTAACATTTTTTGGCGAGATAATGAGAGAAACCTCTTATGAAATATCAGTGCATGAAAGAGACTGTAATTCCTACAGGGATTCAACGAAAATTTGTTTTGAAATGGCTGAGACATCCGAAACAGAGCAATTCTAATAAGGTGGGACTCACCTCTTATTAGGATTGCTTTGTGTTACTTTGTTTTTGGATGTCTCACCCATTCCAAACCGACTTTCATCTAATAAACCTTGAATTCCTCTCAGAAGGATATGCCCTGTATCATATCATGGGTGGCTTTTTTTGATCTTGCAAAAAGTTATAAGCCTAATCCTCATCTCCACCAATACTATACCATCCCTTTAAAGTCTTTCGTAGCCAACAACTGCGTGATTCAATGTGACTTATGATTTAATGCGACGAGAAGAAAAATCTTCGAGCGAAAACAAAATTTTATTCGCAGAGGTCAGAGAAGTGGAAAAGGAATTGTAAATGAGCTTCGTACATCGGTCAATTGCTTTTCCCTTTGATTTTGTTTTCGTTTCTTCTCGGACTGACCTGATGTTATTCATCTATTTATATTAATAAAATGGAGGTGTATTCAAAGAGATATTTGTAATTTAATTCTATAAACTTGGAATGTATTCTGTGTCAGTGAATGCCGAATAAGAGACATAACTTTCAGAAGCGCTCATGCAAGATGTAATCACGCCTGTACACGGACCGCCCTCCATGACATACAGTTCTTGATGATAGCCTGCTGAAGATGGATTGTGCACCTATACCATTTAATATTCAACAGAGCAATCATGCTAATAGATTGGCAAAATGAAAGCTGCTCCTGCACATTTCAATGGCTATGAGATTTAGGGCATTATCGTAAATTTTAATGTGTCAATTCAGGCATGCCTCTACCGATTGCCGTTCTCTCCTCCCCTCCTTAAAAGATCTATTGCAATTGACTCTCTTGAAATTCTCACATACATCAAGTAAGTCGAATCTTTCGACACATTGATGAATATCTAAACGAGGACATAAACATGGACCATTAGCTGAGTAGTTACGACAAAGCTCTTCAGTGAGGAACATTACATTGAAGATTATGTTGTGTGTGGATACGTTTAGCATGTGTAGAGTATTAAAAATAATAATTGAAAGAGGCTGTACAACAAGGTTACTTCGTATAAATATAATCAAAAATGCTATCAAGCATGACTATGGTGCAAATGTACTGCTCTAAGCATGATCGTCTTTCCAAGTGGTCTAAATAATTGTTAAAGATTGAATAAAAGGATATCATGCTAATGAAGATGCATCAAAGGCATACGGATAAAAACCCAACTACGAGACAAGAAATGTATATCTGTTCATTTATAGTTTCAATCCTATTCAAAGCAAATCTTATTATCATTTTTCAACTGAATATGAAAGTTAGTGACTAAAATTGGACATGCATATTTTCTCAATAATGTACCTACCCTGAAAAAAAAAAAACATTATGTTCACGTTTTCACTTCGTAATGATTTATGTGCCATTGGATGCGACAGGAATAAGAACGCGCTTTAAACAATAGGACCTAGTCAATGCATGTTAAGTATAATTACCATCACTGTGTCTTATATGTTTTTATGGACATGAACGATATCGAGTGTCCAAAGAATAAAATGATCCAAAACTTTGAATTTGTGAAAGTGTTTAAAGATCTATTTCCTGCTAAAGAATTAGGTTAGTAATCATCGGACAAGAACAAAAAACAAAACAAAACAACAACCCACACACACTTTGGGAGATGACTGCATGTATGTCATAAAGCAGATGCCAAAAATCAGTCATCTCAAATAGAAAAAAAAAAACAATTGAAATTCAATCAACTGATAGCAAACTACATTAATGCATTTCATCATTGGGTATTGCTGCATTATTTCAAAGGCAGTTTAGATGTACGTTAATCACTGCTGGGCAAAATAGGTCCGTCTAAAATAGGCGACCGGAATGATAGAAGTCGAGCATAAAAGTTCAAGGAACTCTACCAAGATGTTTTTGTACAGAGACGATCTTTGTCAATTTTTTTTTTGTTTTTGTTTTCTTTATACACGCTACAGCGGAATACGCGCCATAATTCGTGTTTTCAGTTCATCTACTATTCTTCGTCCCTCGAGTGTTCAGAACGTTCAGCGCGCAATTCAGAACCCGGCGTCATTATCTCGAGACTTACATCTAGCATTACGCCAAGGAGGTGCTCTTACGTTCATGGTGCGCCAAACATGAATACGGCAATTTTCGGCATATAAAGAATCCCCATTTACTTGACCGACAATTTTTTTATTCAACGGGAGATGCGGTAAACCGACTCAAGTACACTTTGCGGGAAAAGCCAATTTTTAGGTTAAGACGGGGGCGCCGTGCCATGAAGCATTCTAGTGATGGGAGATGTTGTCTGCGTCCATATTCATATATCTTTTCTAAAATCCCTTTTTACCCAGCTGGGTGAGTACATAAATCAGAGCCCGCCCTCGCTTATTTCCGCGATGAGCAGATATGTTTGTGCTTCTACACCGCAGGAAAAAAATGTAAGTGCCTGAAGTGAGCATATATGAGGAGTTAGAGAAAGAAAGAAAATATGTGACGATGATTATTCTAAATAAATTTTTAACGTCTGTTTAGTTTTGGTTTGATTTAGTCAGTAAGGTATTAACCTACCTACAAGATGATATTTCAAGAGATGTGAGTGTGGCTATTCGTATAATTTTCAAACAGATTTTAGAATTGACCATAATTCAAACTGAGGTGAAGATTTTGAATTGCTAAACGATTGTACATCGATTTTGACGAACAGATGCATTCTCTTCAGTTCTGATCTGGAAATTGGATGACGTTACCTCGAACGTGCGACAATATCGATTTCTTTATCGGATATGACATTAGACTTCATTGACAGAGATCTTTATGGCTAGTTGCTATCGTATATTCACAGCACATCGGTGCAATTATTCACCAAATGGTCTGCAGAGAAAAAGAGATGATCATTAAAAAACAGTATTTACTCGTATGCAGCGTTGAGAAATAAACTTTGTTCATTTCCTATTGTATTACGCCGAATACTAATGACGCATACATGGCATAGCAAATCATAGCAACAACATCAATTTTTGTTTGTGTCTGTATAAGTAGGCCTTAAGTGAGTGTAAATGTATGTGTGTATTAACACGTGAATACTATATGTATGAATATGATTATGTAGGGCTATATATAGACATTGATAATGTAACCCTTATAAAATCGCAAATGTTGCAGCAGAGAAACCAACAATAAGGATGGGATTTGGCTCTAAAAGTATATATTCTTTAATATTACAAACTCGTTGAGTTTCAAACTTGTTCTAAGCTACCTCGTTTACGAATTATCTGTATATCGATGTTTTGACTAAATTGTAAAACTCTTATTTATTTGGTAGGCATGTTAAGCTCCATGTTTTAAAGTAATTTGTATGATTTTGTGAATGCCTAATGCTTAGAAACTTAGTTGAAAGTTTTTAAATCTCAGGGCTGTGTTAATCCCCAAGCCTTTTTGTATACAATACATTATTATGTACGGTTGTATATCAGGCTGTTCCATAATCATAGCTGGCCAGCTCTATACATGTAGAGTCTGACGAATGTAAGGATATGAAAGTCAGAAATTAGACTACTAACTATATTAACTTTCCGTGCAACACACAGACACATACACATACAGATTATATATATATATATAACACATTTACACATAGTAACAATGTGTGCTTATTCGATATCAGTTTGAAAGCATACTTGTTATTAGGACGATATCGCATTCAATCCGTTGGGACGTTGTGGTACACGTCTTGAAGCATAGGTTACATCGAAATACCTATATAGTTATCGGCGCTTAAATTAATGGCGGAATGATACCAGCTAAAAAAAAAAAACAATCAAAAGGAAAAGGAGATAGAGATGGGTTCGACAGTAAATGGGTAGAGTAACCATACAGCGCAGCGCACATGACAATCTGCCCCAATTTTATTTAGAGGGGTGGTCTACTTTATCCAGCCTTTTTACAACGCATCTTATACTTGTTTTTTCTAAAGCCACTCTATGTTAAGTTGGGCGCCAGTTTTCAGAGAAAAAGCTTATTCGTCGGATATGCCCTCGAGATATTCGCGCCCAGCAATCTTCTTGCAAAATGGACGTAAACGAAGATAGGTTGAACATCAGCTCGCAGTTGATAGTCAGCGGAGGTGAAAACCTTACACCCGGTATCACCTCTCTTTTCCCGCCTGATTTAGGGCTGGGCAGCGCGGGTTATCGGCTAGAAGCGGTTATTAAGAGAGGCCGTGTTGCCATCGGCGTTTGCACCTCGCGTTTGGCGGATTGATACACGTGGGTATTCGAGCAATCAGTGCGCGGATGCGTTGAATGACACAGGTTTCTCGCCTACCTGTTTGCTACAATTGACGGACAAAAAGGGAGGGAGGGGAGGGGGAGGGGGAGCTAGAGGGGCTAGCTACTCTTCTCACCTTCTTCCTTGCAAGACATAGGGCAGCCTACTCGCCTTGAAGAAGCATGGTCTTTGGCATTTCAATGAGCTTTTGAACCGGCTAATGGCTGCGGCAGCATGTCACTTTCAAAGTCAAACGAAGATTCCCAAGACTAGCCCTCAGTTTTGTCGGTTTCCATTCATTGTGGATGTAACGGGCCTGCACTAAGGTGACTCGATAAACTTCATGACCTAATTATTGAATCAAGCAGACAAAACTTATTATGACTTAGGAAGTCACTATTTCTGTTTAAACAATGGACGTTACTGAATAATGACGTAGGCAGTTCTGTCAAACAACTTCCTGACATCATTGGACGGTATTGTCAGTAAGCCTGAAGTTGTCACAAGATTAACTGGCAGGCGCGAAAAATACAGCACTTCTACCCTTGTTGGTTGGCAGGCGAGAAAAATACTGCACGGCTACATTTGTTTGTCCCGCAGCCCATCTGTTCTGGTCGAAAGGTGAGCAAGGAAATAACACTTGGTATACTCACCTCCCGGTTCCAATCGTAGGGTGTGATAATCTATGCACGTAGTCAGGTTAGCAGACAGAAATGGCTTATCTAAAGGTTATTTCACTCGCGCATCCCTGCAAACAAAATCAAGCGCAAAGTATAAGAAAAGTACAACAGCGCGGAGACCGATTGACGCGTTGCTACCTTTAAATTGTTTCATTCTTATCTTGAAGTTCTGCGCAGGTGTCAGGAGTTGAAAACACCTCAAACTATTCATCATAAACATTAAGCTCGTACTGGCCACCTGTAACTCCCTGACTTCTAATTTGCTTCCCGAGCAGGTGTGCCGCTTCCGCTCGCCCCTTTGTCAACAAGATCGACGAGCGAACAAAAAAAGCAGACGTTTCGAGCAAGTACATTCACGGAGATTTTTTTTTTTTTTTTGCGCCCTACAACCCTGACTGTGGTCTCCATCACCTTCGGTAAAATCTAATCAATAGTTGTTGTTGTTGTTGTTGTTTTTTTTTTCATTTCCAATGCAAGTTCCGTATAATCTTGTTTTTCCTTACCCCTCGAAGTCTGATATTTGTTCAGACTCACTGAAAAAGTACATTTAAAATCCCTACATCTCCGTTTATAACGATATTGAAACTGTCTAAATCAGTATTTAAAAAAAAATCAAAAAATCTGTAGTACAGTATAATAATACATAGAACCGTCGCGTACCGTACAGTTTGTTGGATACCAGTCTCGGATTGCTTACGATAACATGCAGTAGATTCTAACGATGGGTGATTGTCAATACATGACAGTATTGTTTGCTGGAAATAATGGAATTAAACTGAACTGAACTGAACTGCAGTTTTCACTACATAGGATGTGGTACCGACACTGCTTCAGTGCATTTGTCACTATTCGTGTTGATGAAATCTAATGTGCACTCAAGAGTACTCACCTCCAAATTCCAGGAAGTAATAGAGTAATCCTGTCACCATCTGTCACCATACAAAACCTACATCAACAAAACTAAATTCTACTTGTAAATCGTTCTACACGTCAGTAGAGAGGGTGCCGATAGAATTGTGCTCAAAGACAATTATTACATGACATGTTCACATTTTGTAGACTAGTTTATTACAGTGAACTCTAAAAGCATACATAAATAAATGAAAATGAAATGAAATATTTATTTGTGTGTGTGTGTGTGGATTGTGTTATTAATGTTCAGCCTCTGACGGGGAAAAGCAGTTATTATGTTGTATTATTTTAGCCTTGTGTATTAAATGCACAGCCTCGTTTGTATGCACAAAGTGATGATTCATTTCGCAGGTTCTATAATTTGGCTCTGTTTGATTAATCAAACTGAGTTGTATAGTGATCTTAACTGTGTTCTATGAAGTCCAATACTCCTATCAATAGTTTAATAAAATGCCACTTTTTTTGGTTGCATGTATGCTTGAATTTTAACAAGTGTGCTGCATGCTATACATTATACTCGCGTTATAACGAAGTCCTCGGGATCGGCGGTTTTCTTTCGTTATAACGAACTTTATTTATAACCGAACATAATCGTGTATAAACATATTTATAAAGATGGTAATTTGGGGGCCTGAACTACGATTTCGTTTTAACGAGAATTTCGTTATAACCGTGTTTGTTATAACGGGAGTGCACTGTATGTCAACATAATGTTGATGATGAATATCTCGTGATTTGTGATTATAAATTTGTTTAAAGTTCTATGTGATTACGTGCAAGATTTGGAACAAAATTAATTTCCAAATGGACAAGAAAGATTGAAATTGAATTAAAATTGAAATTGAATAGACAGGGCTCGGACCTTTACTGTCCATTCGACTGAGACAACTTCTATATCACCTGTTGTATACAAGCATATAAATTAAACAATACCTGTTATTTTGAGGACCATATTTTGGTCTTTAAATATATGTATATATATATATACATATATATTGAGGAACGCACTTGTTTTTTATGTTTATGCATATCAGATAAATATATACATATTGTATATATATATATATACATGAGAGATAAAAAAATATAGATATACATTTATGATTATGACATGAAAACACAATTTTATCATGCCATAGCTGCATACTTTTTATTTTCGGCAGCATCAAGGTTCATACAAAATGGATTATCTTTGCGAGCGCAAAGTTAGAATTTTACGTAGATTGCGAATCGAAAGTCAACGAAAATGCTTTGCATGCATGGTTATTATCAAAACATAGAAAAGTTTTAAGACAACCTCGAGTAATATAATATACCAACGCGGCTTCCGCGTTGCGATCAAATTGAATACCATTTGAAAACAACAAAATGAAGTGAAACTTGGGAAACGCAAAAAAGCATAAATATCATACAGTTCCTAGTTTCGGTAACGCACAGAGAGAATCAAATTTCGGATCACTCCGTATGCTCTTAAAGAAGTCGCAGAATTATAACCAAATAGATAAAACACGTTTATTCCTTAGGGTGCGTTGTATAATGATCCTTAACCATTGTATTTCCCATGTTTACTGTAACATGAGTAGGTTTTTTACATCTTTGTTCTTTAAACCTGGTGAAAAATTGTTGTTTTCGAAGAGGTGTGGCGGTATCCCTAAACCTTGATTAAACTAAGAGTTGTCCTTTTGATCATGAAGTTGTTCGTTATCTGATACTTTTAGTACCATGCTTTTGTTTGTTTCTTGAATTGTTTGTTGGTTTTTGTTTGTGTGTTTGTTTGTTTGGCTTTTGAAATACAACATTTGAAAGTGGCGTTGAAATATGAATGTGAGCGTTGTATAAATGCGAGAACAACCATTGAAATAACGTTAAAAACGAATAAAGTTAGCACTTACCTAGGTAATCACTCATTCTTCTGTTCTGCTGCCGTCAGAGGACATTGTCTTAAGGCTGGCGTTTGTGCAATCAGTGCTGACTTGAGCGTTATCTAATTACTCCTATTGACGATTGGCGAGAGTTGTCAACCGACCTTTGGGAATCTCTGTGCGGACAGAACTCCTTTGTGATCTGTTCTATATGTCTTATGTTGCATCTGCATCTGTTCATATCTACAGAAGATAGAAACATATCACAAGTTTTACCAGACACAGAAAACGACTTTTTTTTTAATTATCATTGCCAACCTAAAAACAGACCAAAATTTCATTTCAATTGCAGATAAATGTTTTGCCTTTCTTTCATTTGGAGTTTTAAGTTTAATGATTGTCAAAAATCTGCATTTTATAGCAACGGGAAGAATCAGACATTTCCAAAACCCGTAATACCAAGACGCTGGATGTAGTTGTTTAGTGTTTATAGAAACAGGGCGTGTTTACATGAAGGTACACACACACACACACACACACACACACACACAAACACACACACACTATATATATATATATATATATATATATATATATATATATATATGTGTGTGTGTGTATATATATATATATATATATATATATATATATATATGTATTATAGTTCTCTTTCTGCTTTATGATTACCAGTATGGCATTGTCAAAAAAAAAAAAGGTATGTATCATAACAATGTTAAGTGTGTTCGATAGGCAATACATGGCTATCGGTTGTTATCTAAATCGACTCAAAGCAGATGAATTATTGAGAAGAATTTGACACATTGGTGTTCAGTTCGTCAACAGCCTGTAATTTGAAACCTCCAGGTGTTACGCACGCAGACACAGACGCAGTAAAAGAGACATGAATTATAGACATAATTAAGTATAAATTCAATAAAATTAGTATATGCTATCCATACTCCATCGAGCAGGATTGCAGAGGCACAATAGGTGTTAGACGTATTCCATATACATCTCAATCCGTTTTTGGTTTGTAGAATAGAGCACTTACCTTAATGGTAGCAGGTATCTTTTCATATCTCTATGGAAGACAAGATAATCAGATAATGCTGTAATTTAATTATATATTTCTTTAACATAATCTCTTTAGTTTTGCCGCGAATCAGCATAGTATAATCACGTACCATTGAGGGGTTTTAATGTATTCTGAGCTGCACGTTTCGCGACCGTAGATCGAAGCGAGGAGGAGTGATGTGTGCTTTGATATAGAATACGTGACACAGCACCTGTACATTACGGTGTGTACCTTTGATGCTTGCTCAAATAATGATTACAGCGAATCCCGCAACGTAACTGGCTTGAAAGCTCGGTGGAGTTCAGCAAAGGACCGAGCTGTTGGTACAGATGACCCCTGTTTTCCGGTAAATGGGCAAACTGTAACAAATCGACTCATTCATTGCCATCGCTTGCAGTCGATCTATGGGGATTCAACTGGTCGGGAGTATGCGAACTGCGCTGAAAGGGACTCGAGATCAACAAATAGACCTCGCCGAAATGTCTTTAAAGAATAATTTACTGCTAGCTGCATAGTCAATTCAGATTTAAATCTAAAATTCATACTTTACATAATGTCGTGACTTAAGATAGCAGCAGCCGACATAATAGGGCCACTGTTATTTTTCGAACGTCGAGCCAAGTGCGCAATACGTCGTAACATACCCGTATATGAGCAAGACGGCAGGTGGGGCTAGTCCAGGGCCCCGATTTATGAAGAGTTATAATTGATTATATAGAGGATTTCTATCATAAGTCTATGGCAGCCTGTGTGTTAAGGAAACCATTTATAATCGATTATATCTCTTGATAAAACGGGGCCTGGACGTGTGTAAGATGCCACCGCCGGACTACAAGTTGCAATTGCCGCAAACTGTAATGTGCCACGATAATGAAGACGACATGGCTGAGAGAAGTTCATCATGAGAATACTGGGCATTGAAATCGTAAGCCTTTGGACCTTCCATATTACTATTGAAAAGCAATGATCCTGAAGTTCAGTTTTATGAAAAGAATTTCAGATTCAAAGGATTTCAAATTGTACGAAAGGTAGCTGTGATTAGTGTGATGTGTAGTACAGTCCACAGTATACAGGAATACACACGTATATACACATAATTACGGTAAGTACATGGAGCTTGTTGCAGCACAAGCGCGCGATCATAACACTTTGATGAAAAATTAAAACCAAATAGACGATTCTTAAAATGACATCAAGACAGTATCACAAGATATCAGAATTTAAACATTTTCCATAAAAATCAAATTCATAATTGGTATGAATGACATCACATTAAATGTCTAATCTTAGATTAAAGCACGACTCCTGTACGACTTTAAAGTCACATTGTCCAGCGAAGCAAGCAACAATAAATATTGTGATCCTCACTCGGCGACTTAGAGCTGAAGGAAGTTAAGATTTACAGGGAAGGAGTCATTTTTTTAAATGTGTTTTCACTGTATTGCCCTGGATTATAAGAATAAGATAATCAGCTGATAATATAGTCTGGGTTTCATTCGTCTTGAAAGTAGATTTAGGTTTCGTGTATTAGGGGAACGGGTGTCTGTGTGAAGGAGTGGGGGGGGGGGGCATGATTGAGGGTGGGAAGGGGAAGTGACGGTGGTTTGAAGAATCTTCTCAAGAGTGGGGGGGGGGGGGAGGAATACAGGGCATCGATCGCAAGGTATTTGATTTTTTGAACACCCACGACAGACATCACGATCTGTGCCTCAAATACCAACTCAAAATAATAATAATAATAATAAAAAGATACAGGGAAAGACAGAGAAAGAAAGAAAAAGAGAGGGGGAGGGAGAGACAAGGTTGATTCATATTGATCACAAAACTGTTCTATTTGTATTTTGCCTTTTGATTCTTCTTTGAAATAGGCGAAATATCGAGTACTAAAGGTGTGAGATATCACTCCATGAAATCCCTCGTTTTTCCTTGCGAAACTCATTGATGGAAAATCAACGGGCAGGCCTAAGATAATTATGAACAGTGTAGGCCTACGTTTATATACCTCACTATGTACTATAGGGAACTAAAAAAGAATCGACATTTGCAGCTTGATGGAGTCTGTAAAGAGAAATTGGCAACAACCCAGTAGAGCAATCACCAGCAACATTGATAAGACTAACCTGCTATCATGGTTATATATATCTATCTCTCAGTCTGTGGTTTTATTCATCTATCTTTCAATCTATATATCTACACATTATTATATATTCATGTAAGTGTGTCTGTGTGTGTGTGTGTGTGTGTGTGTGTGCAAAGGGAGAGACAGACAGACAAATTGACAGATATATTTTATTAGCTGCTTAACACACACAAGGGGCACACGAAAATCAAAGTCATTTACACAGATGGTTTGCCCAACTCTGATCCATATCTCGGGAATGTCGTCGGCGGAGTGTTCGCTACAGCCGTGACGGCCCATCCCGACGCCGCGAATATCTGCTCGGGACTAAATATTTATGATAAATCACGTTGCCTAGCTGGTGATGTCCCCGGCCGCCGAGCGATTCTATCGATTTTCAGCCAAAACTACGCAAGTCATGTCGTCAATCATCCTATCATCAGAAAAACTATTAAACGCTGCCTGTACGCAAACAGAGCAGTAAATACAGTTGAGGAAAAGTCAATATTTGCATGTCCGTATGGAAAAAAAATCTAGGGAATAAAAAATATAGCCGCCAAATTTGTATACTCCAGTGATGGAATCTTCGATTCGTTGTGGTTCACAGACGTACTGTCCATGTGGCATCTTCTCGTCAGATTTTGTTTTCTTTTTTTTTATGTGTGTATTATGAATATCAAACAAATTTTTTTTTTATGGAAAGTAGTTGTGCCAAGTATTCTTAAATCACAAAATGTTGGGTTTCATTCATTTTAATGTGATCTAGCAAGCTACAAAGAACAATGTGTAGTTCCTATATATTATATATAACTTATATTGATTAATGTACATCTTGGGGAAGCTGTGCAATAATCAATAGCGATAACATACCAAAATAAATATGCCGGGATGATTTTGAATACAGATTATCAAACATGTCAAACGTCCTTATTACTAACGCTGAAATGGCAGTCGGTTGAGCATTGTATAAAATATCAATATTGCGTTCTTGTTTTTAAGATACAATATAATCTAATACCGACTTATTTAGAATCAGTGATATATAAACGAACTGTAAATTATAGGACACGTCATTCTTTGAAATGCCCTCTTCAACTTCCCAATGACAGAATATAAAAGAAATTATTTTGCATGATACAACAAAGCCAATTTGTTTAATGCACTCCCTGTAAATGTTCAAACATGTACGTCCCTTTATGGATTTAAAAACTGATGCAAGGCCTTGTATATAACGATTCAACTGATTTGTAACAATGCTATACACAGTCATGTTTACATGTATTTAGCCACTCTCGACGTTTGTAGTGTACAATGTTACCTACAATTGCATTTTGTATTTGCATGTAGAATGATGTTTGTAATTACTGCAGGGCGCCTTTGGAAAACAGTTTTACAAAACTGAACAGACTAACCCTGCAGTAGAGAATGAATAAGAAATGAATAAATAAATAATAAAATAAAATAAATAAATAGATAAATAATAATAATGATAATAATAATAATAACAATAATAATAATAATGATAATAATAATAATAACAACAATAATAATAATGATAATAATAATAATAATAATAATAATAATAATAATAATAATAACATTAATAATGATGATAATAATAATAATAATGATAATAATAATAATATTAATAATGATAATAATAATAATAATAATAATAATAATAATAATAATAATAATGATAATAATAATACAAGTATACATAATACTTAAAGAGAAAGAAAGAAAGATAGATAGATAGATAGATAGATAGATAGAATTATGTTGTAGAGGGAGAAGGAGAAAAAATTGATGAAGCTTCTTCCTTTGGAATTTGACGTGACCATGTTAATTGGATTGATTGGATCGAGTGATCTTGACAATTGCACCTTCAAATGCCCATATAATATCATTATAAGTAGCAGAATGTAATAAAACTAATGCTAATTACGTTATGCACGACTGAACGATCGAATTATTCATGACAAGATTCATACTTCCGCTTTCCAAATCACGATGGGGAGGGGGTGGGGTGTATATCGCTGTCCGAATAGTCACGTTCTTTTCAAGCAGAACACCTCGGTGTGCAATATGAAATATCGACCGCAGAATATTGTCACATTATTTCATTCGATGACATTATGATCGATGTCTTTAATTTTGTGTTTATTTTGTTATGCTTGGTGGTGAGTCTGGAAGAAAAAAGAAGAAGAAGAAGAAGAAGAAGAAGAAGAAGGAAATTGGATTAGACAATTGATTGAAATGCCGTTGCCTCTGACTTCTGTTTCATTTGGAGTGCTATTATGTACGGATCATTTGACCCACTTTCTTTTTCGAAGGAAATATTTCTTCGGGAAATATTCACTAACAATGCCTCTGGAGAAAAGGATTTTACAAGCTTCTGTGGGGTTAGATTTATGGCTCGTCGATTGGAGTCGGTTGAGCAGCGATGTGACGCCATACAGACATGGGGGTTATGCTCATTTGCTTCTCGACAGATGGAATGAATGCCGGATAAGAATTGCTCTTCGTCTCTACAATTCCACCCCTAATCCAAGTTCTAGCTTTGATAAATGGAAGACAAACATCGAACAAACAATGATTTTAATCAAAATCAGACCTTACATACGAAAGTTATATAATTTCAAAGTTTAAAGCTGTTGTTAAACGTAGATCTTGGTCAGATCTACAGCATACGAAAATCAAATGAGGTGGCAACTTTCACGACTGTGCAAATCTTGCGTTTAAACGAATTAGTCTGCACTGAATTTAGTGTTTTGAAACATGACATTATCATTCAGTTGTAATAACCTAACAACGACCTTCACGTAGAAAGCGGTTGTGGTGTTAAATCTACAATATGCTATCAATAGTCTAACATTCATTGCAGTATGAGATTTTTACTTGTTACAACATAATCAAAGGAAAGGGTGGACATGCACTTTGATTATGTTCATTTCCCCCTCCCCATGATTCTTTTTTGTTCATTTTCGTGTGTCGTATGCCATGACGCTTCTCTCACAGTTCGATCTACAAGCTACACTTTATTTTTACTCGTACTGCATCATTTACATTAACATTTACATTACAGTAAACCGCTTTATTTGCTTGTCTTGAATATGCACGTGTCATTATGTCTTTCTGGTCTACAATCGTCGAGAGCAGGGATGAAGCCAGTGTAATCAAGTGTGTTCTGCGAGGGAATCTCTTTGTTGATTTTATAGGTTTTCCCCAAAAAATTCTGTCTGCGATTTTATTTTTAATAGTATTACTCCTAGGAAAATTTCCATAAACACGCGGTCTTGCAGTTGGGTAGCCAGTTTTGAAGACCTCAGATATTTCCATCGACATTCTTTCCATCAATTGGGATCAGTCCAGCGTGTAATAATCTCTCTTTAAGAATTCAAAGATTCTACTGAGAATTACAGAATCAAATGAAACGGAAGAAATTCCTTTTATATCCAATTATCGAAAGAACGAATAACATTTGGGATAGAATCTGAACAGTTGTGAATAAGCTATGTCATAGCTTGTTTTTACATGCTCTCGCACATTTTGGTTGAAAATTTAGGCAAACAAAACAAGTTTTAACATGCATTCTGTATTTTTCTTTCACTTTCGTTTCACTTTCATCCTAGAGCCATTCTCAAACACTTCAAGTGAAGTTAGAATCAGGAATTATCGATCTACGCAGAGGCTTATCATGGTTCATTCTGCTATATAAAGGCATTTATTCGTGGCAAAAACTGATTTCCATGATCACCAGGAACTTCAAAGAATCTCAGACTGTGATTAAATTTTTGTAAAGTCTGACACATTATGTATTTAAGCAAACTTAATAATTTCAGTTGAATATGATATTACGTCATTAAGTTAACGGCTTCCTTTTGAAAATGTTGTGTCTTCTAAATTTTCATCATTCATCATTTTATTTCATTTCTTCTCCCTTATTTACTTGCCTTAGGACGTTGCCATAGCTTTTTGGATTGATTGGAGTTTTTTTTTTTTAATTCATTTCTACTCTTATCATTTTTTTAACTAGAATTTAGTGAGTATGGAAAAAGAATTGAAAAAGGCTTAAAAACCCATGCAACCTCAAAGTTTACATGGCATAAAGGCATAGTATATGATATTCATTCATAAAAAAAAGCTCAACGTGAATGGTATGATTAGAAAACAAAAACAAATGAGGTGGAACAGAAATGAAAGATCGTCAACAGTTAACTGTAGTTAATAAAATTGAATCTGACATCAGAACAATTAATTGTGGTGTTCCACAAGGATCGATTTTAGGCCCTCTTCTTTTTCTTATATATATTAATGATTTACCTTTATCAACTCAACATTTAAGATATGTTTTATTTGCTGATGATACTGATTTGCTGATGATACTGATTTGCTGATGTATTTTGTAAAGGCTCAGATCCATTTAAACTATTTGATACTGTTAATAGACAATTGCGTAATATTAGTGACTGGATGGAAGCCAATAAGTTGATTTTGAATATAGATAAAACTCATTATATTTCATTTGGTATGCGAATTATAACAGACCACAATTTGCAATTGTATTTTAAGAATATGAAAATAGATAGAGTTGTAAGCACAAAATTCTTAGGAGTAATTATAGATGAAAGATTATCTTGGAATTATCATATTGATTACATAGCCAGTATTATATCAAGAAACATAGGGGTTTTGTATAAATTACAGTATCTTCCTAGGAATGTCCTTAAAATGTTATACCATGTTTTGATTTCACCACATATTAATTACTGCAATATTGTATGGGGATTCACTTTTAATAAGAATATTGATCGAATTCATAAATAACAAAAACGGGGAGTGCGTTCAATAACCAATTCAACATATGCTTCCCCCAGTTTACCTCTGTTTTTAGAAACTCAAATATTACCCATTCAAGATTTAATTTTATTAGAGTCTGCAATATTTATGTTTAAACTTAATAATAGTTTTCTCCCTGATGTATTCTCAGATTATTTTACCCTCAATAGTTCAATTCATGAATATAATACCAGAAATGCTCAGAGTATTCATCCCCCATTGAATCGCACATCATGTACGCAGTCATCAATATTTTACAAAGGTACTATTTTATGGAATAATTTGAATATAATTTTCAGGATCAGTAAGACCGTAAGACAATTTAAAAGATTATATAAACAACATCTCTTTGATGCAATTAAGTTACAAGTTGACGAATAGTTAAATATGGAGTTTTCTTCTTTTCTTCTCTATTTTCATATCTTCACGTATCCGTTTTTGTATTGATTCAAGTTGTAAATCTTATCGTATTTTGTATTCTTGTTTGTTTCAATTCAGTTACAAACCAATGATTATAAATGATTACATATATTTACATCACAATATTTCTTAAGGGATCATTTTCAATAAACCTACTTTGTGCTTCCCATGATTCCGCCACTATCATATTTGACACCATGTATTTTTGTTTGTTTGTTTGTCTGCCTGTTTGATTTTAATGCAAAGTTTGTAAACCAATTATGAAAGTGGAAATAAATGAAATAAAAAAAAATATGAAATGTCGCAACTCATGCAACGCAGTATCTCTTAATGAAAATATCAACAGGAACCTCCAACAATATACACTTTTTTATATTGTAGTCGTTATTTCGATGGCTTGATCAGTTGTTGATATTTAGATAAGGCGATTAGAAAAGGGCTTTGCCAATCAGAATTTTATTTTACGTCTTCAGCACTTGATAATCATGATACACAAAAGATCTTTAGAAAAATCAAAGAAGTCAACGGACATCTTGTATAGCGGACGTTAAGACGCCACCGTCAATGGATGCTGTCTATACTCGAAGATCCAGGCCGTGAGACGGTCACGGACTATTAGTCGTTCATTCAGTTATGCCATTAAACTCTCCATTACCTCCCTTCTACCGCAGTTTGTGTTTTTGTGTGTGTGTCTTTGTGTGTCTAATCAAGTCAATACCCGGCGAGCTCGGGTGGAATGACCGCTCTCACGAGTACCTGAAAATAGTTTCTCTTTTTCACCGAGAGGTTAAGTAACTCATATTTCTTCGCCAATGCGCTATCTCGTCTAACGTCATAGTTGGACTCAATCGTCGTGGTCGCTGGTCTCCCTATTAGACGGCTTCATATTAGAGAGGAAACAGTGGTCACCTTAAATGTCTCGATTTCACAGCCTCTTATATACTTAAATGTTTTTTCCGCTCTTTTTATGTTTCTGGTCTACATGAGATCTGACTATAGATAACTGAAGTCTGAAATTGTAGAACATAGCTGTTTTATGATGAATGGCTGACATCGTTTGTTGTTTGCAATATCATAGGGACGTATCGAATAATTTGACGCAACCTTAGACGCTAGGGAAAGGGTGAAAAACGTCACTCGCGTGTTTTCGGTGACACTTTCAGAAGATTCGCTAATTTCGCAGAAGAGAACCCAGCATCGCTTTCGATTGTATAACGAAACATACATGTTTAGAATTTTCAGCGTTCCCCTTTCTTTCCTTTCTTTAATCATGCATAAAGTATACGTCCTATATTTTTTTCCACTGTTATCATCGTCAAGAGTCACGTGAAACCAATGCTGTTTTTGACAAGGAAATTTGATTGATATTCCATTTCGTTGTCATTTGAGGCTGTTAGAGTTAGCTATGTCGGTTGGATATCGTTTGTTAATTGCATCATTGTTTTGTTTACTACAAAGAAAAGAAAACACAAATAGAAAACATAAATATCCTATTGGTATCAAACGAGGAAGAAGCATAAAGAGTTGGGCATGAGCATCCAAATGTATAACTGCGTTATTGCTGTGGCTTAAATCCTTCTCCACGAGATTCTTTTATCTCCACACACTTTGTTCAGAAACAAGCTGGTTCCCGTAGTGAATGGTTTAGATTTTTATTCAGCAATGAGAGTCGAGGTTCTCACAGCACCTTGGTCAATTGTGTGCATTATGCATCAGACATTATGCTATGAAGTGCCATTTCTTTCTCTCATTAATGAAGGCTGTAATGGAGGTCTCCTGCCTACTCTTCAATAAATTGTATTGAGGGTGATGAATGTGAATGGTGATGAAGAGGACAAGTGCGCTGTTTGAAACAAACCTTTTGAGTTTTTCGAGTAATTTAAGACGAAAGCAATAAGCTACTCCATGCTTGCACCTCTGACAAATTCTGATTCCGTACTCTTCACGCATGCCCTGCATTTTTATCCCGCCAAACCATGTATTTCCCCTTTCCTTGTATTTTTTTTTCTTTTGGGGGGCGGTGAGTTTGATGAGGAGAACACATCCATCGGTCACTGAAGATAAAATAAGATTCAATTCACAGCTACGCCTTTTATAACGAGCCGACAAACGGATGCTGCCAATTTGACCATTGTTTGTCCGCCGCAATGTCGGATCGCCGTCTCAATGATTTTCAACATGCCTGATCATTGTTTTCTCAGAGGGACTCTAAAGAAATTTCAATTTGTCGTGGCAGAAACCTACAAACAAGGACACAATCAGACCTGGGGGGAAAAAATCAACCCGGAGGGAAACAAAGCGAAAGAAAACCCAGAAATGCATTAAACAGAATGCTAATGACTAATCGGATGTTTGTGCACATTTGATGCTCTTATGAATGCGGATTCCAAGCCTCAGACCTTGTAAACAATGAGTGGTATGCAGATCCCTGTGAGCCTATTCCTAAGAATATTTTCCTTCCAAGTTTTCTTCAAACGCGGTTAGAAAATTTCCCAATTTTTGTTTTGTTTTGAAATAATTTGATTGAAAGCTGAATGAAATAGCCCGAGGAACATGATATAAACGATCCTAAAGAAAAAAAAAAAAACAAATGAAGGGAAACAGAAAAAAAAAGTGACACACACAGATTTCTTATTGCTTTCATTTTCGTTTTTCGTTTTCATGTCTTAGATGTGAAATGTTGTGTGGCGGACCTTTCGTGGTCTGCGTAATGAACAGCCACGTCCATTAAGTGTGGTGTATTAGATGGAACGTGGAGAGAGTTCGTGCGTGGCAGGCATGCCAAAGGGTGTTGGCGTGTACGTGCGGGGAATACCCCATGCCAGAAAAAGGCTTCCCAAAAATGTGACATGTGATACAGACGGTACAACTCACAGGTATCCTATGATCTTCAGCAAAGGAACCGTCCCTTCTGTCAAGAAAACATCCTTTATTACATACTTGTAATGACGTGTGACAAATGGTTAACAGTGCTCAAAACCATACAGACCTCAGCTTGATTTTCCTTCATCACACAGCATCACAATGGTGATGACGATTATTTATTTTTTTTACATTGTAATTAGCAAAATACAAGGGAACCGTCCTTACTATCAAGAAACCAACCTTTACAACATTGTTAATGTCGTGTAACAAATGGTTAACAGCGCCCAAAACCACAGGCCTCAACTTGATTTTTCTTCGTCATAAAGCATCATAATGGTGATGACGATCATTTTTTTTTTAAACATTATGATTATGAAAACACAATGTCCTTGTAGCCTTTATGCAGCATGTGCACATTTATCATCATCATCGTCATCTCAGTAGTTGCTATTGGTGTCAAACGTGCAATCCAAACTAAATACGTAAGCCCACGGTGTTATCCATGCCAGTGCAGTAGATCTTGAGCAAGACGGTTATTCTTTACAGGTTAAACAGGAGGTTTCTCAAAACTTATCATATACATGTATACACTGTATGTGGACTTGTTCAAAGCAGATAGATAAACGACAGTCGCTGTAAAAGTTTGAGAAAGATCTGTAGAATTCCGTTCCGAAGTTATGAGGTCTTAAAGCTTTGGTGAATTCTGTGTTTCACTCTCTATACAATAAGTATTATATAAGTATACGTATATGTCAGTATATATACATATAAGCATATATATAACTATATAAAGAAGACATAACCAGATTTGAACAACAAAGAATCACTTAATTCTGTGAACAAAAAGTCCCGATGATGTAACTTTCCCTTTCTTTTTTTAAACTAATCTCTACGCATTTCCTACATCCGCAACTATGTTTAGAGAAATTTTCCTTGTAGGGTACCTCGCATTAACTATAAGACGTTTCTGTCATAAGGTCCAGCATTAATTGTGATGAAGAAAACATTTTGTTGAATGGTCGCAGTTGGCAACATTCGATAGAAAAAAACAATTTCCCCTCGCTGTGAAAATACTCGAAATAAAGTCAATGACAGTCATCATTGTTGTTCTCATTTATTTCCCTTGCTGCATTCTACCCCCCCCCGCCCCCACAAACAAACAAACAAAAAATGATCGTGACTGTGACATTTTCGTATTTTCGGAATTGTCACTTTCTAATCATTAAGCAAAGATTAACTTGATTTAGCAAGCGTATCATGCTTTACCCAATGATCAAAGAATGTAATTACAGGCACATTTTCCGAACATATAATTATCAACACAGAAAAATGACGTATAGACAGGTTCTTCGGTACTATAAGGCCCTGAAAGCAATCTGACGCTGCCGCTGCGCACCGGTTTACGCACTACATTAGAATTCAGCTCCAGACATTTCCAACGCACGTATACACATGAGCAAACACACCAGCGTCCAAAAGTCATAATGGCCTGATTGACTGGCGACACGATCTTACACTGTACATATTCCTACACCAATTTGATTTCACTTCAACTTTCTTGCTGCATTCGTTACAGTTGTTTCCATCCTTCCTCGACATTTTATCTATACTTTACAATATTCACACCTGTACCATGGATCCTGATTTATTTAAGTATTTCAAAACCAATTTGAATTTCTGTGATAGTTTGTTCTTGTCAGTCAACTTCCATCACGTAAGTAATGGGCAAAGTAACAATTACCATCATGAAATTTTTCACTGGAAGGCTTTCAGTAAAAGTTTTCTTGCAAGTAAAATACTCTTTGAAGGAAATTTTGTATGAAAAAGATTAAAGATGTGTTGTGATATTTTCACCCACATGGTAAACAACGTCCAACGACGGGCGAAGCAGTAGGAGAGGAGTTTGACACACACACACACACACACACACACACACACACACACACACATATATATATATATATATATATATATATATATATACGTCTATTTCTTGTCATATATGCATTATATATATTGTCATAATATCGCATATGGCAGGAGCAGTTTTCTGACGGGCGCAACCGCGAAGGAAATAGTACCAGTACTGCTACGGACAAACTTAAGAAAATATTCCAGTAATCGTTATGTAAATGAAAATTGTACATTATCATTGCATCAAAGACCATCCGTACCGCCATGGACGCAATTTACACAGTGGTCTATGAGACTGATACCGATGGCACTTCGCTATCGGAGAAAAACCATAGATCGGTAGCATGGTATAGTGCACTGAATCATGAATGACGTCAGGATATAGCACATTTTTCCCATCGGCATTTTATTTTCAACATCATTTACATCATGGCAATTTTCTGTTTGGTCACAATATGATGCTATGTAGGCCACATACAGAACGGAGGATTTTTATCAATGAGGGATATGATAATGTATAAGCAATCATACTTTATTTGTTTCTTGTTTTGTATTATTTTCTTTCTCTCATATTTGTGTTAATTGTATACAATTTCAATATTTTTTTCCGTATTGTTTCTCGACAATTTCAATATTGCGATGTATCTTTTACATGATTATTTGCATGCTTTGTCTCTTTATACGTGCATATTACTTTACCTGCAGGGAAAAAATAATAATGAAAACTAAACCAAAAGAATCTTACATAATAAGAGAGAGATATACACGAATGTAGGAAGTGTAAAGATAGATAGGAAGGTAGAAAGAGAGAGAGAGAGACAGACAGACAGAGAGGGAGAGAGAAAGAGAAGGTAGGTAGCGAGAAAGAATCAATGTTTATTGGCTGAACTGGCAATCTGGAACTCGATAGGGGGCAATTTCCGACCCCAAACACTTGGCCTGGGTTTCGAGAGAAAAGCGTTTGTGAGACACAGTGTGCTTAGGTCGTCCTCTATACATCACTCTCCCTATAGACCTTCTCCTACAGGGTCAAAAACAAAATGGTGATGCTCGGAAGAAAGTGCATAGGTCATGGCAAAGGTAGGAAAGTTTCTTTATCCCCCCTATCTCTCTGTCTCTCCAATACAAAGTCATCTCACCTTTGATAGCTGAATGTTTCGTGTTTGCAAAGCAGAGTGTTCGTAGTAATCTCCATTGCGGTGTCTCGATTCCACTATAACATGTATAACCTAGAAGAACATGAGGAAGGGGGGGGGGGGAGATAAATAAATAAATAAATAAACAAACAAATGAATAAATAGATAAATAAATATATATATATATATATATATATATATATATATATACATATATTAGTGTTTAAATGCTGTAGAGACGGAAATAGTAGACTGTTATTGACGTGTAAACTGTATATATATATATATATATATATATATATATTAGTGTTTAAATGCTGTAGAGACGGAAATAGTAGACTGTTATTGACGTGTAAACTGTAAGATTTTCCTCATTCAAAGTTCAAAGTTCACATCTATTTTCATTTCCATCAAATAAACAGAGAAAATTATATACAATGTATAAGCAAAGCATATTTCTAATAATTGCAAAAAACGTAAATTAACAAAATACATATGATAATGAGTAACAAAATGAAGAAAACATAATTGTGTTGTTAAAATATTTATTATACATATACATAGTACAAATTGAATATTACAAGGATGGGAATGGAAATGGAGGGTCCCAATAAAAAGCACTTTTCGATCGCACATGCTGTAATTCACAAATATTAAATATTAAATGTGGGGTGCCACAGGGAAGTTTATTAGGTCCACTGTTGTTTACTGTTTACATAAATGATTTTGTAGATCATCAGATGTTCTTTCTTTTATTCTTTTTGCAGACGACTCAAATCTATTTTTTTCACACAATAATCTTTTTACCCTTGTTAATACAATAAATTTAGAATTAGAAAATGTTGCCCAGTGGATAAAAGCAAATAAGCTATCTCTTAATCTTCAAAAAACAAAATATATGCTCTTTAGTAATTCTACTGAGGCATTACCTGTTGATATTGTTTTAGATGGTACTCCACTCGAAAATGTTTCCCATATAAAATTTCTTGGAGTAACAGTTGACAATAAGCTGTCCTGGAAATTTCATATTGACAGTATATGTAAAATTATTTCACGTAATATTGGTATAATTAATAAGCTTAAGTTTTGTTTTCCTTTGTCGTTCCTGCTCGTATTATATTCATCCTTAATACTGCCATATTTAAGTTACGGTATTCTCGCGTGGGGAAATACATATAAAACATTCTTAGATAAATTACTTTTATTGCAAAAGAAATCACTCCGTGTTATATGTCATACTGCATTTTTGTCCCATACAGACCCACTATTTTATGAGCATAAAATATTGAAAATTAATGGTTTGTATTTGTTTAATCTAGGACAATTTATGTATAATTATAATAAAAATAATCTCCCAAATATATTTGAAACAATGTTTCAAAGAAATCAATCCATTCATAATTATCCAACACGGCGATCAAATGATTTCCACTTGCCATTTCTGAAAACTTTGTTGGCTCAAAACACATTTATTTACGACGGGCCGAAGTACTGAAATTCACTTCCCAGTAACATTACTACAGCTCAATCTCTGAATTCTTTTAAGAATAAATTAAAATCATTTTTATTGAAACTTTACAACATCCAACAGAGTTAGTTTCCCTTTATCATCTCAGTCAAGTCATCATTCTTTTTTACATAAGTCCTCCTATTAAACTATGTCCCTGTCTGTGTTCTAAATATAACGATGTGTTTTTTTTTCTCCTGCATTCTTACCAACATAACTACGTATAAAAAAAATGTTTTGCATTACATTCAATACAGCTTGTATTTTATCACTTATTTTACATTATGAAATCCATATTGCTTGCGTCCACGATGGCACATGCTGTAGTTCCCTCTTTTTTCTCCCTTTTTTCCTCTGTTTTTTTTTCCTTTCCTTTTCTCTCTTTTTCCTCTTCCCAATCATTTTGATATCAGTTGACATCGGTTCGTTTATTGTGTTTTATATTGATGTTTTGTGTATTTTTCTGAGGGTCCCATATCGTACAAGCTTTGCTTCTTAGTGGGACCCTCCACTTCCATCCTCATCCTTAGTTGACTTGTATTATACGCTTTATGTATTTAACAAAGATGTAATCACATCTGCTTTTCATTTTTATAATTTTCTTATGTACCTTTTCAAATTTTGTTCTGTATCACAAATATCCCGTGTATATGCAATGTACATAAATTTCTTTGTTCATTTTGATGGAGGTGAAAATAAAGTTGAAAGTTGAAAGTTGAATAAATTGTATAGCGAAAATGAAATATATCTTTATCATCTGGCAGAGAATACATACAAATAATGAAAAAATCAGCTGCATGTGAGCAAAGGAAAGATATCGTAAATTATTCATTTTAACATCATTACTGCATTCAGTAAATATGCATACTGCCTGTCAAACCTGAACGGAATAACACAGAGTAAGAGTGAGAGTAACATAGCTTGCATTAAAGAATTAGATGATTGACTTCAGCCGAAAAGGACAGGAGGGGGGGGGGGGGGGGCAGAACGATCGAAAGTGAGTTTGCTTGAACACCATGGTTTGGTACAGTGTTATAACAATGTTTATAAATGAGTGCAGGCGAAACGCGGCGTTGGATTCGTGCTTGCGATCAACACCACTTCATCCGTCTACCCAGCACTCTGTAAGGACCTCCTTTCAAAAGGGGGGTGGGCCAAATTTGTACCTCCCTTCGGATTGTCTGCCCGCCGATGCACTTTTCCCAGTCACGTTTGCGACCCTACACCATCATACCTGTCCACACTGCAGTACTTCAGCTCAGACGTAGATGCCTTATTCTCCGATTGGAACCCTTCCCCCACGGGTCTTATCTATCCGCGGGATTGCAGGATTTTCCCTGCTAGTCAAACTCATTCTGTGAATAAATCAGATTAATGCAGATGTGTCCCATCAAGATGCGGCGCTGGTAAAGTTTGAGCTGAAATCCAGCAAAGATCAATAGAATTAATGGTAACTCGAGCTGCGCTTGCTTTAACTCCTATTCCCATTACCATGTTAATATATCATCATGTTTGCGGCAGTCTGCCAAGATTTCTTTTAATTTCTTTTTAGCAGACTGAAGGAAGCTATAGTGTTGCTATGATCAGCCACAATCTACATCACTTTAAGCTACGGTCACAAAGGCTCGTACGAACGATGCGTTCGTACAAATGACACTGTTCGTACGAATTCTGGATTTTGTAGATGGGGCACAGATTCTTACTGCATTCTTACGAATTTCGTACAAACGCTGTTTAATTCTCAAGAACATCTTAAGACCTCTTAGAGAAACAAAATGATTTCTAGTTATACAATGGCCCTTGAATTCGTACGTTTTTCGTAAGAATGCCTTGAGTTATTCTTTCGTCAAACTTACGGCCATCTTATGATTTCTTTTTGTCGTATTATGGTCGTACGCGCCACTCACGGCACTCTCACGTCATTCGTAAGAGGATTTTACGATCTTTTTTGGGGGGTATATTTTGTCAGGTTGTTAAAAGACGCTTCCGTGTCCTGCCGAAAATTTTGTAACAGTTGAAAGTTTTATACTTCAAGATGGCAGTAGTGCCAAGGAGACAACATTTCCCTCCTTTCTTTTCTTCCCCCTCTCCCTTTGATTGCCTTCCCTTTCGGTCCCATATTTAACAGAGATGCTTTCTGATGGAACACATAGAACAGAGTGAGGATTTTAACTTTGCGCGTTTGGCTATATGTATAACCCCTAAAACTCAACAGTTGCACAGATAGTGTACCTACGCCTTACGAGTCCCTTACGAACGCATTACAAACTCGAAGAGATGTTAGTAAGAACGCCGTACGGATTTCCGTTCGTAAGGCATTCTTACGAAAGACGCAAGAGCCCTCTCTCTATGAACGACTTAAGGCATACTAACAATCATCGTAAGAATTTAAGGCTTCTAGAATTGTCTCTCGACCCTACAAAATCTTGCGTAGTTCTTATGATGTTCGTACGACGTTCGTACGGCCGCCTTAAGAAGAGAGGGTTTCGTACGAAGTTACAAAAAATCTTGGACAAGACCATCGACTAGGCTACAAACTTACGAACTGTCGACGAACGGTCTACGAACGCTGGTTTCGCACGGCATTTTTAAGAAGATCTTACGAAATTGTCAAGAAAATCGTTCGTACGGCGTTCGTAGCAGTTCTTAATGGTATTTGTGACCGAGCCATTAAATCTCCATCTGTTCTAATGCTGTGGAGGTTTTTTTTTTTTTTTTTTTTTTTTTGAGAAGATTTGATTGGTTTAATTTTGTAAAAGGTAGGGCAACATGATATACTTATGTGACTTTGTTTGAATGACTATGTGCTTGCGTTTCTACTGATGATTTTGAAAATCTGCAAATAAAGACTTATGTACACTGGTCAACAAGTGACATGACAGAATGAAACTAATAGTATTTCTCACTTTAGGACAATTACGGACCACGGCTCAGTGCGTAATGTCGAATAAACTTTTCAGACTGAACGATGAATATCCTTTCAAAGAGGCAGAGTTTGCTGTGACAGATGTTATATCCTCTTTTTTTTTTTGCACAAAGACGTTTCAACCATTATTTCTCTAACTTTAATATTGTAATTTTATTGGGTAAAGGAAGCCAGATTGAGAGAGACGAACAAATTATGAACATCCCATGAGTGTTTCTTAAAATGATGAAACCTTAATGGACTTAAAGCTGGTGCTTATATCTACTTCACTTGCACATTGAATGGCTTATAACAGCTGTTTCCTGTTTTTTTAGTCTGATAAATTGAGACATCATTCTAGGTCCTCATATCTCATACCTTAAGATTCTGAAAAAAGAAAACCTAAGGAAGCAGAGTGCCAAGATCGCTCCTGATTTGTTTTCAAATTCGTGAATGTTCCTGATTCAAAATGTCATATGATGTGCCCCAATGTCTGCATATTCTTCTTCCATTCACTTTCATTTCTTATGACTGGATTTTTTTGTTGTGCACCCACATATGAACATATTATATATATATATATAATAATAATAATAATAGTGAGACTCTTATAAAACGCACATTTCTACCTAAAAAAGATACCCAAGGCGCTATAGAACAGAGTACATACTTATTGTGTACATATTGTATTATATGTATAATATGTATACATTAAATTTTTATTTCACATGTTTTTTAATGAGTGTTTTCATGCAATTAATGACTTCATGTCCCAATCATATCACCCCATAATGGTGTAAAGATATTGCGCTCCGAAAAATTTACGTGTCTAACCTAATCTCTTAAAGAATTAATCATTTTTGGGATTTTGTGGATTTGGCACCTTTTGGAACAAAGCTTTTAGCGAGGTGACATACAACACGTCAAAGATGTTTTAGTGCCCAGTTTCTATGACTGAATTTGTCTTGGATGATTTAATATCTCTTAAAATTTTCCTCCTGCTTCTCCCATCCCTCCAAAGAATTTATATGCAAAGAAATGAAGAAAACCTTCACAGCTAACAATCAAGTCATAATGTGGGTAAACATTATATATATATATATATATATATATATATATATATATATATATATATATATACGCGTGTGTGTGTGTTTATTTGTCTGCATTTCTGAGTGTGGGTGAATATTACATGTTTTTAAAGAAAATAACAAGAAAAAAACTTCGACTGCGAGAGGTACAAAAGAAAAGTTTTCCCACATAAACAACTGCAGCATTATGTTTTAAGGCTTCTCTTATGCAACGCCAATAATCATTCAAAAGGAAAATTTGTAATATCTTCAATATATTGCATTACGAAGATATCATTTTCATCCACCGCTACTAAGGACCAAGTTGTGCAAAGTCCTAACGGCTGGCAAGACATTGATAATTGACAAGTTTGATATACCCACCACCGACTGGGTTTACTGTAGTCTTGTCAAATTATGGGCCTTACTCTAAACGTCATGGCGTCTGTTTGCGTCGAAGAATATGAACAGTTTCGTCGCAAAATGGGCTAAGCGCCATTTTTAAACATGCATGTATTCAGATAAGCCCATTATCAGATAGAACAAATTAAAACCTTTCCAGCGAAACCCCACTTGTAACATGACAAAAATTTCCTTGACGTTTTAGGAATACCACGTAGTTTCCTATAATTTCCTGTGTGTGTATGTGTGTGTGTGTGTGTGTGTGTGTGTGTGTGTGTGTTTTATACAGCTTTAATCGCAATTATCTCAACTTAACAAGAATGTATTAGCTCGTTTTGCAATAAAACTTTTATGAATATACAATGTGTATAATGCGTCCTCGTGTATATACTATCCCGTAAAACTGTCTTATATTTATGTTTCCACTTTCCTGGATTCTCCCTACAGACACACCGTGTGTCTACCTGTATTTATCTCCTCATATATTGTGTCCTCAGAGTGTGTTTGTCATAATATTATTATCCATCGCAATCGCACAGCAGGGGTAAAGAAAAGAATCATAGACCTCGATTCGACGAAATAGGTTGAAGCTCCGGCTTGTAGATCGTCACTATCTACATCATCTAGTTGTGGTTTTATGCCTATTTTGACACGTAAAGTTATATTGCAATGTCAATATTTCGCTTAGATCAACGTCATCAAACTTTCGTCGAAAAACAAATCAAAATGTCATATTGTTCGCTCTCTCAAAAATGTCAGACGCATGTAAATGAAGGCAAGAAATGAAAAAAAAAACAAACCCCGCTGTTTATTTAAAGAATTATTTCACTGCTTGGCTCATCAGAGAAGTCTATGAATAATTCAATGCAATTCAACATCATCGTAGCGTGCAGTCGCTATCGATTCCATGAAAAATTCAGAGCGTCAGTCGTCTCCAGATTTATGTTACGTTATTATGATTTATTGCTATTTTTTCGTTGTTGAAATTCGCATCTTGCTTTAATGACAATGAATCCACGCAGACATCTCAAGAAAAAGAAGCAATGGATTACATGACAACTGCACAAAAGCGGATGCTGTAAATGAAGAGTCCTGTGGAAAATACATTTGTATGTATTCAGATCTATCTGTCAATCCATCTACATATATGACGCATATTATTATAGTTAAAAATGTTTCAACATTCATATCTCTTTCTTTTGAAATTCAGTGCTTATCTGCACTTTTTCTTCCGCGGTTTAGTACTTATTACCTATGAGCCAAATTATTACATAATGATTTTTTTTAACGACATTAATGTGTTCTTTTTTATTTTTGAATTGGCAAAAAAAAAACACACAAAGATGAACCACGAAGAATCATTCCTTCAAAAAAAAAAAGAATTTAATGAGTCTGAGCCATCTGTTCATGTGTGTATGTGCGCGCGCTCTCGTTCCTGTAATCATGAACTGTTTGTGATGTTATTTCTTTTCTGTAATCATGAATGATCTATGTCGCTGGCGAAACAGACATGAATGATCTATGCCATGAAGGTCCGAATCAAGTGTCAATGTCATCCCAATACAAATGTACCTGATACTAGTCTGTTGACTGAATTTCATGTAACTCCTCTTGCAAGTGATTTGTAATTCGCATGCCACACTCCAGCCTATTTAATACTTCGTGTGGATCCGCGCTTGTAAATGATGTTGGCCTATTTGAACCCGAGATCTGAGCTGATGAAGAGACGAACCATCCACAAATAATACCTCAACTAATCCGCACTCCTAGTCACGTGATAAAACTTACTAACTAACTCTTCTCACGGCTGAACAGGTCGAGTTTGCAAGCCAAGCACCTGTTGAACATTATAATAGTGCGCCTCTGCACGCACTGTCCCCGCAGCAGGATTGTTTGAACTGTGGTTGTCGTCTGGTTAAATTCATTTTAGTCTACGGCGTGGCGCGTTTGCTGGCTCATCCTGTTGAAGAGATAATTCAGCATTTCCAAGTGATTCAATCGCCTCTCAAGAGACCCCGCCTCAGCTAGTAAATGAACGCTCAGGAAAAAAAAAAGACCCGCACACTCCTCGAGGAAAGTTGAGAAGACGGAGAAAAGTTCTGAACAGACGTGCGATACCGAAAGATGACGTTTCAGTATCGATAATCGATGCACTCGCGCGCGCAGTGAGAGCGAACGCTGCGAATAAGCGAACCCTCGTTGCTGATTGTATTACGAGGCAGCTTGTGGGCCAAACGATAGGCAAAGGAGACTGCTGTGTCTTTTTGCACCAAGCGCTCAACAAGAAACTGATCGATACCACGTCTCATCTGTCTATCCAAATTCCCGCCGGCTGCATGTTTTGGTCTTCAACTACGTCGCGAAATACGAGCAGCAATGTCCAATTGCGCTAATCTGAACAGGACTGGGTGTTTTGCCCGAAGTCTTTGTCTTTTCAGTGCTCAGCTACGTTGATACCGACAAAGATATGCATAGATCAGCACATTGTATTTTGTTTATTTTGTCAAGGAATGTCGTTTCATACTTCCATCACGTTATGCTATATGGCTTACCTCCTCTCAGTATCTCATTTTGATGAATATACTCATGGCCAAAACCAGACAGAAACCATTTAAACCAGTCCTCACAAACATATCTGCCGATGGAGCTACAAAACCAACCAACCAACCAACCAACAAACAAACACCAACATACATAACAACAATGAGAAAAAAACATGACATAATGCAGCCATTATTTGGTCATTTTACATGTAGCCAATGAGAGAACTTTGGTGCAAATCAATTACCAAGTCATTGCTTATATGTCTCCGCTGACCAGGAGTCTCGAACCTTGTTTTTGCTTTTTGTTGGTCGCTAGCTTCCTGATATCAAAGAATATGAGCTTTGACTAAATGTAGTATAAACTTGAAGTAAATGGTGATCCCGACATTGTTCTTAGTCTAAAAAAGACGTTAATATTGTCTTAAGGACAGGAAATGAGTTTTCAAAGAAACCTACTATCTAGCTGAATCATAATCATTGTGTCATTAAGCATGTTAAAGACCAAATTGATCAATGTTACAAATATTATCCTCATCAAAATATATGATCAAAGTGTCCAATAGCGATCTGCAATTAGATTTTGTAACAAAAAACCATTCATGCTTGCTACTGCTTGGGAAGCCTCCTTTTATATCGCGGGCACAAAGTGTTCCGAAGCTGCACATGTCAATGTTTCAGACCTTTATTAAAACGTATGGGATATCCTATCAGAACGTAACAGTCAGGGATGAAACGTAATCTGGCATCCGTTGTAGTACCCGAACTGAAACAGACTCTCACACAATGTAAGGCAATAAGGGTACTTCTAACAAAGTTTAACGTTAGATCCACAAACTCACAAATACAGTCTTGACACAAATTACGAAGTAATCCGACAATTCAAATTAGGCGCAGATGAAGATAAATAATTGTATAGACTTGGACTTAAGGAGGTTAGGCCGGAATGTCGTCCCCTGTCCTGGTCATAAAGCGTGGTCTGCTTTCCCCTAGCTGCCTGCGATACACATGGCGTCCGAAGGTTAGGCCGGAATGTCGTCCCCTGTCCTGGTCATAAAGCGTGGTCTGCTTTCCCCTAGCTGCCTGCGATACACATGGCGTCCGATCACCCTTGAGTCGTTAATGTACCGGCAAAGACCTCCGTCCCAGAGCCAAGCTCCTTGTAGAGTGTCCCTCGTACATGACCGCTCCTCCTGCCTAGGCCCTGAAACCGTCCATGCGACGCAGCTCGACCATAGACCCAGTTTTAATAGCCCTCGTCGGCAGATGGTTGACCTCATTCCACAGCTAGCTTACAACTCACGACCAGCCAAAACTCCATGGTGGTAGTCTAGTCGTGTGTCCACGCTGACAGTATGATCCGTTCCCCGGGATTCGTTCTTATCCTGTTGTAACTTTTCCTGTACATGAGATTGCTCCAAACTCTATCACATGCAGTGTATCTGGACGGCATACTGGTGTCTCTACTACAAAGCAGTGTTATACAACCTATTGTAATAATATTATATAAACAATAAACACACCTGACACCACTGGTGCCCTAGCAACATTCATTATCATAAATTAAAACCAGACAAGCCCTGTCTGAAGAAAAAACCAATGACATGTCTTGACCATGCAGGTATCATGCTGTCCCCTACTGGCTGAACAAATTAACCCGTTGTCTAGCCGCAGGTGTCAAACAGCTTTGGCCAATATAACCTTACCAAGTTTATGTGACACCGCCTAATTATGACAAAACAAGACCGTCATGAAATGTTTTTGGCAGAGACTGATGACTGTACTTTATGAAATGCAACGGTCACTACAGCGGTTATTACTGCCAATTATGATCAAGACAGTCTTTTCAAGGCTGTGGTATAGGGTCATTATTCGCTTTACTACAATCATTTGGGATCAGTCGGTCAGATGGGAAAAAACTTTATCTGTAATTGTCAGTTCCCGCAGTCTTTACTACGGTTCTTATAACGGGTTGTGTGCGGTCTGCAAAGGCTTTATGACGGCATTACGGTCAAGACGGTTATACCTGACCGACACTGACCGTCATTGACCGACTATTACCGTAGCTCTAGCGTGAGAGCACTTTTAACATCCCCCTGTCCCCTCACGGCCAGTCACGCCAATCTTAGCAATACCCATAGTACGTTTACACTATGTTTCCAGCGGGCACGGCTGTCCCGATTGACCGAAACATAGTGCGTCGTCTGCGGGTGGGGTATTCTCATTTTTTCTCTCTCCGATTTCTAGTTTCGTTGTGAGGGTATCCAGTGAACATGGAGCTACCAGACGCCGCTCTCACGGCGTCTGGTCAGGCTATAGAGCAGTATTTCCCGTTGAGTTCCACTACAGATAGCCTCTAAGTTTTGTCTATTACGTGCTGTCACGTTTTGTTGTGTTCATCTCGTTTTACTGCGGCCTGCTAGGTTTCTCATCTGCTCCGTAACTGCCTTGGCAATTTTTGTAACATGTTAAAAATCTGAAACGGCATCAATGGCAATAATAGCCTTTTGTCGACAGCCCTGGTGCTATTGGAGTCCGTATAGTTAATATCGAGGGAAATTCTTGATAACGGGGAAAGAAATGGTCAAAATCCCTCTGCCCACTACGAGTCGGGCAAACGGTGTCTGCCGTGGCAGCTGGGAGTAGCATTTTTTTGTTGGAATTACCAGCTTTTCTTTTTTTTGAAGTGTGGGTCTAAGAGTTCACCTCAAATAAGTGCCCTTTGGTATTGTAGGGAGAGTGATATTACTGAGCTGGGTGCGTGGATGCAATGTTGATGACACAGACGCATAACAGGTATGATTACTTTATTTATGATTCTCCTGTTGAAGTACAAGTCATGTCGGTCTTTGCGTTGAGTGCCGTAATTACGTCGACCTCGGATGATTGGTGCCCTGCGGTCAGAAAAAAACGTATTATGAATATTATGCAACCACTGATGATTTTGCCCGGTTGTGTAAACGTTGTAGATCACGGCCCTCTCTGTAACTCTCAAAAGGAAAATGTCTGAGCGAAATTTGTAATAAGAATTAGACTGGTCATTTACAAATTTGCCTCAGATGTGAAGCTACGGGGTCAAAGTTCATGAAATAACGAGGAGAACGAGAAGTTACTACGTAGGTTTGAGCTGTTTTTAAATAAAAATATTTATCCATAAAACGTTCAGCTAACTCTTCCCATCAGTATTTACAGTACGCAATTAAGTAACGTGTGTTTCTGCAAGTTACTTTATTGGAACAGCCATGACAGTTATACTGATTTTTTTCCTTTGTATCAGTTGTATGAGCCCTCCGTAAAGACTGTGCTCAAATGCACGAGCTTTCAGTGAGCATACTCTCTTTTGAATAATATATATTGTGCACACAGTCTGATAAACCGTACTGATATTTTCTTCTTACCTATATAGCTTTGTAATAAATGCATATTAAAGAATTTACGCGCAATTGGAAAGTGAGTGGTATGCAAAATTCGACTTGATCGTATATCTCCAGAAGGAAATAAGGAAAGTTCACCTACAGACCTGTGTTTTTTTTTCTTTCTTTCCTTTTGATTGCAAACTTTTTTGAGACTAAAAACAACGACAAAAACAACCACAGTTTAGATTTTGTCAACCTTTGATTTACACTCGGCACGATCTCCTACACGCTATCGGAAATGCCCAGGAGCGAGAGCGCGAAAGGGAAGAGAATTCGAGTGGAGACCATGTTTTGAGATATCCTCGGATAACTGGCGTTATGTCCTCTGCCCCGTAACCAAAATAAAGTCGACCAGCGGGTATAGGCCGTACCCCATCCACGTCACGAACGCCGAACGCTATCGATTACGCGTGATCGATACGGCAGGGAAAGGACCCACCTTTCGATGCGTCGTTTCAGGGCTTAACACTTCGTCCTCTCCAAACTGTAGGCCCCTTTTCCCTTTTTCCGTTATCAGCGTTATGACGGACGCACAAAATATTGATGCATAACTACGGCATATTTTACCCATCCTACAAGACATCAATCATGGATTACAAACTGTCACTATGTACAACATGCCAAGGAAACGTGTTTCGTATTAAAGATATCGGTTACAATACTGTAAAAGTTGCAAGTACCCATCTCACACGATTTAGAAAGCTTTATAAGTCTAAACTCCCACTGTTGGCTAATCTTTCGTAAAGATAACGATGAAATGAGCAATTCTTTCACTCAGAAGTCGTGTTTAGAATATTCCAAGGCGAAGATTTTTCATGTGGGGCCAATCAACATTTGTTTCACATTTACCAAGATCATTTACTCAATGGTCGATATCACGGGTAACATTAGTAAAGTTATTTGCTGAGAAAAAACACAATGAGATAGTGGATTTTTTTTCTCCTTACTAACATAATTAGAATGGCTTCCTGCAGAGGTTTTCCCTGTCTTTAAAGAGATTCGCTTTTATGAGTAAATGTTGTTTGTGTGAACACATGAGACCAAAGCCTTCTACTCCAACACCGACGATCCTATATGGTGAAGCGGCAGGTAACGGTGAAGATGTAATCAAAACGCGGCAGCCAGGCGGCGGCCATTTCAATGTTTGGGAGTAAAGGGTCAATCACCGCTAAGGCATTCGACGTACGTAAGCTAAACAGCAGCGTCAAGATTGTCCAGACCATCATGATCATGGGCTGAGGAATCGCTGAAGGATGTGGGGGGGGGGGGGCGAGCTTCAAAGAGGAAAATCTTTAATAAAGGAAAGGAAAAGAAAATCTCATAAATGCAAACCCACTAAAACTAGAAGCAATGTCGCCACTGGGGTTTATAAAGTGTCTCTCCCCGCAACATCTGATCGATTCACTGCGGTTACCAGATTGTCTAAGACCACGAGGAACGATGTTTCCAAAAGACATGAACAGTCAGACCCTCAAGAGAACGGCTTTAGAGATGCCGTACAGGGGAAAAGCTTCCCCCTCCCAATAAAAAAGCAAAAAAAAAAAAAAAGCAAGGGAAAACAATGTTGTACTGTTTAGACAATCATTTCTGAGGCCATTGTCCTCGTCAAGAGCTCGCTTATGATGATAGTATCCTGAATTTCTGTACATCAAGAATTGCCAAATTTTCTTTGAGCAAGAGATATACTGTAGCTTATCTTGCATAAATGTATGCACAAAGTAGTTTATTTTCATTTTGAATTGTGTCAAGGGGAAAAATTGAATACTTGAATTACTCATTTATTTGTTTTAATTGTCAGATTCAATTTATACTGTTCTCAATTTGTTTGTTCAATTGACTTTGTACTTCATTTATGTATGAAAAATAAATTCAGAAATAAAATCAGAATATAAATGGACAGACTAGACACATACACACGCACGCCCGTGCACACACACACAATCATCATCATCATCAGTATGACAGACAAAACGCAAACTCCAAATCCTAAACATAGAGCAGAATGTGAATCAGATGTTCCCTCTGTCTCCATGGGGATGACACTTCTGCAAGAAAAGATGGAGGCGGACTCACGAAAACTGCTGGACCTCTACTTAAACTAAGACAACTGAAGAGGTATAGCACGTCACCGCCTCTGCCAACAACATCTGAAAAGGAGGTGACTACTCCAGCGCCAGTGCCTCCTTGCTCGGACTATTGCCATCTACATGTATATAGGTGGTGTGTAAGTGGCGTATCGATCTTCATCTCACAACAGGGTTACCATGGTTACGTAAAAGATCAGCAGACCGGACGTCTCTTCGAACTCTTCAGTCGTATGGTGATTATCATTCTTTCGTCCATCTTATTCATTAACCCCCTCATTACCGCAACCTCAAAATGACATTTATGTTGTACACTAGCAAGTTGTCCTCGGTAGTGAGAGAGAAAACCCAGTCCAGCAGTCTGAAGGATCAAATGCGCCAAGACCATCCAAATGCCATGCTGTGCTGGCATGTGAAGAACATGCTCATTTTCATGAAGACTCTAGTGAGGTTCACACCTAGGTCCCTTTACCTTAAGGTTTTCTAAACCTCGAGGTTTTGTAAACTACGAGGCACTAAACTCCAAGTGAGCGTAGATGTAGACGCATGTAGTTTAGAAAACCACGACAAAACCTTAAGGCGAAGACACCACGACAACACCACAAGATTTCTTAGGGTGTTGTCGTGGTTTAAGCGCGTAGTTTAAGCGCGCTGTGGCAGCGCGCATAAACAGTAGACATGGCTTCTGTCTTCTTGCTCTCTCTCTCTCTCTCTCTCTAAAAAAGAAACAAACAAACAATAAAAACATGCACAAAATAAAGTAAAAACCCGAAGAAGCAATGGCAGTAAAACGGACTTTTATCTATTGACCTATCCCTGAGCAGGTATCAACGACGTCCTCAAGACATCACAAATCCTTTTTCGGCGAGAAGAGAAACATGCCTAACACATACATACATTGTACATATCATACATACATATATATATATATATATATATATATATATATATATATATATATATATATATTAATATATACATACACATATTTGTTTAATGTGATATATTTTGCCATGACATTTTCTCTACAAAAACGGATTCGAAAAGAAATGAGCGAAACCGACTGTACTCTAGCAGTCCGTCTCCTTACACGTCCGTAACAGACTACCGGTTATCTCGGAAGCGATCAGCAAGGCAACTTTGGCGTAAACCGAGCGCCAAGATGCTCAATCATCGCCACATCCGCCGTTCCACGTACTAAAGCTGAAAATCTCTAACAGCAGCTATTCTTATTTTTCAATTCCAAGAGTTTATAAGACGAGGTCTCTGGCGGAGCGAAGATGCACCGATATGGAAGTCGTGATCATTGTATGAAGTTGGCAACAGTAGCTTGAATACTTCTTACAGGAAATATTTTTTCAAAACGTTGGTCGGGGAGCCCAACGGCGACAAGAGGTCGCCAACGCAAATTAATGTTGCAAACATAATTGTAAGAGAAAAGAAATCATTATATGGGGAAATACCTTAATAGGGTTTAGGCTGCTGACAGAAGTGGCAAATACTATGCATCATTTACGTCACCAACCAGCTGAGAAGACGAACGACAGGATAGAGTCATAGCTGAACGATTCACAGACTTTCAATTAGAATTCCACTCTGTGCTTCTAAATTTGAACTCAAATGCCACTCACAAACACACACATACACGCACGCACGCACACACACACACACACACACACACGCGAGCGCGCGCACAGATAATTTCATATATAATAATAACACACGCACCAAATATGATTATCACAATGTCTATTTTGTATGCGAAGAGTAGCAGTAAACGCTTATGATGTGATGCAATTACAAACGAAGAGTCTCAATCCAATGCACAACACTCAATAAATTGTCATTATGTTACACTACAGTCCAATCCAACTAAAATGAATAGGATTAGATTGGTTTAAAATTCTGTCTTGGTCACCGGCTTCGTGGCACCAACATGATAGTCTAAATCCCTCTGGTTTTTTTTTTTTTTTTTCAGAGGAACCATATATTTAAAACATATTCATCCCATATACGTATTCTTATTTAGTTTTAAGATGAAATGGCTGTTAAATGTATAGTATTATAATATATATATATATATATATATATATATATATATATATATATATATATATATATATGTGTGTGTGTGTGTGTGTGTGTGTGTGTGTGTCTGTGTGTGTGTGTGTGTAATATTATCTCTTCTATATTGGTGTGTCTCTGATAAGAAAACATTTTCAGCGCATAGATATATTTGGGGTAAGATTTCATAGCTCGGAAATCCTCTCAAAAATGGGCTTTATGTCACATATTATTATGGAAGTTTGTTTTAGATCCTTTCTTTGGTTTCCATTAAAGACACAAAACTATGTCGAGAAATCAATCTATCGTGATGAATTTCAGCTTCTTTCCCGAGGGAAAAGTAGGAAATATTGATGGCTAGAATTAATTAATTGATTAGTTATCAACAATTTTGAGAACTGTCGAAGAACTGAGGCATTGTCTTATTTAATTGACTATCATAGATGAGGCTCTTTAAGCCATGATGTCGTCAGACGTGTCAAAATAACAGAAGAGTAATAGATCTCTCTTAGGAAAATGCTTTGGCGAAAACTTTTAGATTTAGATAACCATAAGACATTATTTATTCTGCATTAATAAAGGAAATAGACGCTTTATCCCTTTTTGCCTTCAAAAAAAGTACCCGAAACAGTGATGATTTTAATCCTCAGTCCTCAGCGGCATCTTTCGTCATTGCATTTTACTAAATTCTTTTTGCAGACTTTTGGCCCTTCCATTTCCATTGGGAAAGAGAGAAAACTTTACAAATCGTTTGTGTAAACTAATAGATTCAATGGTATTGATTAGGAAAATATTTAGGGCTACGGTTCATAGGGTAGTAGAAACGTTGTCGTTATAAAGCCAACCTCTTTTTCTTTTGTGAGGGTAAAATTGGTAAGGCTCTTGCTTTCGGCTCATTTTTACGTCCTTCTTAAGATGGAGCACAATTCCGATTACTAATCAAAGTTAGTACTTCTTCCTTCACTTTTGTTTTTGTGGAGGGGGGGGGGGATTCACCCTCCTCTCCCAGGGCTGTGTTTGCGTACCGCAGGGACTCTGCAATGGCCGTGGAGTCGCTGACAAAAGTCACGCTACGAGTTCAATCTCGCGCGAATCCACCCGCCATCGATCGGACCACTTGGCGTAGATCGCCAGCGTTCGCTGTGGGCATGCCCGGGCATCGCTTTAATCCTCAGAGTTCCGTGGGCAACGTGTTTAGGTACAATAAGCTGCAGGATTCGGAGATCGCCGTCCTGAGACGATTAATCGTGCAAAGACTGCGTGCATGATGCCGAGATTCGATTTGCGGGTGAATGATGATAGTTTGGTGGCAAATGCGGAATCTGTAAGTGGAAGAACGGAGGAAAATTAAAGGCCTTCATTCTTACGCGGTTGGAGTAGCCTGAGTGGTGAGAAGAAGAAGTAATCATCATAATGACATAACAGAGGGAAGTAATACCTACGACAAAAAAGGCAAAATGAACAATGACTGCTTGTACAAATGCTATCTTGATTCTACTAGTAATGACTTCTAGTATTCTAGTAAAATCAACCTTTATGTAATTATTTACATTTTATTTTGATCTGTCTCCATAAGAGGTTGTTTCTGAAGTCCCATTAACTAGAGTATAACTGCAATATATTTTTACATATTAAAAATTTTGTGACATTAATACTTTCTATTATTAAAGTCACACACTAATCTATGGCAAAAAGAAAAATAATATACAATCTTTATTCGTCATCTGCAATTGCAGATTAATTAACATTCACAAAGTGACTTATGTACAATGTGAAATCTTGACACAAAACACCCCAAGCAAACTACCATACCTTTTGGGATTCCAATTTCATCCAGAGTTGACTAGTTATTCTTAACCCTCTTTTTGACTGACAAAGAATCAGATCGGCTTTTCTCATTCAGGAAGATATGTCACTCTCGTTATTCACCCTTATAGAGCTATCTTCAGATACCAACGTCATGTTTGTTTTATATTTAGCGAGTGCAAATATGGCAAACATGGTTTTCGCTGAATGAAGTTTATATCAAGTTCCTGCAGCTGCCTAAAAAATCGACGCCTATCCCAGATTAGATTATATGAGTAATGCATGATAGGTAGTAGCATCCAAGTTGATATCGCATACCTTGCAGTGATTTTGGACAAGACTCACGTGGTGGTGTATGTATAGGATTTCGGTGAGACCATCTTCCATGGCACTGATGAGTCACTTGCAAAGAAATCTCATTGACATCGCTGGAAGTCAGGGAGCAGCGCATAATCAGCCGATTTTCTATTATACGCTTTTGCCTTTGCAAGACAAAACACATCAATAAGTGACGACGCTTTATTAATTTTAGTGTGTGTGTGTGTGTGTGTGTGTGTGTGTGTGTGTGTGTGTGTGTGTGTGTGTGTGTTCGGGGTGCATGTGAATTCGTTTTCAAATAGCAGTCTCCTAAGCGGCTAAGACTTTCTAAATTTGATTTTTTTCCCCATAAATACAACTCTGATTCTGAGCAACGAGGTACTCCCTTAACTTTTTGTGCATGTTCTTTTTTGTTCGTTTGAACGGCTATTTGAAGTAGGAGACTAATTGATTTAATCAGCAGGGAGAAAATACATTTTTTTTTTTCCAAATGAAAACGGCTCCTTCAAAGGAGCGAGCAACAGAATGAAAACAAACAAAAATTATCATTATTATCATTTACGCGGGTTCTTTGAAAGTTGAAGATCAAAATGGCCTCTGGGGAGTCTAATGGCGCCTCATCCTTACAGAATGAATAATCGGAGGAGAGCATTGATGTCTGATTGTTGGATGAGAGGGATAATTGATTGAGGAACGTCAAGCTTCTCAAACAAAAGAAAGAAGAAGTGTGTGAAAAAAAGGCTATTGCCCATTCACTCTGATCGCTATTGTTGGTTTTTCTTGTATATTACAGAATTAATAACTGAGCGCGTGTTGTCAAAAAACAATCACAGGACAAGAAAACAGGGAAACATAAAAAGTGAAACAATTAGCGAGGGCGAGTTAGGTAAGATGATGTCAGAACAGGTAAATGATTATTATGAGGTCAGAGATACAAAGGGGATGGGGGGGGGGGGACAGGAAAAATCCACGTTCAATCTCATCGCTTAAAAGTACTAAGGCACTGAAGGCCATGTCTATTGAGTGGAGAAATGTGTCTGCCTATATGCGTCTCTCCGAGTGTTCAGATTCTTGCATGGCATGGATTTAGTCAATATACAGACGGTTTGACAAGATGCACGTGTGTGAGACTGTCCGTGCATGCCTGCGTGAATTATGCTTTATTTGTGGAGGAAAATGTTGAGAGTCTTCAAAGTACAATTCAGCACCAAGTTAAGTGTAATAATGACTGTAATAAATCGGACAAGCTGAATGATAAGAGTTTCACCAAAATCAGATAGGCGTGTATATTTATATACATACAGAATAAGGCAGTTATGGGATGTTAGTGTTTCATCGAATGTATTCAGAGTTGAGGATTCAATTGTCTCTGTCATAAATTTATAACTCCTAGACAGATGTGCATACAATGTCTTTATCAAGATATTTTTTTTTGGCAGATCGATGATTTAACAGGTATCAATAACCTCCCTGTAAACTTCCTCGTTGCAAGGTTAGTATGAGACTACAATAATTTGATGCAAAAAGAATTATATTACCACTAAGTTTAGAGTTACGGAAAGAAGGAGAAGAACAAAAAGATAGAGGAACGCTATTCAAAGGGATACAAGACAGTAAAATAAAAAAGTACAGAATATGGACATGCAAACAGGCATACCTGGGTACACTGTGTTTTAAAGAATATTCGTGAATACTGGAGTATGAAAGAATGACTTGTTTTTACGGAAATGTATTTGTAAACCTGTTTTAGCTGAACCAAGTATTTTCTCATGGAGTCACGCATACAATCTGCTTGTTTGTTTGAACAAGTATCAAATTGGCCGGCTCTTATTTATTTTTTTACAAATAAGATTTGGCAAAGTGACTTTTTTGGGGTCAAAAATAAATCTATATAAGAAAGGAGTAAATGATTTGAGAACACATTTTAAAGAATTATTTAAAGCAAAAAAAAAAAACAACGATTATTCTGTAAAGTCACTTTGTCAAATCGTATTTATAAATAAGATATTCGTTCAAGCAAACAAACCAGCAAGCAAGGAAGGAAATCAATGCGGTTGTTTGAACAGGTACTCCATTACAGTCTATATCACTGGGTCACAGAGTACACCATTAACCAAATCAGATTCAAGCTTGGATTTCCTTTTACAGAGCACAGCCACATCGGAAACCTCTTCCTCATCGGTCTCTGTCGAGGCGGGGCAGGGTGGGGATCGCTTGATACTGACGTACTGGCTCCACCAGCTGATCTGTAATGGCCTTAGGTAGGATCTCGTTAGGAGCACTGACTTAAAAAAACAAAAAAACAAACAAAAACCGAAAGCGTACTTAATAATCTTAATGGATTATAACAAGAGAATAACGTATTAACTGTGTTTGTACCACTCAGTTGATCCTGTTGGCCTTGCATACAACACCCAAGTCTAAGGTCTAGATGCGTTAGAAATTCGATGTCTTGCCGTAACACTCCTGTTTCTCCTTACCACAAGTGCATGTATTGACACACACACTTTATCTCTCCCTAACACACACACACACACACACACACACACACACACACACACACACACACACACACACACACACACACACACACACACACACACTCACATGCATAAACGCACGTCAAACTTGTTTGATGTGTGTACTATAGCCTTTAACCAAAATTTCTATGCGACGGTGTATAGGATAAGCCGACTATAGTGTACTCATTTTATGTCAAATCATAAAAGAAGAAGAAAAGTTACATAATAGAAGGAGAAGACTTGTAAAGAATGATAGGACTATCTGAAATATTGGAAGAAAAAGATAACAAAAAAGAAGAAGAAGAAATATAAGTATAAGAAAAGATCGAAGAGAAAGAAGTAGAAGACTAAGAAAAGCTAAGAAGAAATAGAGGACGAAGTAGTAGAAGAGGTAGAAGAAGATTTAGAATTAGAACATGAAGAAGAAGAATACAAAAAGAAAGCAGGACAAGGAATGTCAGAAGAAGGAAGAGAAGGATAAAAAAGAAGGCTAAGGAGTAAATGTAAAGTAGGAGAAGAGGAAGAAGAATGAGAAATAAATTAATATGAAGAGGGATTTAAAGAAGAAGATGAAGGAAGAAAAAGGAGAAGAAAAAAGGGCAAATAACAGGAGAAGAGGAAACTCATTACGAGGGGGGGGGGGCATTCAAAATTCATTGTTATAGGCAAATAAGAAAATCTTTGCCCCTTCTTTGAAAATGATGGAGGTAATGTGAGAACTCAAACTATGAACAGCTTCCTACCAAGCTTCGCGCCCTACGCTGTCGTCGATAGGTAAAGCATAACGTTATTCGATCGCTACATATCATGACCGATGCTGGTAATTCATTTGATTTTTCATATGCAATTGGATCAATTCGTGCTGATATTCGTCCTGATATTGCTTATATTTTCCCTTTAGGTTACCCATCGACCTGTCTATCATAAGGCGCAGAAGAACATTAGATGTGAAGGTTTTCACTTTAAACTTGTCACCTTTTTTTTACTCTCTTCTCAAGGGAGCAATTCAATAAGGAGACTTATGATTTATCCTCGTCTATTTGACTGTACGAATGAAAATTACTGAACAGAAAGTATATTCAAATAACAGAGACGGGAGGGGGGATTGAGATACTTGAGAAAGTGAAGACCAAGACTTTTTTGATAGATGACCGATATTTCATCTTTATTCCGACATGTAGGTTAAATTTTCGTCTGCAACATGCGGTGTATTCACGTAAGGCCGCAGGCGAGTTTTATGACAAATGTTGAACGGAAATGAATTATTCATCGCATGTCTATATTAAACCCATTTCACATGTGAAATGCAATCGACTGTCCACAGATTAACACTCTGATTCACATCCAATCTCCAAGCTTTTGTTTGCCATAACGATCGCATCGATCATCCCAGTTTCTACTTGATATCGCGTAATTTCGCTCTGCGCTTTAGGTCTGTCTGCATGTACGGCGTACCTATCAAGATGTAGGCTCTATGTCCGCGTACACACATTAGTCCCTGACAATGTCATTGAAAAGTATATAAGAAACAGGTAGGACCTACAACGAGAGTAGATTAGCATTAGTCATGTTGATGAGATATTGACTGAATTATTTTTCACAATCTGCAAATGAAAAGGACGAATGAATGAATGAATAATTCAGTACATTTTCACACAGCAGTTCACTTCTACATTCTGCACTTTGCTGCCTAACACACGGCAACGTGTTTCATCTTAATTTGAGCTCTACATGCCCCCTATCCCCGCATGGGGTTTAACATTCATTTCATCATCACAGGTGCATGGGTTTACATCGATGCACTTGTAGAACGGTCACACTTCGCACCTTGCATACGACTTCCCGGCTCGCCACCGCTCTCCAGAGAATCGTGTTTCCAGTCAAGCCGGAGCTCGCCCGCGACCATCGACACTGGTGGCGCATTCGCGGGCAAGTCGTAGCACGACAAGGAATTGACGATGTTATGACACCGTCACGCCATGCATAATTCACCAGATTTGATGAAATGAAATACGAGGACTCTTTTTTTTTCTTTGGGGGGGGGGGGGGTAAGATTAAATTTTACTTCAGATCTCTACCTATCTGTGATCGTCAATAATATCACAGCTCTAAGTGATACCGAGCAAATGAATGGCAGGAGAAAACTTGACAATGATGAAGGACCTAAAATGCATACATTAAGCCATTGTCTGATGTTTACTTCCCCGAGGCTGGACGGAGCTGAAAAAGGGGGTACAGTTGATGCTCATCCATTAATCTCTCAGAGCGACATCGTCTGCTTTCGAGATGGATGGTAATTCCCGCTTCTTTTGCAGCAACTCGAGTTGACCGGTGGCGGGAAACGAGATGTCATTGTCGTTTTCCGAAACAGATCTATAGGTACTTTCACATCAGAATAAGACGAACCAAACCAAGGAACATGGGTAATAGCAGAATGGCTTGAAGGCGATTCTCATGGACCTGTTTGGGTCTCTTTTTCTCTGATTCGACCCTGCTGATTGAAGGTTGCACGAACTAGCTACAATTTTCTTTCTTCTTCTGTCTTCATCTCTTTTTTTTTTTATTTCATGACCTGTCATCAGCGATTCTTACGAATAGGCTTTATGCTACACATAATGTCTTTTAATCTACGGAAACATTTAAAAGAAAAAGAATTGATGTGAATCATATATTGCTTGTTTGTTTTCTTTAAGTTTTATAATCATTTACAAGGACAAATCAATGATTATATCAAAACTGTCTCGCCTTGAGCTAATGACAATAGATTTCCATTTGAAAGAGATGTCAGAGTTTGAAGAGAAAGCGTCAGGCATGCATTCAAGAAATTGGGGCAAGAGGGATACCTCCAACCCTATAAACGTCATAACAATACCTGCGTGGCATGCAATCCACTCAAAGTCTGAGCAGACGGCGCCGAAATCAAAGATTTGGCGGAGGAGTAATTGCAAAAGCATCCTAAATGTCAACTTGCGTTTGCGTGTCTCAGCCGTCTGATTAGACAAAACTTAGTGGTTTGCCTTTCAATTGTTTTTTGTAGTAGTCCTTTGATGATGCCTAAGATGTTTCCTTGTTTTTATAATACTTTGGTAACGGCAACTACACATATCATGTCCTCATATCATATCTGATGTGGCTTAATGGTGATTATTAATCTATGAGCAGCACCTACATTCATTAGAGACACAAGCTTCAAAATTGCGTCACGAATAACTATATTTTATTGCATGAGTGATTTCCAATTACTTTTTCTCCTGCTACTATATTATATAAGATATTTCTCTGAAAGAGAGGGAAAAGTAAATAAGAGTTGGGGAAACATCTCTGTAAGTTCTTTTGGTATTTAACAAACAATCCAATAAACTTCACCCTTGAAAAATAATTTTGAGATTTGACGCTTATTGACAATGAAAGAATCAGCAACAAGATCAGCAACAGATCTACGCAGCCCTCTGATTAAGTTCTATTCTGAATAACGAAATTTCACCGTCTTTACCATTATTCAACCTGATTAGTTAGACGCATTAACTTTAAGAGGACATTCTTTTTAGAGATAAACTATTCTCCATGATCAAAGATTACTTTTAGAAGGAGAAAAAACTGAAACGGGTATTTCTCGCAAAGTCTTTGATGAAAATCTGATAAGGAATTCGAAACCAAAATTGTAACACACGCTTTTGCGAAATTGTAATGTTGGTCACCATTGTGTGTATGTAAACAGGAAAAGATGTTGATGTCCTTGCTCAATTGTTCTCCTATTGGTTTGTAGATTTAACAAGTAATGATGTACATCAGTAACTTGATTTGATGATATTTTAGCAAAAGCTTTTTCCTTTACTCTACAAACCTGGTGTTGCCGCATCTTCGAAGCTCTAATATGATACTTATTTTATGAAATAACTGAACTTTAATATCTTCTTTCCTTCATGCCAAAAAGTATATTTGTGCGCAAGCAAGTGGACACTTTTGGAAGGCATCTCATCAATACCTCATATGGTCTGAAATTAATCAAATTGAAAATCAAGCGAGAGTTTCAATTCCATTACTTTCTTATTCCAGTCGAATTTGAATAAAGCCTCACTATTATGTTGTTTGATTATTATTTTTGTATAAATGGCTGATATGGTGCATCGTCTTGGCAACTATAGTATACTCATAAGCTTCATGTGAATAACATTTTAATGCAGATGAAAAGGAAAAATTGTGGAAGTGATTCCTGGGTAGAATTATTGATGGAAAATATTCGAGTGGACACAATGTCTAAATCACTTTGGCTCGTTAGTACGAAAGTTAAGTTTTAAATTATGATTATGAAGGATAAAACAACAAACTACCAGGACTGACAAAAACTTGTTATATTTTTATTTTTTTCTTCTGCTTTTCGGAAGCAATTTTACCGCTGGATGTCGATGGTTCGTGATCTCCCCGAGCAATCATTTGTTTGAACAGTGCTCAATATCCTGGGTAGTAACAATTACTCGAACATTAAAGACGCTGTCCTTTTCAATGTGTCCTATTCTCTGTACGCGTAGTACCATATATTGAGGAACATGTCAGCAAAAGTAAGGGCGCGTCATCATCGCTGTGACTGTATTGACTTTCCGTGACCCTATAAAAACCTAACCTCTCTGCAGGTTGCGTGGGAGAGGTAAGAAGACAGGATTATCTTTATTACAGAATATTGCAGCGACTTGTAGTTTGAACTATAAATCTTCATATTGGCCTCAGGAGTTTACCGGAGTCCATTAAGTTTCGTTGGATACAGCACATGCGTGATAGAAACTGTCAATCTCTCGAAAGACGCGATAATGACATTTGGAAAGAAACCAGCATATGGATTTGCACACGGTAATCATACAATAATGAGTGTCTTACTCCACCCTTGCTAGAAAGGGGATTATCTCTGACAATGCACGGTGCCACACAAATACCATCTGTCCATTAGCCGCAAATACACCTTCAAACCAAATTACATCTACGCTCCAGAAGGGCGACTATTCTTGAGAATTAGTCATACGCGCATAATCAGGAGACATTAAAATGTGGAGATCATGTATGACAACATTATCCCCAATCCAAGTTTATCTGCTGAAGACAGAAAAATATGTACAGAGACATTACAGAGACATTACAGAACGATCACTGAATATCCGTTGATGCTCAAAATGAAAATTACCAACGTATTTGAGTGAGTTTGTATGTGTTTGTGTGTGTTGTTGTTGTTGTTGTTTTTTTTTTTTTGGGGGGGGGATGTTTTGTTAATGGAATATATATATATATATATATATATATATATATATATATATATATATATATATGCATATGTATATATATATATATATATATATATATATATATATATATATATATATATTTATATATTTATATATGTGTGTGTGTGCGTGTGTGTGTGTGTGTTTGTGTGTGTGTGTGTGATCTGTGTATAAGTTGGGAGGAGGTCGACAGGCGCAAGGGAGGGAAAAAGAGAGGGTGAAGGGGATATACTAGGAGCGGTCGCTGCGGAGAGCGGGGGGGGGGGGGATTAAGCTAGTTTTGTCTGCATGTTATAATATTCTGATTCCATCTTAATTGAGAAATAAATACAAATGAGCTGTTCCGTGCATTCATTATCAACTTTCAATGTTTACTTTTACAGTGTGAAAAATATAATGTACAGGAAGATTTTTTCTGTTTGTTGATTGTGTCCCGATTATGAGAATATCTTGTTCTGTACATTGTACAGAAATACCAGTTTATATTACAATCCTCATACATAACCTATTAAGAAATATCCTCATGAAAATCAATAAAAATCATTTGGGGAAAGAGTGTGTGTTTGTGTAGGTCCTATGTGTGGGCCACACAGTGCATATCTCGTCCACAAATTTGTCTACGACTTGTTTGTTTGTTTGTTTTTTATAATTTTCCACCATGAAAATATGGCGTGATAGCCCATATTCAGCTGTGCTAGCTGGTCCTCCATGGGGTCCTGTTGTGAGTACTTTGGGCGGACCACTTTGCCTGATTATGCACCCTGTTCTTCGCGATGAATGAATGAAGTGCAATCTTTTACGTGAGTGCATTGGTTGTGACCCTCTCACAAACGGGACCTCCATTTTATGCCCTATCCAAGGGACAGATCATACTCCTAAAATCACCGCTGAGAAAAGACAGCCTTTGGTGGATCAGTTTAGTCTCAATGCTAATATCATTTCCTTTCAGGCAGAGCCATGCAGGGAAACTGGAAGATATAGACTCTATGAAGGCTATGTGTGTATGTTTGCCTGTGACGTGTTATCGAGATATTCGACAGCTTAAAGTGACATTTTGCAAGTGGACAAAATACCAATGGTCCGCACACTCTCATTTTCAAGGTTTCTGTCCAGTTAACTCTGTCCATCACCAATGAGACCTTCAGGCGCCAAGATATACCAAAGATATTTTGGCAGGGGCAAGTCTCTTTATTACTATTTTTCCTTTTTATGGCTGTCATGTGTTGTACAGTTTTGTGTTTGTTTTCATCGTGTTCTGAAGAATGCAATTCGTCTTGTCGCAAACAACAGGACTAGTATACTCTTTGCTTATAATTGCTCATTTTAGTGTGGTCATAATCAAATCCAGGCTATAGTCTCTTCGGTGTTCAGAGTCGGGGCTTTCTCGGAGGGCTCCCAGGGGGCTCCCGGGTGGCTTCCGGAGCCATTGTCATTACCGCTCAGCACAGCCCTGGATCGAGAATGAAAAGGCCAAGGGAGTAAAACATCAATAGTTTATAAAATGTTGAAACATTTGAATCCTTTTTTTGCTGATTCAAATTGGAGAGGGGATGACGCAGGATGTTCGTTTTGTAAAAAAGAAAAGAAAAAAAGATGGCAACTGAAAGGATACAACAGATTTTTTCCCCTTTTTTGGGGGAGGGGGGCATTTTGTTAAGTAGATAAGGAAATACAGCTTAATTAAAGGAAAAATACCTTAAAGCAAAAAATAGATGTTATTTGATTAATGTGAAATGGCTAAGATTAAGATCATCCGGATAGATGAATTATTGACGGGGTAGTGGGATTACTGATGGGGCAGGGGTGGAGTTAACACTCCCAGGTAGTACTTCTCTTTCTTCCCTCTCCCTTTTTCGCCTTTTATCATTATTATTATTATTATCATTATTTTATTCGGCTTTCAATCACAAATATCATATTACATTTGTCGAAATCAGAACATACACTGGAGTGGTAAGGGTGCACCACGTTGGGCAGGCCGGGTCTGGAAAGAGCCTTTCTTATTTTATCTCTCTTCCACTCCTTCCCTCGCCTTCTCTTCCTCTATCACGATCTCTCTCTCTCTCTCTCTCTTAACGCAGCGTTTATCATTACTATAATTTACTGGTGGACTAACAGTCTTGTATGTCTTTCCAAGCACGTGCATTTAGTGCCTCCCCTCGACTCGACGGAAAGAGGAGATTACCGCGCACCTTCCTCACCCAGGGCTAGTTTACACTGTTTTATGGGTTATGTTCGTTACTCCGAAGGTTCGTTATTCCGAAACAGATAAATTCCCTGTACCAAGAGCTCCGTTAATCCGATAATGAAATAAGGCCCGCCATTCCGAAGATTCATTATTTCACAAATAAAAAGAAGGTGCACACACTGACGAACCTTCGGAATAACGAATTTTATTTCATTTTTCGGATGGACGAACATCCGGAATGATAAACTTTATTTCATTCTCGGATTTTATTTCACTGATACATAATTCTTTTTTTTTTGTGGCTACTTTACACTAACTTTCAAGATATCACGCTTTTGTTTGACAATGCCTCCATTGTACTGTTATTCTACTACACTGAAGTTGAAAGCTTACATTATGATCAGTTTACGTAAGGTGGTCGTATTACGCAGAATATGCATGGAAATAGAAATGGGAGTTGGATCCATCTTATTTTGATAAGCACAACAGTTGTCTACCTTGATGATCTGAAGGAAATCATTAATGTTGATATCAAAACACATATTCTTTCTTCATCTTTCTAATCTCTCTTATAGGGCAATGCGCAGATTAGCATGATCTTGGGAAAGGGTGTAATCCTTGCATGCATTACTTCGCAAATGCCCCCATCTTTTCTCCTTTTTTTTCCAGCACCAGTCGTAGTATTATCTTTCTATTTTCAGAACAACCCCTGTCTCTTGATTCTTGTTTCTCGTGACATTTTACTCAGTGGCAGAAAGACATCGTCAATACCGCATGAGCGAAACTACACACATGACAAAGACCACTGCACATTACAAGAGATATACATAGATTTATAGATGATAGATAGAAAGAAAGTAGAAAGATAAATAGGTAGATAGATAGATGTATAGATAGGTAGATAGACAGACCTTCAAAGATCCTATTTCAGCGGAAGTACGCATATCAAAAACGCCACGCCAGGTTACAAGAAATATACATAGATCTATACACTGTACATGATAGACAGAAAGAAAGAATGAAAAATAGATAGATAGACCTTCAATATCTCATATGAGCGGAACTACATACATCAGAATGGCCACGTCACGTTACAAGAGATACATAGATCTATAGTTGGTATACATAATCGATGGTATTGACAGATTATCTCAGGATGGTATAGAGAGATGAATAGATTAATAGATAGATGATAGATAGACACAGATAATTATCCTATGTCTAACTTCAATACCCTATGTGAGCGAACAAGACACATCACAAAGACCACGTCACGTTAGAACAAATATCACATAGATCTACAGAATGGATGATAGGTAGAATGATAGATTATTATACAGACAGACAGATAGATAGATAGCTAGATGGACAGATGGTTCAATATCGTATTTGAACGGAACAACACACAGCAGAATTGTTATAGGACGCGTCACGTGACAACAAATATTGTATGAAAGAGAGAGATAGATAGAAGGTAGAAAGGGAAGGAGAGAGACACGGAGAACTAATGATCTCAATACAGCAAGTGCGGCTATAAATAGCTTATCACAACTCTGTACATTCGAACCATAATACATCAGCGGTGATGGAAAATTGCGGCTGGGAAAAGTTTGCGAGTTGGCGGTTATCTCATAACAAATCGATCGCGCGGTAAACGGTCGTACGTCAGGCCGGCGGCATACGTCCGAGAGATACGGTATCCCGCCTAAACTCTGTTTATATGCCGCAATTTTACTAGTGACACTTGACGTTGTGGAGATGAACTGCCGCGATTTCGCTGGAATCGAGAATGCACGTGGGAGTGTATGCGTGTGACATTGTGTGTGGTTGTCGGAGTGTGCCAATATTGCTCAAAAATGATATATTCATCTCACTAAATCAGATCGTTCCTATCGGATGGAACTCAGACGACATGATATAAATCGTCGTGTCTGAACACACATACATACAAAATGAAAGTCTCTATTGCAGCTTTTAAAGGTAGACCCTAGCGATGGCACTTATACCTGCAAACCCTTCAAAAAATTTTAACCAAAAGGTTGACCAAAAAAATAACGATATATTTTTCAAATAGCAAGAAAAGAACTCAAAGGTTAGACATATCGATTGGCAAAGATGATTCATTTATGATATGTATATATATATATATATATATATATATATATATATATACATCATCACACTATTTTATATATATATATATATATATATATATATATATATATATATATATATATATATATATATATATATATATATATATATATATACATATTCAATCTACACCAAGGTCTAGGTCTAGCTTTTTCTGTGGTAGGATATAAGTCAAATATGCACTCATTTCGAGGTTCCAGTTGAAATTATGGATTCTTTGGTGACACTCATTACACCACTTTCTTCAAGGCTGCGCCCCTCAGAAAATAGTCCGATGCCAGTCACCTAACAATCCATAATTTCAACCGGAACCTTTCAGTGCATGGTAGACCCTATTTGATTAATATTGCAAAAATGAAAAGGATGATTGGGAATGGGATTTGGCACCCATCACCAACTGCTTACCATTCAGGAGTATCAACAAAAGTTAGGTTACTTCCATTTCATGATGACGTCATGGACTCGAAACAAGAAGTCAGTGACCCGCGCTTTACAGCTCTCTTTAATAATATGATATCAACAAAAGTCATCCAGTCACTGGTAAAACACTTACCAGTCACACCTCTACCTGTCGGAAGCATAAAGCAGTAATTATAACGTTTATTTCCCCGTTTCATTCTAGCTGTGAGCCTCTTTTTTTGGTTTGTTTTAATTATGTGTGTGTGTGTGTGTGTGTGTGTGTGTGTGTGTGTGTTTACCACCATTCCATCTTAATCCCGATAATAGTTATAACATGACTGTAGGTGAATCGACTGACTTTGCCAGGCCACTGAGTGCGTGTTTTCTCTTAGAGCTCCTCTGCCGAAGCAGGAGCTGGCTATACCCTATGTCCTCCAAAAAATTACAACTGGACCCTACGCAGCGATAACTTTAAAAATGGTGAATCGATCCAAATACAATTTCAGAGTGAGAAACTGTAACTTATTACCCACATCTTTAACAGGAAACTCCATCCGATTTGCTTCAGTGGTCAAAGAGAAATGAAGATCTTTGTAGAGCATGTCAGGAATCCCTTCCCTCCAAGTTTTGTCCATTGTGTTCACACATCATTGCACATTATGCAGTATAGTATAAAGTATAGGTAAGCTATTATGTGTTGTTGTTTTTTTTACCCTGAAGTAGCATTCAGACAGTTTAATCATATTGAAAGTTATCAATGCAGAAATTCGACTGTAACTTTTTTTTTTCGGCGGACATACTGTGAAGCGTCATTGTCATGTACGATCGGAACTGATTAATGGACAATTACGACTCGTTCACTTCTAGATCGTGTAACCATGGTGTTCACGCATGAATAAGCTTTTCCACCTTTATCTCATTTCATGTTACCTCATTTCAAATACGACAAGAGCGGTCATGAACATTCTAAACGTGACCAACGTGAAGAAGTACTGAAATTGTTGCTTGACTGTCCCATTACTGTCATTTTCAATGGCCGAACCCATATAGCTCCATTTAGACGGAGTGAAAAACAACGATCGCAAGATGGTTTGCGACGTGGCGGGAGTATTCCGACAGGTTCAATGACAAAGTAGACGATGAATGGTTTCAAGAATATTTTCAAGTCGCTGTCACTTAAGAGTTTTAAAACAAATCAATATGATTCTGTTCAATAGTGAAATTGATATGAGATTATATTATAAAGCGTGACAGGGATGTGTTTGTGGGAAATGGCACCTTGTGTAGTGTAAATGTGATTGTGTGTGTGCAAATTTATGTCAATTATAGTTTATAGAAAAAAACGACAAAACACTGTACTTACTTTCCCCTTGGTTAGTTTTAAAATAATGCCCATTACCTTCTTTTTAACTCCTTCACTTAATAGCTCTTTTATCTGTTACATTGTCATGTGGTATTTATTCATTGTCACATTTTGATGTATGCGTGTTTTAGCAAGTGAAAATAAATGGATGAAACATTTAATTGATTAATGAATGAATGAAGTATTATCCCTGTATACAATAGGAAGGGAGAGTGAGGCTGCAGTGGCTAATCCGGGGGGGGGGGGGGGGGGACACCCGGCGCGCGCCCCCTCTTTATTTATTTTTTGTTATAACAAAATAAATAAAAAGAAAAAATGAGGGGTGCGCCCCCTTTAATTTTGTAAAGACGCCTTCCCTTTACGGAATTCCTGGATCCACCTCTACGCTGGACGGCAGCAACGAAGTTTCGACATGAGTTAAGTGTCGTGAGCGTATCACGCACTCGTGCGAGGCATCATTGTGTTCTGACTGCTGTAATGAATCAAAATCGCAAAAGAGTAAAAGGCTACTTTATAGGTGCCAGATGACTCTAAGATAAGAAAATCAAGGACTTACAAGCAGGAGAGATTAAACAGTTAGAACTTATTAGACATGTTAGATGGCGTAACAAAGTAATATGACTATACGGTAAGGGACGGTAATAAACGGGGACCGAAGATAGTAGGCATTGTGATTTACAACTTTTGGAGAACACAGGGTATATTAAACATACAAGGTACATACTTATTCTCGATCACACATCCACCTGTGGAATAAATGGTAAGCAAATGGGTAGCAACTGAAATAAGAAATACTACAAATACAGTTTCATAGACAAAATTCTCATCATTTTTCATTCGTTACTGCACACTAGTCTCTCTCTTAAACATCGACAGTGAAAATAAATCAGTCAAACTAATTAAACAGTACTATAGAAGCAATACTTTTATACAATAAACACACACACACACACACATACACACATACACACACATACGCGTCTGCACAAAAAACACAAGCATACGCATGCATAGCGTGTAAAATAATTACAAAATGACATAATGTGTTTCAAGACCGCTGAAGATGCGGTGCATTAAAAAAATCACATACATACACACTCACCCGAACACACATGCACACATACATAATATAGACATACAAAGTCTAAAGGATGAATAAAAAAAAAAGCTTGGACTTTATATCACTGGAAAGCAAGCCATACAAATATAAAAGAAGAAACAAACACACGCACAAACACACACACACACACACACAAACACACACATACACACACGTGGTTTGTTGAACTAACGACAAAATGACATGGACGGTATACAAGACAATTTGGCAACCGTTTTCAATTGCGGCAGACACAACGGCGCTGCAGTGACCAGACAGATGTAGTGACATGAGTTAATACTTGCACTGAGCAATAACGAACATTACTATCATGGCAATATAAGAAGCATACGGAAGATATCATTTTTTTTTTTTTTTTTTGCTAAGTGGTATTGGATTATTCTTTTTTTCTTGTCTGCTGATCTCATGTTCTGTTCACTCTTAATCAGTGCCCTTTCAAGAGCTCTAGCTCTCAATCTGTATACTCCATGTCAATCTCTGCCTCCGAGCATTCTTTCACATAATACTAGAAACACACAAAAATACATAAAACATAATATATGCACAAAAAGATAAATAGATACATAGATAGATATATGGATAGATAAATAAAAGAACAATACGGACAGATATATATATATATATATATATATATATATATATATCTTACAGAGAGAGAAATAATTGAGAGAAGAGAGAGAGATGATTAAAGGAAATAAATTATGCATCTTTCTTCATCTTTTGTCACTTACTTTCACACCCCTTCTTCCTCTTTCCCCATCACACTCTTTTTCTTCTCTCTCTCTCCCTCCCCTCCCTCTCTCTCTACCCCTCTCTCTTTTACTTGCCCAAGTTGTGTCACCCATTCTATCGCCTGCTCGCTCTCGCCTTTTCTCCGTTCAGTCCAGGACGGATGTGCGCGCGAACTTCTCTTACAACTTGCAGAGGGGATCCGAGGCTCTGTTAAGTAGAGACGATCATTCTACGTTAAAGTGCTGTCGCGATGTGGCAACGTGTGCGTGTGTGCGCTGCTTCTTCGTCCTCCATTCGCCCTGCGCGGAACGATGGATGACGTAACGGAGTCTTTATCACTTATACTCACTCTGGAAGTCACCTATCGCGAGGCTTTTTACCGTCGGCACATTTTGCATCTTATCGAGAATGCGAACCGCACGTAACTTCTCTCCTGATCTCCATTTAACTAGCGTGTGTCTCTGAAAGTTGAGTGCATTGTCATCTTGTAGCAATGACTCGGGAAAGAAACATCTTGTTACTCCAGCAGACGACTTGGGAAGCAAGATATTGAAGGTGAAGCTGAAATTTCTGGTTGTACACATCATCAAATTTCATAGTTACACGAGTTTGCTTGTTCCTCTATTTCTGCATGGTTTCGTTGTTGATTGTTTTGCCTCACATCTAATTCGGCTTTGAAAGTTGTGATCTGGCCTGTTTTTGATCCACTCTCCTAGTTTCCTACTTCAGCGAAAGAAGCCTGTCGTGTGCCGCACTTGCTGAAATAACAGGTATTTAATAATTCTCACCGCAGCAAGACAACATGACGCGTATGAAGGGTGTGGTTTGTTTCCCTTGGTTTTGTTCTACATGCTAACAAGCCTCGCGGTTTCCAAACACAGAATAATTTTCCCGGCGTCCAAAGTGAACGCGTAAGTACCTTTAACAACGTTTGGGCCGTTCCTTGTTTTTCGCGGAAATCAGTTCCCTTTATATAATATAGGGACATTAAGCTGACGTCTTTGGTTTTATCTACCATACCACAGCTATACGCACTTTATATCCAGGATACTAGCTGCATCTTCAACTCTTGCTGAAGGGACTTTCACCCCTTACTGTTGGACATTATGGCAAACGTTTTCGACGCCTCCTTGTCGACGTCGCACCCGGAGAGAACTGAGAGCGGAGAGGGATGGTCCACGTCTCCCTCGATGAACGACTCTTTAATGCACTTCATTCCGACGGTCGATGGCCTCAGCCTCGGCAAAGTTTTGGCCCTGTGCGTCATGATCGTCGTCTCGACCATAGGCAACGTCGCCACCGTCGTCATCACCTGTCGTCTCCGACGTCGTCGAAAGTCGACGGTAACGCTGCTGGTGCTGCATCTAGCCATCTCTGATCTCCTCGTCACGTACACCCACATGCTCCCGCACGCCATCTGGTACGCGGTCATCCAGTGGTACGGTGGTGACTTCCTCTGTAAGCTGGTCAAGTTCTTCTCCAGCTTTGGTCTCTTCCTCTCGTCTTTTCTCACTGTGGATATAAGTCTTGACCACTGCATGGCCGTCTTCTACCCCCTGGCCAAGACCCAGCGACCTCGGAAGGCCAAGATTATGATCATCATGTCCTACGTGTTCGCCGCCTTTTTCAGCATTCCACAGGTGAGTTGAAGTCTGTTTTACTTAAGTACGAGTCTGTTTAGTGGAAGGGCTGATGAAAAGTATGAGATGATTTTTTTTTTAAAATATATTTTGGGAACTTTTTTTTTCGAGAGAGGATGATTATTCATAGATGTATTAGTATTTGATCTGTGTAAGTCCTGTACTATTTCTTTCATGAATTTTACATTTTTGACTTGTCCATCATCCAGGGGGTGCCGGGAGGAAAAAAAAAATAGTTTCCATACTTGAAATTTGATCAGGAATGAAAGTGTCTACAGTAAATATTTCAGCCGCCTACTTACCGGCTCAGTCTTTTCCTCTTTTTCTTGGTTTCTCACAGGCGCTTCAATGGCGAACCTTGTAAGTCTTGCGTTGTGATTAAAGAAGAAGTTCTTGGGAAATAGCAAACGGATTTTAGCGAGTCCGCGTGCCATTGTGTATCGTTGGTTGATCTTTAAGTACTATCATTTTTATTTAGATATATCTGCCATCAAGCTGAATGGAGAGTCCAAGAGACTACAAAGTGTCGCTTAATGCTTACATTGCTTTTAAATCATTGTTAATGCTCACTAAGGTACAGAATAAAACCTCTCTTTCTTCCGATTCCTATCTCGGTCTTATACCATTGAAGCAAAATCTTCAATAGCGTCTGAATCGCTAACCGATATCTAAATAGGCAATATAACATTGAAGGCGATAAAATTTAATGTTTTGTCACAAAACGGCAAATTTTAGATATTTTCATTGATTTCTCACTGCTTCGATGAATGTAAACACATTATCTAATGTTTCTCCAAATGTGGGATGCACAGTGAAATTCAGAGTGGCCAATTTGATGATGGGACTTTAATTTCTGCACGAAATTACCCTCGGAAGGAATGGGCTGATTCATCTCATTAAGCAATACCAATGTGGCATAAAGCTGATAGGAAGGACTCGGACGTTGCTTCCTTACTTCTTTAACTTAGTTGCCAAATTGGGCCGCATTCCCACTGGCGTAGTATTTCTTTGCCCCCCCCCCAAAAAAAAAATGCATTCATACATTTTCTTCGCACCTCATCGAATTTCATCTCACAAATTGCTCCCTCATTGATATCACCGTTAACTTCTCGACTTTGCCATTTGACGACGGCTGCGGGGCAAATTATTTAAATCGTAAGGCTCAATTGCATTACTGCCTCATAGCTTCCATTAATTATCAAACAAAGTCTTGTTGAACGAGGTCATCTGTTCAAACAAGTGCACGTCATGAAAGTTTTAACCCTTTTTTTCTTTTGTCCTAGAACGCGGTGTCTGTTTAGTGGCAAAAATGCAATTCAATGTTATTTTAGTAATGGTTTTTACTTCTCTGACACCTTCAGTTATGCACAGTAATGTTGATTTCTTTTATGAAGACTAAACAGAGAATGCCGATATTTACCGAGGTGTACCCGCAAAAGCTTTGCATACGAATAATCAGTAAACACATGATTAAAGGTGATACCGACACAATATGCAATGTGTGCACATTGTATATTTTAGGAGAGATTTTATTTTTCCTTCACTTGCAAATAAGATGAACATTCAATGCAAACTTGTCAATTATCTTTGTAAAGACAACAATGTTTCCCTACCATTATTTCACATGAGGCCTCCATCCATTTCAAGCTTAATCGCTTATGATGGTGGCCTCCTGCATTCAATTATCTCTGTTGTTTACTGAAAAATACTGTATATTTTATTTCATGTTTCTGTGTATCTACATTGCTCAATGCAATCACCTATGTGAATCTATTTATGTACTGTTATCGATTTATTTCACTGCACTTGTTATTCTTTGTCTTTGTACTTTTTGAAGTTTGCATTCAAATTGCATCTGATTGAATGCAGAAATAAAAGCAAGCAAACAAACAAACAAACATGATTTGCATGGACGCTAGGGTAATCCACGTCGTGAAAATGGAATATAATCGCCCCGTTCCTTTGAAAGTACTCACAATCTATTTATCTGCTTTCAGGTGAAAATTCTTAGCAGTGTGCAGAAATCTAATTGTTTTTCCAAGACTGTCTTGCTTTCAATGTTCGTGGGGTCAATACATTTCATAAAGGTTAACTACTGAATCTCGAATGTTTTAATATCTACTCAAGATAAGTGACGCATTTTGATTCGGCCTCGACAACTACAAGACAATATACAAGAATCTTAACTTTTTTAACTTTACAGACATGCTCTCTCGCTGAATAAAGCATGCCTGAAAACAGCAACAACAGCAACAACAAACAAATCAATGCTGAGTATTCATTGTCAGCATTCCATTGCACCAACCACCTGGCAAAGTTCGTGTGAGATTTAGTATCCACGTGATGACTTAATTGATTAAACTTCAGTTTCAACCTGCTTACATTTCCTGTATACAAAGAAAAAGCAAAAAAACAAACAACAACAACAACAACAACAACAAAACGCGTTATCAACACTTGATCAGTGAAGGAAGAGAAAGAAAGGTACTATTACACAGGTACGCGAAGCAACAGTGGGAATATAAGTTTTACCTATTCATTCGCAGGACTGATGACGGAAAGTCGATAGGGGAATATGAAACGGGCATATCTCTTATGTATTTTTTGCTCCCAAAATTTCGTTCCTCTTTTGAGAGTCGGCTCTTGACGTATAGGCGGAAAATTTTTGCAGAGAATGAAAAAGAGTGGATGGAGAGAGAGAGAAAAAAAAAGAACGAAACACAAACAAAGTTTAAAGCAGTTAAGTAAATTTGAAGGAGAGATATTGTCGAACTGGATAGCTATCCTTTACACCATCCCGGCAAGCTGGCGAGTGAGCGATAAGATAGAGCAGAGCGGGACCTCGATGCCTCAAGCTTGTGTTTGTCCCACTCCCACCGTGAAAGGAAAGGCCGGGGTAAGAGTTTTTAGACACTTGCGTCGAAGAGCGTGTCTTTTCTCTCTGGCATTGGATGACATTTCATAGTTTCTTCTTCTACCCCTTTTCCATTGCTTTCCAGCGAGATTTGGGAGGCTCTCTTGATACACTTAGAAGACACGTAACATTCGACGTATCTGCGCATCTTCGTTCGTCCGCTGTGTGTCGTATTCCCTCTCCAGGCGAGAGAAAACAGGGAGCTTATGAAATAATCCTTGCTCTTTTTGCCTCTCCTTTTTGGCACATGATGGGTCTTTTGTTTGGCGTTTTACGTGTGACGTACTTCCGCAGTTGGAGTGAGGGGACTGTCAAGTACTTTTTTTTTTGGTCAGCTTTTATGTGAACTTTTTTTTTATGTGCACTTCTTTGTAAGATTGTGTTTTCATTTATGAATAGGGCTTTACACGGGTTTAATAAAATTAGGCATTAGACAATGTTAGAAGACAAACGAACTAAACGATAAAGAAATAAAATTTTCCAAAGGATTGTGTTGTTTTGCTTTAATGATAATTCCCTGGCGACAATTTCTCCCTGCCACATATCTCTTTGTAATCCGGTCTCCACCACTTGGAATAAAACAGTAACAAAAAAGTCATCTAGATATGTCAGTCGTATTCCAGAAATTTGAGCCCTCTTGACGATTCAATACAATTTTATGTGATATAGGATGTATTTGTGATTGCCTGTCTTAATCAACATGCATGGAGAAAGAGTAATATGGTATGATATTTGAATGACATCCTTGTGTGGAATCATCTTTTTTCTTTTGATTGAAAATAAAAGTTCAAACACAACGTGAAAAATTCTTTTCGTACTTTATTTCATAATATCTGACCCATTTTTATTTGCCAATTGTTTAATTCTTGGTGACAAATCTGAATAAAGTCCTTCTAATACAGGGTCGTTCTCACTTCTTTTTATTCTTCTCTTACTTCAATGAAGCAAACCCTCTCTTCCTCTTTTCTTCTTTGTTTTTACTCCTCCTCTCTCACTCTCTCTCTCTCTTTCTCTTTCTCTCTCTCTCTCTCTCTCCCTCTCTCTCTTTTTTTTTTTTTTTTGGGGGGGGGGTATTGGTACAGTGCCTATAGACGCCCAAACATCTTTATTTTTTGTGCTTTCTAATGATGTTCTTTTCTATTGGGGCCCACATTCTACAAACTTCGTTGTTTTTTTTCAGTGGGTCTCTCCACTTTAGGTACTTTGCGTATTGTTTACGTCACTTTGATCACTTCAGTTTTTATGACAATATATAATTACTATAAGGTTCCACAATCATTGTATCCACTTTTTCATTTTTACGATGTTTTCCTAACCTTATTTTCTGTTACCAAAGAAAGTGATATGCATATATTTTTGTCGAAAAATTGGAAAATAGTAATCCTTCAGTTCGAATTCATTCTCACCCATTATTCATACGCGATCCTTTAGCAAGATAGTCTACCCGTCTACATGTCACGCTTCATCATTCAATGTATATACGAATAGATTGGTACCGGGTGATGTTGAGGGTAAAGGTGATGACAGGGCCCTCTGGTTCATAGAGAACAATGTTAACGATGAAGAGGCTGTCCTTTGTAAACGGGAGTGTAAGTCAATAGTCAGTTTGTAAAACGTTCATGATTGCCAGCACTTCTGTCATAACATGGTATATCCCGCCAAGTCAGCTTTACTCCGGTAGAAGTACAATTTACACCGACTTACTTGACTCTGATACCATGCATTTTCTTGTGCATACAAATGTCCAAGGGCACTATTTGAATAACCGTGAACAAGCATGCGTGAGAATACGAAGTCAGCGACATTACTCCATAAAATTCTAATCGAAGTGAACCAGATCACTGGTGATTAAATGCAGGTGTCAGTTTCTTTCTTTTTTTCACTGTCGCAATAAAGTATTTCCCAATGACGGGCACTATAAAACATGCTGAGTAGTGACACGGACTAGTTTGTAGATAACATCTACAACCACAACTATAGGAAAGAAAGACAAAACAGAACCTGAATTTGGTCACTGGGTGGATTATTGTTGATTACAGCAACGTTTGAAGATGATGATTCTGAAGATGGTGTCTTGGTTACAATCTCACTCCTCAATCTTTCCTCGATCACTCTGACTGCATAATGACATCGCTTGCAGTTTAAACGTAAAACATGTTAACCCTTAAAGGAGATCTATACTTCAAAATCGGCAATGTGATATATCTTAATGCACCTGTCGAACTGATTAGTCTTTGTGTTGCTCTGAAGCGATGATGTATTAACCAATATCTCGCATAAGGCTCCTCTCGCCATAGCGATAATTAGAAGTTTCTTACCGGCTTTTGCTTGTTGGGGATATAAAGTCAATATCGCAAGATCACTGACTTGTCAGATACTGGAGGACTGGAAGAGGGTTGGGGGGAAGAAGAGAGAGAGAGAGAGAGAGAGAGAGGAGAAAACGAGCTCCAATCTGATATGTCTACTCGACAGAAATGAGATTTGTCACTCCTCCGCCAAGTGCACGTGGGTGTGGGCGTTGCAAGAGGGGATTATTGGAACTTCATATTGCCTAAACAGGGCCAATGCCAAACACTGATTAATGTTGATGTAGAGATATGAGAGTTTGTGGTACTAAGACGTCGACAAAGTGAAGATGTGTGTGTGTGTGTGTGTGTGTGTTGGATGAGGGATAAGAATGAACATGAGATGTACTATATGATTTTTGTTGGATAATTTGTATCATGAGGAGCAGATAAACAAAATACAGGAACATGCTGACATAAACAGACAGGACGTAGCCTTCCTTAGGATTATAGATTGATTGATCAAAGTATAAAGGTGTTTAAGTGAACGTTTGGTGTCCTCTGAAACCAAAGTAGGACTGAACATTTGGGTTGGTTTGTAGACGGATCATACGTCACTACCAATGAACATGCTGCAACCGTACGAAGTGGGGAGAAATATGAAAATATTGAAATATGTTCACTGAAAAAAAAGGCATCCTAGAAGCTAACAATACTTTATTTATGACCAGTAGATAAGCAGAACATTCTGGAAGGCAGAAAGTGTCATATCAAGGCCATGAAAAGAATATTTCAGGTGGAAGAGAAAACATAACATGTAAACAGCTGTAAAGGTGAAAATAAAAGCGACAGAGAAATAGCTTTTTCCACATGAATGGGAACAGCGTCATACCGGCAACTGTAATGGCATTAATCATCTCCAGGCGAAAGTATTTTGATAATTGAAAGGGCTTTCAATGATGTAAACCTGCCGCTATTCATTTCTACCAATATCCTTTTATCATCCTTGCCTTTGCAAAGCGGTAGGAAAGGGAGGGATGATTAACGACTTGCATGGTGCGGCATGTCACTTGTTATGAATAGTAGTTTGGGAGAATAACACGAAAGGTTTGCAGCATGTTTGAAGGTGAATATAGAAGAGGGAGGAAGTAGTACCGGAACGTGTCGGTCAGTGTCACATGGTCACAACCGAGCTCTAGAGATTATACTAACAGTGACAAGCTCATTTTCAGCCATTCTAGAAGAGTGTCAGGAAAAAAAAACCCGACTCAATTTGCTAAATATTTGTCCGCTTTCTCGCCAGGATGAAACTAACTCCACAAGTTTTCCTCCTAAAATCATGCTGTCAAAAATTACTCCTATGATCAGATACATGATGCATGTGTCAATTACAGCATGAAATACAAATATTTCTAACCGCAATGTTCACTATCATCTCTCATTCTGAAACCCGTGTCCAACATTTTGTCGAACGTTTGTCTTCACCAAATAAAGCTTTATCTCAGGCAAACTCATTTAGGCGCCCATGAATACGTTACCACGTAACATAAACCTTTTGTGCAAGTAACCATTACAGTGTATTGGGAAACCTGTCACATTTGCAGCATGTGTGAAAGACAGCCTGCGTGAATTGTCGGAGAAAGTTAGTTTTACGTAGACTTTATCAGTAGCGCACCGTAGGGTTTATATACATAAGGGAACTGACTGGCACGATATAATGCAAGTGAAGCTCCTGCATTGATAATTGGCAAACACCCACGTTCCTTGTCACATTAGGGTCAATAACACAGATGAGATCCCGAATATAAATATCATCAGTATATCAGGCTTAGAATAGTCGAGCAATAGGAAGATTGACAGGTTGGGAAATTCGGAGAATACGTGGCGTAGCAAGAGATAGTTATAGCAGGGTTCAGTGAATTTACATTGCATCCCTTGGGGAGCATCGGTCGATTATTTTGTAGTGCCTCATTATCTGCTTGTGTTGGATCAACCAGTATACAATCTGTCAAGTTGCCGAGTAAATAAATTTTGCAGTAGTTGCACTTAACCTTTTACTTCACTCGGTATAATGTAGCGATAGACCTAAAATTATGTTTTGCGACACTACGGAGTCAAGTATTCGTCGCCATTATCATTTTGAAGAAGGGGAGGGTAGGGGAGGGCGAAGCTGTAATTTTAGCCTTTAGATAGCTCAAATTCGGATCACACATCCTTTCTACGTATTATGTAAAATGACAAATAACGTCTGGATGATAAAATGAATTTAGAATTTTCTTTCAAATTGCGATACCTGAACACGTTCTGAAAAGAACATTATTTAGATTTCTTCAATTTTTTTCTCTCTCTCTGTACAAATGGAATTTGTAAGATCCCAACTGTTGATCTACATTTCAGCAAATTTGTTGGGGAAAAACGTAGAACAGGAGTTGCGATCTTAAAATTTAATTTGGACAGAGGGAGATAAATTGAAGAAAACTCATATCCCGTATCTTTACCGCTCTGCTTAATAACCTCTTGCTAACACGTTCTCATTTGTGAATCAACTGGAAGATTATATTTCATAACTTTTATGAACTTTATTTGCTGCACTCCTTTGAAAATTTGATAGTTTGATAATAGTCTTGACCAGAGTCACGGATAACAAATTCTCGAAATGGTGTCAAATTCACATTGGAAATACCACGCTTTGTGTGTCGAATAATGCTCTGACCCAGGGGGTAAACCGTCCATTAATATTTTTAATATTTTGTGAAAGGGAACAACCCATGTTGACACGTCCTTTTATTATCAGACACCATCAATCCTATTGTTTTTGAAACAAGAGAAGTGAGCAAACATTGTCGGGCGATGACGTCTACGAGGCATTGTCACTCGGCCGAGTCGCCGTTGGTGCGAGCACAAATTTCCACTTCAGCTCCTTGAACGACCATTCGCTTTCATCCTTTACTATCGCTACTTTTTCACTCCTGTCGTCACTCATTTGTCGCAGTCCTTTCGAAATAAACATTGCCTCAAAAATGAGACGGGGGCCCATCTTAGATCATAACCACGCAAACGAGTTGATCCCTCACTGAACCGTCCACTATGTAGGGCTCCTGCCGGCCGGGGATGATAAATGTCACCGTTTTAGAGAGGCGCATCAACTAACGCCTAGCATGGAAATGGATGTAATTCGTAGAGGCCTTTCCTCGTTGTCTGTTTATAATCGTGCTGAGGGTTAGAGCACTTTTCCCACAGAATTCTGACTTTCTCCAAGGCTGTTTCCCTTTAATTTAATGGACAGATGCGACAGTTTCCTCTGTTTGAATACGCTTGTCATGTTTTATTGTGACGGTCAATAACAACATGACTGTAACATTTTGCATGATTTCAAACATTGTGTTACATATTGTAATACAGAAGTTTCATAATAGTGTCTATATTTTACTAGCTATCTCTCTTTCTCTGTCTTTCTATCTACTCGTACTCATTTTGCCTAAGCCTACATGATGCTGCCGCCGCCGAGTGTTAGAGTATAGATGACAAATTTCTTGCACCTGTACATATTATATGCACACCCAGAATAATGTATTCACATCTGATTTAGACAGGGATTTAATTTGTCACTGCTTATCTATATATTCATCTATCCATCTATGTATGCATATATGTATGTATGTATGTATGTATGTATGTATGTATGTATGTGTCTTTCTACCAATCTATACATCTTTATATTATATAGATATATATATATATATTATATAGATTGGTAGGAAGATATATATAGATATTAAATAGATTGGTAGGAAGATATACATGTGCATACATATAAACTTCCATCTATTTATTTTGCTTACAGTCCTGCATAATACCAGTGTACTGCCGTCTCGAGGTTGTAGTGTAGAGTGCAGTCAACTAATTTCTTGCACCTGTACATGTCATACTCACAGTTTGGATGATGTGTTCACAGCTGATTCTCAAAGTGATTCACTGAGTTGTCACACTGCTGGTTGCTTCTCAATGGGGAGTGTGGTGCTCTCCTGTGTTTCCTCCCCCCCCCCCCGTACTCTGCTATACATGTTTTATTATTCATACATACATGAGTAGAAGCAAGTGCATGTAGGCCTGCGTCGTCTGGCAGACTTATCAAATAACTAGACATCTTTCCCTCTTCCCTGAATCCATTCTTGATCAAGTCGTAATTTACATCCACCTACTTCGCATATTCCTATCAAGGTAGAAGGACATTGGGCCGAAAGGGAGAAACCCAGGTCACAAAGGCCATCACAATATGAAGACAGAGAAGAAAAATATATGCATGAGAATCTTCAATTACCATATTTCAATCACCACAAGCAAGGACAAAAGGCTTATATAGGAGGAGAGAAGAATAATGCCTGCCGTCGGGTAAAGCCAGCTTTATCAAAGGCAGATCACAGAGAGAGTGCGTTTTCTTTCTTAGGCTGGTTTCAGACTAAATTCACGGCTTAACGAAGACTTCGTTTCCTAAGTTTTGAAAACAGCAGTAATGCAAAGATTCCCCATGGTTGAGTGTTGAGAAGGTGAATGTAATCGAAGTCATGCGTTGTTTTTTATTTCTTTTATCACGGTCTCGTAGCAAGACTCGATATTTTGCTATTACGTTGAGATCGTATGCGGATGACGTGGTATCGAGTTCAAACCTTGGCCTTGTTTGCCCGAAGGAAATCAAGATGAACGCCGATTGCGATATGTCTATCCATCATACGCAGAACTTTGGCGTCCCCTGCGCCTGACCCGTGTAAGAAGGTTTAGCAATATCGTGCCCCCCGTAAACACCAAGTAATACCTTTGGATGTTGTAGACTCTGGGTAGTGTACCTGTTGATAATATTATGAGACATCCTTACTTTATTTTTGCTTTCTACAAGCATAACAATAACTACACTCAGTCATTTTGTGGTGCAGACCAGTAGGTAGTGTTACAAACTGCATCACGAGCGTTGCTATATAGCTAGCTTTATGGGAGGTCAAGGACTGTACGGAATTTGATTGGTCCAAAGGTAATGAAACAGACTGAGCAATGTGTGTGTGTGCGGTTGTATTTGTTTTTGTTTTGTTTTGTCTTGTTTTAAATCGGTTGCGCGTTATTTCCTTTTGACCACATCGCCCTCTCCGATCATTCGCGTATGTTTACGTCACAATAAAACACTGATCTGTAGAAAAAAAAAATCCCCAATCCAACAAAACAAGAAACGATGCAGTATAAAACAAGCTCCTTTCTTGCCTTCGATATCATCTTCACTCCCCCTTTTTCGGCCACTTGGGCACACCCACTTGCGATTTCAACAGTATCTTTCTACTCTCGTGTTTGAAAGATAATGCCAGAATGGTGCAAGAAACAGCCATCGACAAACATGTATTAATTCAGGGCGTGAAGTCCTTTACTGTCGATGGATTAAGTTACAATACAGCAGAAAAGAAGAAAACAAAAAGGTTTATATACAATCGAAAAGAGTATCTGCAACAACTCACAGCTTCCCTTCGATTGGGTGTTTTTTAAACCTTAAAATCGGACAAGGAGATTTTGTTTCTTACTTCAACATGATTATAAGTTGATGTTTATCCGCGACAGGTATGTTTCGAAGAACTATTTTTGTGTACATTCCGGAAGTCGACCAAAGTTTTGTTGTTTTGCTGTCAACCGTGCTTACGAAAATGTTGCGCCTCGTGAGAGCATCAGACTTATCAGATACAGAAACCATTTCATTGTAGATCCATGAAAGGCCGCAAGTAGGCTGCGAACACAGAAATTATTTTGCCATGAAAACTTTTTGTACTCAATTGTCACCCTTTGTACAAATTTATTTGTAAGATTTTCCGAAATGTTTGTCAAAGCAAAATGATACGGAACAGTAATTCCTATCGTCTTAAAAAAATACGGTGCATTCTAAGAAGAAGAATATTATGTGCCGCTCTCAGCACTATTTTTCAAATGAATTAAACAGACTGAGACCTTTTTCACTGCAATGAGGTTTAGGAGGCAGTCATCACTGAGTGTAAAATTACTGGAGGATGGTCTACGACAAAAACAGACAGACAGGTGCAAATAAACAAGGGATAATGTTTTACCCTTTGCAACTCTATGAGGATATAGGAAACAGGAAGAGCGTATTGAAAGGTTGATGTCGGCCTTGACACTTGAATTTGGAGTTTGCCATCCAATCAGTGTCTCACCCTGCGAATGATACTGATTGAGTCGGGGAGGGGGGGGGGGGGGTGGAAGTCGTGTAAAGGAAGGAAGTAGATTCACCGAGCCAATAAGCGGCAGATAACATTTTTTTTTCCAACATCGGTATTTGTTTATAACTCTGCATCTGTCTGTTTTGTCTTTCTGTACTGGTCCTTCGTTCTGATTCTGTCTCAGCTCTTTGCTTCCCTGTGGACTTAGTCCTGCGAGAGATCCTCCATGAGCCCCCTTAGTCGCTTCCCCATCTCTTGGGCGCCTGTAGTCTATCACTGAGAGTACACTGTAGGTCTACCTCTCGATATGCGTGCTAACAACATTGGAATCGAACGAAAACAAGGTCTGACCATACAGACTAATTGTCCTCTCACTCTGTCCATATCGAAGACGGAAAATGAGGGGGGAATCTATCGCGAAGGGAGAATTAAACCTCTTGCCTAGTTTATTTTCTTATACGGTGCAATACCTATATCAAAGCATAGTTAGAATTGAATCAAATATAATTAGAGCACTCGAGAGGACAGTGAGCTTGTAGTGTAACCTGACGTTTAAGTTGCCCATTTCGAAACCAATCAATAACGCTCTATTTTCCACGGGAGCTGGAAGTGATGCAGTGTAGCATTCTCTAATACATAGAATACGTTCTCACCAGACGTTGTGGAATCATAAAGGCTAGTAACACCGTCACTTGAGATTTATTTCATTGCAGAGAGAAATCTCGCAGCCACATCGGGGTAAAAATAGAAAATCATAAGGCTGTTTGAACGCCAAAACGTCAAACGTATGTTTTCATTTTAATAGGTCAACCTTCCAGGGAAGTTCGAGTGCAATATTCTGACACTTTCCATTCGCATACAAAAAAAAAAAAATCATCCAGAAAAGAAATTACAGGAGATTGAAAGGGATTGCAAAAGAGGATTATATCTCCCAGTAGGTTTGTTGCAGGTGAGCAAAAATTCGATCAAAATTCATAGTCACCTGCTTCATATCTTATGCATTACTTCGCCCTTAATGCCTATTTGTTTTTTCACTCATCTCCGGCATTTTCTCTCCTTCTGACTGAGCGTCTCTCTCCTTCCTTTTTTTTTCTCTCTCTCTCTATTCGGTTTGCTCTTATTCTGTCGTTTAATAAGTCTCATAACAAGTTTCGTGAAGCAAATTTGAATATTTTGAGAGAAGAAGAAAAGGAGAATCCATTCGACGACATCTTATTTGGGTTATTTCGATGTAAGATTTCATCAGTCTGCCTGAGTATCTGTCTGTATCTTTGTTAGTTTATATTATGGGTTTTTATCTATATATCTAGCTTCCTATGTCTGTTTCTCAGGCCTTCTTGCTATCTGTAACTCTCTTTCTTACTCCTAAAGAGGGAGTGAGATTAGAGTGATTAAAGAAAATTGATGACTGCAATATACATTTATTTCAGCGTTACCATGGTTACTAACTAACTAACCTTTTTCTGTAACATCGTCATTATTACTAAACAGTTATCTCATATGGTTTCGCAAGGAAATGATAATTGTAGCTATGACAACCATGTTATACTAGTGTTATGTAGTGCATAAAACTACATCTCTTAAAAAATTATATGTTTAATTTCTTTAATTTAATTGATGAGTGTAGAAGAGTGATTTGAATTAAAAAAAAATATCTTTGCAAAAATAACTGCGCGGGTAGCATTTGTCCGTATAATTATACACGTATAGTATTGTACAAAATTAAATTTGTAAATTCGAGTAAGACCCCCTCCCCCTCAAAAAAAAACCCCAACAACAACAACTAAAACCTAACAACATTAACATGGTTGAGTATGCAGCGGGTGACCTTAAAAAAAACCACACGACAATATACGACCTTTAAAGCTCGCTAAGGGGCGTTCTTGTCTTGTCAACATTGTACCTCGAATGGCAAGCGCTTTCATACCGTGGGAAAAAAAAAAACTCAGATAAGTTACAGCAGCGGTTATTGTTACCATCTTAACCGATGGTATCTGCTAATTTCACCGAGAAATTGTGTCATTATCGCAGCAAGTCTCTCTTCCCACTACTAATCACTCCTACTTAAGACGTCTGCCATATACCTGTCAAACAAGTGTTTTGTATATGAACCATTGACTAACAGAAGAAGATGAAGATATAATGCTACCTATCAAGTGCCAAAGTCTTACAATCGAAATTATATCCTCCCTTTGTGAATATCCCCCACGAATAGTCAAACAGAAGACAAAGAAATCTCCCTCTCCATCTCTCTTACTATCATCATCATCATCATCATCATCATCATCATCATCATCATCATCATCATCATCATGTTCATCTTCGGAACGCATCTTTCAAATCTTACTCCATGCCTGGGATAGCATCTTTCCAAAGGGGTCTGGTTCTCCTGCCGATGAAGAGGCTGGGTATCCGTGCTCCCCACAAACCACTTCACAATTCGGTAAAGGAAGCTAAACGTAGAAGAAGGAGTAGGGAGGAGAAAGGGGAAGAGAAAGAGGAGGAAGAAAATGAGGAGGAGGAGAAGAAGAAGAAGAAAAAAATTAGAGACTCTCTGTAAATGTTTAGATGATTAAGACTTTGAGAGATACTTGACGCCTGTTTGTCCTGTGAAATTATTATACATTTTGTTACTAAAGTCATCATTGTCCAGACTGAACTTACTTCGAATCGAGGAACCAATGATTGAATGTTTCTTTACCTCATTTTGTTGACTTAAACTGGGAAGAAGACATGAGCTTGTTTTCTTGAATTCAAAGACGAAATCAAACAAAGTTTTGTAAGTATTTTTAGTTAATGTGCAAAAGATGTACACAAAATGAATCATCTTTCTTTTTTTTTTTAGCATTAAAATAGATAAATTTATGCGTTTTCCCTTGCCTTTATCATGTTGATATTATCTTTTTTTGATGCAATGGCCTAAATATATCGTCCTTGTTTTTATGCTGATTCATTTTTCCATGTCAGAGTAACCAAAATATACATCCTTTTTGACATTAGAAAAGTACTAGAATATAGAAACTGTTTTAACTACACTACACGTCACAAAATTAGGAAAATAAATCATCATTAAGTTCAAACAAACAAACAAACAAACAAACAAACAAACAAACAAACAAACAAACAAACACACAAACACACAACTCTCCCAGATACGTACAATCGTATACACATATAAATCGCAAAAGTCTGAAAACACACGCAAGCCAACATAACACCCATCACAGTTCACAAAAACGCACGAACACATACACGCACTTAGTAATGTCCGGGCCCTTTAAAATATACAACGATAATAATCAAGGCACTTTTTTATCTAATTCTTTTTTTTTCTTTAAACTATAGTCCACACTTAATAACAGAAAAGGAAATCATCAATCAATGATTCAAGGTTAGAATTTTACACTTATCTAAAGATACAGTTTCGGTGTCTCGAAACTATTTGATTATTCAGAGGAGCCAGAGTTCTATTTCAGTTCTGCCTTTCTCGCAACCGAATCTCATACAAGCTGAACTGAACTGAATGCACAATGTCCTTTTCCCACAGCTTTCGTTGAGACTGACTGCAACTGAAAAATGAGAAAGAGCAAACTTCAAAGGATTATATATCACCTGAAGATTAGTAACATTGTGGAGCCATCTTCCCTTTAACTGAGGTTTCGTCACTTTATCAAACTGAGACAGCGAGAAAGTCGGTGTCTTTTCAGACCCGTCGTCGTCTCCTGTTTACCCCAAACCTCATACCATCTTTCAAATTGACCCTGGTCATTCCTGTGGGTGGCAGGACTTCACGAGGACATCATGATGAGTATTAAAATGTTCGTTCACTTCTATTCGGCAGTTTGCCACGACGTTTTCAAATGATGGTTTGGAAAAGAGCGTGGTTTTTGTGGTTTCTGATGCACCTGGCGCACGATGACGCCATGTTCATAAACGATGTACTTGACGCCAAGAGACATTCCTTATTCCACAAGGCACCCATCCATCTACCATTTTTCAAAAGGCCTCACTACTGGATACACTCACACACGGACACGAGCGCACATGAATATTATACACCACCATGTATAGACCCATATACACACTCCCTCTCTCGTAATTCATTTTCTCCCCGGTTAAGCTAATGTAACAAGATGATTCAGGTCCTTATCTTAAAAAGCCTTAGATTTCCTCAGAAGCATTATGGTACCTTTTCTCCCCCCTGGAAATGCTCTCAAAGTTTCCTTTGATTTCTTGTATGCACCGTCGTCCCATGCTAGTGGTATAAATGAGATTTTTTTTTCATGGTCATTCTGATGAAAAAAGAACATTTCTAATAAACAACGGAATCATTATGAAGCATAACCATCAAGCTTCTGTTACAGGGTAATGGACAAAATGCGCCGCCATGAATATGGATTCTCTTTGAAAGTTGAGAAGAGGCTGGGACTGTTTCGAGTGCCTTAGAGTCCTTGCTGTGCACAGACGCATATAATGCAGGATTGCAGGTCCTTCTGACGGAAAGAAGAAGATATAAAGATACGAAGGTGAATGTATTGTGCTATGTTGACAACATGAAAGCCAGACAAAATGAATATTTGTACAAACAAAATTATAAATCATCATGAAATGTTGATAGGTATTCTTATCAATGATAGGTCGAGAGCTATTACGTGACCAGGCTCTTATTTTGCCTAAATTTTCCACTGTCTAATAACTTTTCACCAGGAGTTGTGTATTAATATCACATTACCTGGTGCGTTTTCTATTGTTCCCATCTTAATGAATAATTTTTGCTGAAGCCCTGTGTGATGTGCAGTATAACTGTACATTACAACACCCACACACACTCATACATACATAGAATTATACACCACAAGCACATACACACACACACACACACACACACACACACACACACACACACACACACACACACACACACACACACAAACACATATGCAAAACAAGATGGGAAGATTATAGACCGGGAGTCAGACATTAGAACTAATTGTACATGTGTTAACAGTGACGATCTTTCATGTTGAAGCGATCGATGTGGATTAATAGAGTATAGAGGTACAATGTAATTTTCAATGTGGGGACGAGGGTGAGAGATCGATAGAATATAAAAGATAGATGAGATGATTATTGTGTATAAATATAATAAATAGATAAAAAGATAGATAGATGAATGAATATATATATATATATATATATATATATATATATATATATATATATATATTTATATATATATACATATATGCATTGTGATACACAAATATATCATATTACATCTTATTATATTATATTTCATCATATTATATTGTATTATATTACATTGTAACATTTAAAGAGAGAGAGAGAGAGAGAGAGATTCGCCAATACAGAGAAAAAGAACTAGAAATAGAACAGATCTACCATGGTAACCAAATCTGCAGGAAACTTAAACTGTCTGAGCAAACTAACCGGGCGCGGGCTGCATGCTGATCATAGACATGACGCAATAAGCTGATGAACATCATTACCGGAACGTGTACTTCTCAATGGACTGCAACTCGGCCCATTGTGACGTAGAGATGTCAGGCCACTGTTTGCCTCCACCTTGACAACTTTACCATCGGCCGTGTTTGCCAGCTTGTCGTTATTAGCTCCGCTCATTGGCCGATTAAGCAGGTGACGTTTGAATAACATCTATGTGGACTGGAGCGCCAATTTCCATTGATGCCGTCTTCTGAAGAGTTCAGAAGAAGAGACGTTGTGGGAAAGATCGTGCTTCGCCCACATTCTCTCCTCATTTTGTTTAATTTTTTATTGTGGCCTTGTGAGCTTTAAAGCCAGTTATGACTGTGATTTCTTGGCTGCGTCTTTGACTGCAAGCTCTTACGGTTCATATCCAACTTCATAAAATCGATGCTCCTCTGAAAAGTTGCCAGTCATGTAAGCTTCTTTAGTTCCCCAGGGATACTGCTACATGAAATAAAATGAAAAATACTGAAAGCGAATTTGGTGACTCCCTTTTTGCTTCCTGTAGTTTAATCTGTGAATGATCAGTGGACTTTCTTTTTCCTGTCACGGGATTGTCTAAGTTCTGTTCTTATCTTATGCTATAGTGGCACTTGCTAAACATAATCATGCAAAAGCAGGAAAAGAGCATCTGTGGTAGGGATGCAGAAAAGACGCAAATTTTAAGAAATGTCCGTCTATTACAGACGACGAGCAGACTGGAACCTCATGGTATATCCTCCCCCCCCCCCCAAAAAAAAAGAGACAAATGTGGACAAGCAATAAAAGATAGATGAACAAAACCAAATGCATGATATGTAACTGCCCAGCTTAAACACCCACAAAAAGTAGGTCGAATGAATTCCCTTTTTCTGCATAGTTTAAAACAGTAAGGTGTAAGCTATAAAATGATATATAACTTGTTAGAAATGGATCATCCTAACCCATTCAAAAAGTAAGACAGTAAGGAAATGCAGTTTTACAGAAAAGGGAGAAAAGAGAATTTAAAGATTAGGGTACCTATTAGGCATGTTTGACAGAAGTTTCAATGAAAATGTGTTCCATTTCCCAGTGACAGTAATAATATCTGATATCTCGATTTCGCTTTTTCTTCTAGCCGCCAAATTTGGCAGCAGAGAGAAAAAGGATACTCTCTCGGGTAAGACAAACTTAAAAGATTGAGTCGGTCGACCCAAATTACATAATTTGGCCCCCATTACAGAGAATCCTAGTCTACGATTTGTGTGTGTGTGTGTGTGTGTGTGTGTGTGTGTGTGCGTGTGTGTGTGTGTGTGTGTGTGTGTATTTTGAGCTTGGCTGTCATAATAGCGCCTGGCTTTGTACCTTCCCGACTTATTTTCACCGGTGAAAATGCGTCAGCGCTGTGCACTGTGTGAGACCTGTGCCGAAGCCAGCTATCTCCTCTGAGCGATAATTCCCTTTTGAATAGTAACTGGAATATTGTTGTTGTTTTTTTTTTCTTGAGCGTTCATCTTCCCTAGATATGTTTGCCTTCCGATTTAATCATTCTCTAACTCAAAGTACATGCCTGAAAGCGTTAACGCAGGATGCGGGATTGTGTCATATCGCTCCTGCATGCGCCCCCAAAATTCGACTCATCATGGCAGACAGAAACCTCTTGATATTCTGTGAGGGCAAAAGGTCAAATCCGCAAGTTGAGAGATTGCTGCACAGGAGGATGCCGATGAGAAGAATGCACAATAATATGATTCGGATGCAAAAAAAAAAAAAAAAAAAAATCACCATGTTTACTATGCCACATCTCCTTTCTACTATTACAGCCATTACAACCGTTGCTTTTACTACTATTCCTTGGGGTGTTTATATGCTGCGTGGAGCAGTAGCAACATTGCTATATACTGTTATTAACTCTACGGATACAACTACTACTTCTACAACAACAACAACAACAACAACAACAACAACAACAACAACAACAACAACAACAACAACAACAACAACAACAACTACTACTACTACTACTACTACTACTACTACTACTACTACTACTACTTTTATGTAAATATGGCAAGTCTTACAAGTTTCTATATACGCATATGATGATAATAATTTGGGTATCGACTATTTTTCATGTCTATCTTTAGCGATGATTTAGATGAGGATGGAAACTGAAAAATAAATGTCTACCGATAAAAACTCGTAGGTCTTATCCAAAGTGCTGAAATGACTAATTAAACTTCGTCTACCAGTGCTACTGCCGCTCCTGCTGGGCCTATTAGTTCTTTAAATTATACATGCAATCGGACAGTTTGTCCAGTAATGCAGTATGTAGTATTAAAGTTATAACATGTTCTTCGTTATACTGTTCTGAAGTCATAGCAGAAAACAATTCACTTGTATCGAGGAAGTGAGAAGATATAAACCGTGACAGCCGCTCACTTTCTGTGACGGATGAAGAGGAGAGGAAGCTACCATGTGTCCTTTTGACACTCAGTAGAAAGGATAACGACCTTTATGTTGAAAGTGAAGACACATAACAACACATAATAAAAGCATATAACTTTATTAGGTTTGAAAAACGCAAGGAGCAAAGCTCTTGCAAAGGCAAACATAATACTTCTCGGAAATAATTTCTGTATTCTATTTTCAAACTCGTACGGTTTCTCTTTGGTATTTTCGTGGACAGAGAGGAGTGGATGGACTCACGGGGTAGGGAAGATTGACCCGCACGTGTTATGACAACGTGGATGGAAGGGGGGGGGGGACATCATAGGAAGAATATTGACCGATTTCTCATGGATTACATCTCATGTCCACACGGATTATTAAATTTTATCACGGTCACGTGTGTATTCGGATATGCCGAAGAGAGTACTGTAATAGAGGGAGAGAGGAGAGAGGAGGCATAGGGGGAGGGAGGTGATATTGGGACAAATGGGTAAGAGATGTCTATAAAATCACTCGAAATAAATAAACAAAATAACGTAGGGATCTTTGATAATGACAGGCTGATTTAATACGCATTCTCCGTTTTCATACCACTGCATTGGGCATGTGGATAAGGGGGCTACATATTGTGTGAATTCGATGCTTCGTATTATAGGTATTCGGGCGGTTTGCTCTAAAATGGACCCGGGAATGCATCAATCAAGGAGGTAATAGGCTAGTACCTCCTTGCATCATATTGACGCAGCCGGGACTTCTCCGGGTACAGGGTACGAGATTGAATTGCTCTGATAATTGTTCAATTACAACGACCCCCGAGAGAAAATATTATGGGAACACTTCTCTCCCTTCCATCCACCCCTACCTCCCCCCCCCCCCCCCCCCTCTCTCTCTGTTTATTTCTTTCTGGGAACAAGAAGGATCTCATCACCATGGAGACTGTGGATTTTTAGCGCGCGACGACTGAGAGGAATGGAATGAGCTCATGGCTTCTGAGGGCGGAAGGCTATTCGGCTAAGGCGCCCTCTCACAAAATGTGAACATCAATTATTCCTGATTCCCTTTAAATTACCCTTAATGATTCCCCGAGCATTGCTAAAGCGTCCAACGCATCCTCGTCCTATAAAATGCTTTTGATGGATCACATAGCTAGAATGTCTATATATATTGAATGTCTATGGTGCGGGATTACTAATTTGAGTGGAGAAGGTTATTGCAACCCTAACTCAGGAAAGAAAAACTATGCAAATATTTGATCTGAGTTTAAATCATACCTGACAAAGCAGTATCTGATAAGCATAGCACCAGCCCAGGGAGCAAACTATTTCTTTTTAATCATAATGTCGTAATATCTTTCCCATCTATGTATGACTGTGATATATACATTATTAGACAACTCGTCACACTAGCATGCACATCAGCTATGCGGTCGTGCAGGCACCTATTTTATCTGACGCTAATGCACGTACTACCCAGAACAAATATATTTGTGCAATTATTTCTCGAGCTGTTATCCCAAACTTGTGTATTCTGTGGACTTATTTCAAGTGTTGCAATGGTGATTGCACATGCCTCTAAGAATTAGACGTCAGTTTGTAATTAGGACCAGTGGCAGCGAAGAAAATCTCGGAGAGGTCCCAATGGAAAAAAAGATGTTTTGTTTTGTTGATCTACAGTGAAGTTGAGAATTAACGTTAAAATCAGCCTCTTCCAGGTATGGATACCGAAGAAGAAGTGATGCCTAATTGTATCGAGCAAGCGTTCCGAAGGCATAATCACCTCTGAATGTGATTAGTGCTGTGATATTTTTGACCATAAGGCAAACATGACCTATTCTCTTATCGTAGGACCACTCTCTAAGCAATTCGTATTCATGTTTGACTTTGATTACACACACGTGGACACACGCACACACACACACGCACAAACATTATTCTAAGCAAACTGAACAGTGAAAATTTGTGCCAAATCTGAAAAAATAGGAAAAATACAAAGTTTTCGGATATTCAAGAAAATGTGAACAGGAGCTAATCACAAATGCAAATTGTGTGAAACACTTCCAACGTAATTATATCCGTATATCCCATTGGTTCCCCCCCCCCATGGTTTGTATAAACGAAAAAGTAAAGAACATTGCTAAAGCAGCATACCAGTAATATCATAGTTTGATGTAAAGCGTATGATTTCTTCTTTATTAAAAATCTTTATTACAGATAGAAACATATCAAAGATTTTGCTGAAATTATTCTTCTTCTGCTTTTGTTCATCAAAGTTCTTCTTCAAGCAGCCTATATCTCGGTTTGTTGGGGTAAGATTTTACGTTGATTGAGGAACGCCAGTATGTTTAGCTTTTGCGTCCTCCGTTTTATTACCAGGCACATTGTACGAAAGATAGGAAATATGTTCGTATTAGTAGAAAGTCATAGGATGCCATGATGTGGCATAGACCCTAAGGGACAATTAAGGTGTGCCTTGCTTTCGAAAATGAAGCCTCGACTTTCACAGAAAGCTGGTAGGATACATAGACAGGCAATCATACTTTTGCCCTAGAATTCCACCAAGACGAAACATTTCCTATTACCTTCCAACCTTACAGGCCTGTTCTTTAATTTATTTCTCTCGAAATTTTCATCATGTATGATTTTTTTTTTTTTGGGGGGGGTATTTTTGAAGCTCTGAAATTGTCAGGATTTTACTTATAAAGTCTCTTGAATATCCTTTAACCATTAGACAAAGTAAACGACTACGAGCACATTAGTATGACCTGTCCACTGTTTAATCAGTCTGCTGCGATAGAATTCCTACTTCAGTACAGAAGACCAATTTACACGGAATCAATGGCAATACATGCATTGTGTATGTCTGAAAAACAACAGCAGCAGCAGCAACAACAATAATGATGATGATGTTGATAATGATGATGATGATGATGATAATAATAATAATAATAATAATAATAATAATAATAATAATAATGATAATAATAATAATGATAATAATCATAATCACACACACACATGGAGCAAAGACGTTCTTCGTCATCTATTTTGACGACTCTATCCAACAACGCTGTTGTCGAAGGAAGTGCAGATAATTTTCAACTAAAGTAATCGTTATTCTCGCGTAATTAGCAAACATTATTATTCCTCCTTTGATTAAAAAAAAAACAAAAAACAAGAGCAGGGAGGTAATGGGTGTCAAAGGTTAATTGAAATGACCCGATCCAATCATCATATCATCTTCTGATGTCTTCAGCATGCCATCAGAGCCAGAGTTCCTGAACCCAAGGATCAACGCGACTACCATGGTATATGAGCATAATAACTTTCTGGCGTTCTACTTTCACGCCGACCCGAGCGTGTGATCCCTGGCTTCAAGGAAATGAGTTTGTCGTAGAACAAGATTTAATGAAAAGGAGAGGCGATTGAGCGAGGCGACTATTTGGAAATGCTACCCGTATTGCAAAGTTGCTGTTGCTGTTTTTGTTTTGCCTTACATACGGTTTACAGGAGATGCTATATTATGAGAAGAGTGGGAAAGAGGCTCGAAGTTTAGAAATGCCAAGTGAGCCCGAAGTGGTAAGTCATCTTGGAACAAGTGGAGCGTTGTAACTATTCTTTGTTTCAGGGAGGTGCTTAATAAATTTCGATCACACCTAATTCATTATAGCTGACCCGAGTCGACTGTTTAAAGGTGAATGCTTCGTATTAAAGCGTTGCAGCCAACCGCAAGGTGTTAATGTATTGAAACGATTGCTTGTGATTGATAACTCTTGCCAACCGAAAAAAAATCTGAATGGATTATTTTCTTCAACAACGGCAAAAGCTTGGAAAATTGAATTCGACAATAAATGACTGCACAGTATTTAAACGATTCAATTGCTTGCTCAGGAGTGGTGAAACAATAAAGTATTTTCTGACAGAGAATTGCTGTGAATTAATCTACATTTATGCTTTAAAGGGGAATTCCGGTCATGTTAAAATTTGTCTGGGAAGATGTGGCTAGTCGAATTGATGGAAGGTATGGTCCAAATGTGGGAGTATCAGGCTTTAAACGAACAAGTTCAATCATTCTTGTTAAACTTTTTAAATACTTTCCCTCATTTCTGAACACAAAGAGCAATTTCAACGAACTTCAATAATGCTATCAGATCGGTCGATTTAAAATGGGTTTTCTCCTAAAAAAGAAGAAGAAAGCGAACAATCAATTGATATATTTGTATAAAGTTGATGAATTCAGAGCACGTGAGCAATCTGTTTCCGGATTAATCCGATACCATGTCCATTTTCCAATCCCACCTAAATCTCTTTTCAAAGATCTTACAAGAGATTAGTTATGGAAATAGTTTGCAACTCTCTTATAGAGTAACAGTTTGCTCAACCTCGACCACTTTATCCGTAGAAAGGTCCACTCTAAGGATTATAACATAGTTCCATTATCTAATAAAAGAGCAAATAATTCTTTGGCCAGCAAAGAAGAATTCAATGAAAGTTCATGGACTTATCGAATGCGTTCGATGTTATCGAGGGCGATGTATTGCTGTAGATATGCATTGTTTGAACATTATGACATTAACGGAATGTTACTGACGTCAAGAACAACAAGACAACAAAGAAGCCAAAAAAAAAAAACCCTCGAGAAAAAGGTAGGTCTTGATCACCTCAGATGCTTACGTCTAGTACATGTATCAAAAATGTCATCTCCTGCGTGAATGTGTTTGTTCCCATGTTATCATTTGTTTTTGTGGATTACATGAATGTAATGATGTTCTCCTATACTCTCTAAGTAAACCAAATTTACAAGTATCATCATGGTAATTTGTGTAATTATTGCGTGTGTGTGTGTGTGTATGTGTGTGTGTGCTGAATACTAGTAATTAGCTAAATATTTCCATGAGCTGTCTTGAATTTAGAATACATTTATTCTTGGGATAAAAGTGAAAATTGTTGTTCGAGATAAGTATCTCATGATCATACTAAAACAAAAAATACAAGGACAGTACTTATGGAAATCTGTGCTAGAACACTTCTAATGTCTTGAACGACTCTTGAACGGCCTATTTACTTTCATAATAATACCAGTGTAAATATGGTAAAGTACCAATGATCCAATATAAAATATGTCACGTACACTTACAAGCACCTATAAAAACATTCTTATCCAAGTCCACATCCTACAGGTGCAAAATATAACGCCTATGCCTCTGTTTCGTTGTTGTTGTTGTTGTTTTTTTTTTTTTGGGGGGGGGGGGGTGGGGCAGGGACGAAGCTACCGTGACGAAGCTACCATGAAGCTACCGGACATTCCCCTTGCTCTTTTGTTGTATTTCTTTATTATATCTTTTTTTATTATATCTGTGGATTCCCCTTATCCAATGACAAAGCGATCCTCAGTAGACTCATTCATTGAAAATGGTGCAAAAGTAAATATGGGAAGTTATGATATCACATAAAACCTTCGAGACAATAATTCCGGTGATTTGAATCAATTTTCCATCTCCTTGGTGAATTCCATTTCTACATTTCAACGGTGACACAGAGCGCAGTTCAATAACTTCCCACTCAGTGAGTGGCAAGATTTTCTTTATGTATCTCTTTATTGTGCCCTTCGCACAATTACCCCCCACTCAGTGAGAGGCAAGATTTTCTTTATGTATCTCTTTACCTGTATGGGGCCATCTTCCTCATCAAGCTTAGCTTATGGTGATGGTCCCCTGCATTTCATTTTTATCATTTCCTATTGCTTCCTTTTATATATAATATTCGTTCTTGAAAAAAAAAAATGTATGTATGATCCAAACGTTACGAATATTAGCTCTGTAAATGACTATGTAAGTATTTTGTTGATTTGTATTGATTTTGAAATGCAGAAATAAAGACTGAACTGAACTGAACTGAAGTGAACAACTGCTGCATAGCTAATGAAGCAAAGAGAAAGATATGTAACATTTGCAAGTATAGGCAAGAAAATAATTATCAAGTGAATATCAAGGTGGAAATGATTTCTCACCATGAACTGAGGAGACACATAAACACACACACACACACACACACACACACACACACACACACACACACACACACACATACACACACATAGGAGTACCTGTGGTTCAGTGCCTTTTCTGCTGCGGGTGGTTTCATGCTGGGGCGATCTTCAGGCAGACTAACTCCCAGTAGTTTTTCGTCAATTCTATACAAACTGTTACCAACGGATATATATATATATATATATATATATATAATATACATAAATACATGTATATATATATATATATATATATATAGTTTTACATAAAGTTGGATTATACATATTTATCTGTATTTTTTTATATGATAAATATGCACACATGAATTATACATGCATTTCCCCGTTTAGAAACAAGACATATTAGGCTTGTCTCTCGAATGAAAGCTTTCGGGTAGTCCTTGTGCTCAAAACATGTGTGTGAAAAACACAGAGAGGAAGACAGTGAACTGACATAGAGAGAGAGAGAGAGAGAGAAAAAAGAAGAGGGGGGGGGGGAGATGGAGTAGGGGTAGGAGATGGGCTTCTGCCGCCTGGGGCAATCTACCGTAAAGTGTTTACGGCACGATACTCTGCCTCACCTGATATGAACGCAGAATCGAGGCTCGACATGACATCTGTGGTTTTCATCCCCGAGCACTGTCTTCGCGATTTAGAGTTACAATCTCACTCCCCTTCAACTTCCCCCCTCCCCCCCCCCCCCGCCACCCCCAATCCCCAACTGCGCGGATGAAATTGAGAGAGTTGATTATATCTCGCACGGGAGGAAATATCCTTTATTGCTCCCACTCTTTTTATTTTTGAGCGATACGACAGGATCTTTATCGACAAAAATATTTGAACTGAAGTGAGAACCATCGATATTTTCATTTATTCTCTTTCCCTGGCTGCTTGTCCCCAAACAATCCCGTCTATTGCCCCGTGCGGTGATGTCACTCTCCTCAGACGATCGGTTGGTTACTGGATTTGGCGATTCTGGATAGTCTCACGAGCACTTGGTCAGTGTGATAAACAAAATATCTGACTCGCTTCCCTCATCTGCCAATATTTCGTAAGCATATTGCTGTCAGGGCTTTTGTTTTCATTTTTACAGATGTCTTCAAAAACCGTGCGCGGTGACAGAGATGGATAGATACGCACGTTTAATGGGTTTGATTGTGCAGTTGTGTATTAGCCAGGGATTTCCGGGCTATATTGTAGCCATGGTAACAACATCAATGTTCGTCTCAAGTACTGCATCTGTCATTCCTCCCCGGTCATCGGATCGCTTGACCGGTAGGCTGGCTTCAAGATAGCAACTCTCGCTTTTCCTCTCACACATGACCTCTAATTCCTCTGAAGCTTGCCGCGGTTCAGGTCAAGATTTATAAGGACAGCGAGGATGAGGGAACAATGAAACACAATAAATACTCGCCCCCTTTTGAAAGAGACTATCGGCACTCCGTGGGATACTACTTTTGATGTTAGACTAAAAATAGATGGATTATAGAAAGTGATTCAAAGTAGTAAGATACGGGCTTGAGATGGACACATTTTCGAAGAACAAACACAGAATATTGATATGCTGAGGATATGAAACGGTGTGACCTCAAGGACAACTTCTAATGAACAAAAGTACTACTTTAACACAGAGCTAGAGCGGCATGTTTAAAAAGAAATTTTCCTTGAAGACATACATAATAGAGGCTTAGATATCATTCAATGCTGCAATACAAAATAGAAATACACTATTTGGATCGTACAGATGCAATTAAATTTTCTTTAAGTGGGGCTTGAGGCTATTGCTTCTTTTTTTTTCAGCACAGGTCTTTTCTGTTTCATTTTGTTTTTAGTAATTTGTAGAGCATGCCTTTTACTTCTCGCTGAAACCGAACAAAGTGAGAAAAATTGGTAAAGTTTGAACAAATTATGCTCCGTTGTCGTTTTGAGCATGGGTTATTCACCCTTCGATAGGTGATTATTCCTTCTTAACCAAAGATTGCTGACATGAGCCTCAACCAAAATAATGACGTCACAATCACACTGCTCGCAACGTCATGTTCATCATTATCATCATTTACATATGGATATTAACTAACATTAATTCGTTGTCATTTGATTTATCAGTATCACAAGTCGTTTTCATTATTTTTTTCGTTCATTTTCTTTTATGATCTTGAAGGGTTTGCCTACTCAGTTATGCAAACGCCCTGTAGTTCTACATGGATTTGCACATCATGAAAATGCGTGAGACATAATAATGTACATGAATTACACAAATCAAATTTATATACAACTAGAATATCAAATATCATATAGTTGAAGTGGGAAGAAACGCAGATATCTGGGTACGCTCAACAAAGCAATTAAGCATTCGTTTGCAGACAAGATACTTTCAGTGCCGATGTCTTTACCGATTATTCTCACTTTGTAAGTTTTCATCAAGAGGTGGTAAATAATGAGGAGAGGTGAAAAGCAAACAGATCTTGATGCATTAACTGCTTAATTGCTCAATTACATATCGAATAAGAAGATATTACTGCAATTATCGCTATTCTTTATTAACCTATCGTTAGGCACTCATGTCTCTTTACTATTTGTCTATCTGTTTGTCTAGTATTTGTTTGCAAATATAGATGTTGTATGTTTTGTCCTATGTGAATATTTAGGTAACATCAAAAATAGTAATTGTATTTTGCCGTTTACTAATGAAATTATCGTCAGAACGTCTGTATCCCCAAAATAGCCGCAGAAGTGTAACCAAAGATCCATCAATATCTTCAGAAACATTTTCGTCTGTTTCGGCGCGCAAAACAAAGAGAAAGAATGAAGAAAAGACATTTTTGCTTTGAGTGAAAAGCCTCTCCAAGTAGACTTCGATATAAAATGATTTTAAAATATGATCAAACAAACAAAATGATGGAAGGATCATCAAATTCAGTCCTGACAAGGGAAAATTACGGAATGTTACACTTTCACATGTTTTCACGAATAGGAAAAGCGGGTAGGCCTACACCCAAATGTTGATTATGCAAATTAGATATCTCTGCAACCACATCTCTCCCACTGGATTGTAAAATGATGCAACAAAAAAAAAATCAAGGCTTTCATTTCACTTCATTTCGCTTCATTTCATTTCATTCATTTCATTTTCAACAAAATATACATTTACATAGTAACATCGAACCTACACATAGTTGTAGGAAATTAATGCAGCTCATTTCATATAATAAAGGAATATGTTTGTAAGGAAATACAATTATTTATATATGTTCATATATATATATATATATATATATATATATATATACATAAATATACATATATATAATATATATATATAATATTTATATTATATATATTATATATATATATATATAGGGACTTTTCTACTTTTCTACTAGTATCTCAAGGAAAAATTGTTGAAAATGGATACTTTAGAAACTACGAGCCCTGTATCCTTGATGCGTCAACATTTCTGGGCTGTTACAACGCAGCCATAATTTGAAGACATGAGTGCGATGGACATCATCACAAACAAAGAAATCCAGTGAAGAATATTCATTCGTACATAACATTCTCTGGGAATTTCGTTCGTACATATTTATTGCACATACTTTATGGTTTGTACTCCTTATATAAAAATTGTTAAATAGTATGTCATGTGTACTTCGTATTATGTATTACCTTCTGGTGGATGGAAAAAAGTACAATTGAATTGAATGAAACAAAAATTAATTAAAAGTTAATGACAGATTTGATAAAAGAAATCATCATCACCTTCCCTCAGAACAGTAAGAGTGATACTGACCAGGATGAATGTTTCCTTTAAGAATGTGAGACGTTGAAAATCAATGGCCTATTTTCATTCTATTTCCCGTTGGCATTGAATTTATCCTGAGCTATGTGTTCGATTTCCCTCTATTTATTACAAGCAGCATGAACACGGAGGGCAGTTTTACTTAAATGTCACGCTGCAATGTTAATAAGGTCGGTATCCACGATATGAATGAAAAAAAAAGAGGAACATCTGTTCATATGTTAAGTGCCATAGACATATTAACTTACACTCTTTTAAAAATAAAGAATGCCCCCGAAATATGCAGAAGGGCTTCAATCTTAAGTTTGCGATGAGTGCCTTTGATATTCACCGAAGTCTTTCCGTTCCTAGAAAACGGTCAGGTGCAACACTCCTCTCAGCCCAGAGGCCTGGCTTCAGATCGACATCAGAGTCGGGGTGAAACACGCCGTTTGTAACCACACAGCCGCGCTGCAGCACCGCTCGACACCTCTCCATATACCTTATTTCTCCAATGCGTCTTCCCAATCCTTAAGTACCGCTGCGTGGCTGTGTAAGGATGAAAAAATAGGGTAAGACGATTTAGGACACGTCTGGGAACATAAAGAACAACAGGACTTTGGCAAGTGGCGCCGAATGACCCCCTCCTTACCCTCTTCCTCACCCCCTCCTAAAATGGAAAAAAAAATGCCGGGTTGTCTGTCTGCTTAGTGTCAGTTTCGGAATATGATATTGGTTCAAAGATTCTGGGGCTTAGCAGAGATCAGCGCAGACTAACGGTTGAATGAGATAATACGCTAAAGCGGTGTCGATGTCTTCGAATTGGATGACGGTATTCACTTACTCACTCATTCACTTCATTTCATTTCATTTCTTTCTTTTTTCTTTCTTTCTTTCTTTCTTTCTTTCTTTCTTTCTTTCTTTCTTTCTTTCATCCATTCATTTTATTCACAGTACTAGCATCATCCAAAAGCTTTTTAGCTAGTCCATGCCACAGAAAAGAATTAAAAATTACAATTATTTTACTTCATCAATGAGCAAACTTGTAAAAACAGCAACATTTCATTTCATTCTATTTCAATTATTTCCATGTACAAATTGGGGCACATCATACTTGTTTGGAAGAGGCCCCTTTTTATGACATAATACGTAATAACAGCTGAAATAAACAATTGACATAATGCATTGTAATAGAAAGATTCAAGAACGAAATGAAAAATGGAGGTCTAGAAATGTGATTACAAACTTGCAACAGTAACGTGCATTCATATATTTTTCTAAATCGTTTCAACACTTTTATATTTTTCATGTTATCAGAAAAAACAAACCTTTTTCCAATCAGTGGTCCGTATTGTCGAATTGAATATTTCACTTTCGGGTAAGAATTGGTAATAATCATTCCTATTTGTGAGTTACAATTAAGCACAGAAATATTCAAATTAAATAATCTTGAAGTGAAATTGATATTATTACCATTGTATCACATGAATATTATAGAACTACACAACTACATAAAATAAGTATATATTGGCACTGCAGAATCAAAAACATTTACCGGTATATACACTGTATGCTTAAAATTCTTCATGAGACTAGCAAATACATACATGCAATGTATTATGACATCGCCGGACGACATAATGTTTAGGATCAATAATTACGCGACTTTATCAACAAAACCCATCCCCAATATAATACCCCACCCCTACCTCCCCATCCACTCCATTGAAAATCATTGCATAACTAGAGAGGGTGACTATCATTTCATCTGCAATCCTATCTAGCAGAATTCAGTTTTATCGTCATCATTAATCTGCTTTTGAAAGTGATCTCCTGCTGCGAGTACTGGCCATGAGAGATGCCGCCTTTGCTGCCAATGTCGAAACTGTTTTAGCTGATTTAGATTAAGATACGAAGCAGAAAAAAACCTAAAGCAAAACAAAGAGCCAAGAAAATATAGATGGTGATGAAAGTAATTATAATAAAAGTGATTGTAGTAATAACACTAGTACTATTATGATTATATTGATAATACTGATACTGATGCTAATAATACTATTAATAATAACATCAAAATGAAAATATTAATGACGATATGAGTGCAAGAAGAGCAATGATTATAAGTATGATTATGATAATATTTATGTTCATAATGACAACAATATACTGGTAGAAAATTGAAGTAGAAGAACCATCACAATGAGAAAAAAAAATGACTGTGAAAAAGAGGAAGAATGTGAAGAAGATGGAGTCAAGAGAAGAGTAGAAGAAGGTGAACTCGCATCATGATTAACTGACAATAACGGAGGACATGGTGAACCATGTGGCAATTTGATGGGTAGATGCTTGGTCGATGTGAGTCTTACTCACAGCTGGAGCCCCTGGCGCTGCGGATCGATTGCAGTTCCGTTACCGATTGATGCCAGGGTTATCGAGCCAGATTTGGCTAGATTTCTGATGTAATTATGGTCGAAAAAAAAATACATACTAAGCCGAGACGACGCAGGGGCGAGGTTTTATGATACATGGCGGACGCTATGCGCCACGGGTGTGGGGCTTGTATATCTCGATCGGGGAGGCGAAAGGGTATGTTGGGGTTCATGGGGCGATCAACTCACTGTTGTTATAAGTCGGGGTGGATGAAATGAATAAAAAAATAATGTGCTGTATGCTCCATGGAATCTTGGTTTTTCACTGTCAGTCATAGCTAGAGTTTGGAATCAGGCACCCATCGACGCCAGAACGGTCTTATGTGAAATATATGCGAACTCATCGGCTCGGCTCATTTCGCCTGGTAGCTCTTTATTGAAGCTCACTATAACCATAAGCATACTACGTGAGATTGTCATTTATTACCATGGCGGGGTTATTTGTGGCAGTAATAAACTTAAATTTCCATGTTGATTAACCATGACGAGCTTGCAGATTAGGAAACAAGAAAACGGCTGACAACCGCCGATGGTACTTCATAAGCATTCCGATATTTCTATGAAGGGAAAGATTATTTCTCTTGATTAGGCGACAGTAAAACTTAACAAACGGGAGGAGATTCGGTCCAAAATAATGTAATACGCCCTGAGTAGCGCATAAATCTACATGAAGTTTTAAAAAATAGGTATAATAAGGGCCACGGCGCGACAAGATGTTGTACATGCCTAACCCTTACCTCCGCTGATGAACTCTTGGTAGTTTGTACAGAGTATAATGTAGTTATATTCGAATATACGCTACTTTCCGCCTGAGGAATATCTGTCACACCATTATACTCAAGTGACAAACTTTGTCGTAATCTTTCTTCAAGTCTTAAACGTTGTTTCTCCATAAACGTGCACCAAAAGAGTGTAAACCTTTCGTATTGTTCATTGACGATCACATTCTTTCCACGGTATGAAAAAAAAAAAAACTGGTAATGTACACGGAAATAAAGTACATTACAACATCATGCCAGGTTTTACGTGTTCCTAGAGTACTTTTTCGACTGCAATATTTCCGCCTGAGAGGTTCCTGTCACACCAATGTGTACTTACGTGGCAAACTTTGTCGTAATCTTTGTTCAAGTCTTAATGGTTATCCACAACCGTGCACACAAACACGATAAACTTTTCGTATTGTTCTTTGATACAGGCGACGAGGAACGTCTTTGGATCCGTGGGGGGGGGGGGGGGGGCAGGTGGTTGCGGGGTGGGAATCACTGGCAGAACATTAGGAAAGTTTGGGTTTTCTTGAGTTTTATATATTTTCGATTTTTTCCGTATTTTTTCATCATTAACAATAGCCCAAAGTATGTGTATATGTGTGTGTGTGGGGGGGGGGGGGGGAGGAGGCTGCCTGAGACACGCACACATGAACGCAAGCGCTTAATGAGAGGCACTGTGTTCTTGTCGAAAGTCAGTCCCCATTAAGAGCATGACCTTCCGGTAGCTCATGGGTGATTCCATGGGCGCGCAAGTTCAAGTATTGCGAGTGAACATCTGTATCATCGATATATCAGGAGCAGCAAACTATTATCTCGTATTCAGGAATGCGTGAAATCTACCTCGCATCTCCAGCTGGTGAGTGTATCAGAAATCACCACTGCGAGACCAGCGGAATGAGCCTGTTAGACGCTGCAATCACAATCACAGGTGACAGCATGAATGGAAGATACTGCTTCTTTTTTTATTAATCGTTCTACCGTTACATCCTGTAGGAAGTTTGGTATCAATTAGTTCGAGTTCCGCTCGTTTGGTTTTTATCAGCTCTCCCTCATCACTACCTTGAACCATCAAGCCCATCAGAAAATTTCTCTGCAGAAATTATTACCTTTTCATCATTAAATTGTCACCTCTGAATCGCACTGCATAATCATTTTAAATATTGGAGAAAGTTTATACTTGACTTATATCAATTAGATACCGTATGCATAAAATCACAAGAAATTGACCCAAAAAGGAGATTTGAGCAAAGAAAGAAACAGAAAGTCTGTTCTCGTGAAATTTGTCACCAATTTAGGAATCACATGCGAATTTAAGAATCAAATTTGCTCACTAAAGAAATCACATTGACACATACATTATTGGCAATGCAGTGACCATTATGTGCGACACGGATGGTGCGATGTGCAAAGCTTCTTCACGGACCTGAGGCCATTATCTTATTTGCATGTATTCATGGTCTTGTGTCCTTGTTCACCCCTTTGGGGTTCTGAAAGGATCGTTAATAGAATTGAAGCTGAATGAATAAGGAGGCATTTTATGGAAATCATGTAACAGAATAAAAAAAAAAGATAAATTGAGAGCCAAAGGGCTCAATGATAGATATTTTATTCTTCCTTTAACGAAGCACTAATAATGAATAGTACAAATTATAATTTTTATCAAAGAATGTCCATGACTCTCGTCCTTTAGACGTAAATATAAAATGTTTTGATCCTTCGCTCTTTTTGTTTTTGTTGTGTTGTCCTTTCTTATTTGCTGTTCAGCAATTGTTCAGTGTACAGTTCAGTTGTTTATTCTTTTGACCTGTAGTTGTACTCGACTAATGTATATCTCTTGTGATAGTAATCCATACATCTAATTCATTTGCAAGGGAATCGGCCTCGATATATCTCATATGGCCCTTGCTAATTCTCTCACGTGCTATATGATAAGCTATCTTTCTCTCTTAATAATTTCCCCTATAAATGTGATTTGCAATACTGCGCATGATGTGCAATACTACGTGTACGATAAATTTGTGTATTCCTTTTAGCATGTGGAATGAATTAACTGAATTGAATGATAAAAAGACTACCGGAGCACTCAAGAGTGGTCGCTGAGATTTGACGGGTTAATCATGGCTAGACTTAAACCATCCTTCAATGTGCGGCAACGAAAGCATTCTTATTATTAAGAAAAGGTTAATGATCGTCCTTTCGTCATCAGCTAGAATGCACGGTCATGAGTGGAAAACAATCAAACATGAATCACAATAATGCACTATGCTGATATCAAAACAAAACATTATTAAAAAGAACAACAAATAAAGAAGGAAGATGGACAAATGAAACGAATAAGGCGCATTCAGGAGGTGTGAATTTCATTCCAAAAAAGAAGTTGATAATATCCATGAGCCCATTTGCTGAGAAACGCGTAGTCAAACAACGAAAACTATTTTTTTTTTAAAGCAACGTGACAGCTCGATTAAAGTTTGCGCCTAGGCCATTATTTTTCGATTTATTTGCTCGTTATGATACGTTACACGAACCAAGATGAGTCGGTGAGTCTGAAATATTGGGTCAATCTTTTCTCAACATGACTACTAATGCGCAATAAATGACAACTAAATCTCTTGCTTATCTTTCAATTATTTCGTTCCCCGCACTTTCATTTTTGATCTTCGCAGTTTCTTCATTTATTTTTATTGGATTTTTCTCTCCTCTCATGTATATCATGGTTGTAATTCTGGCATGTTTTAAATGGGTATTATGGCACTCCAAGAAGATAATGCACTCTGAGAAAATGGAAATATTTTTTTAAAGGAAATTATAGTCCCTCTCCTTTTGTATCAGGATGAAAATGTTGTATTCCATAATTCATAGTACATTTGTGACATGTGCCAGTTAAAAGTGAATCATCGCAAGTGGGTTCTCATAAATTGCCGTAAATTTCTGCCAGGTGTGGTTTTATTGGCACATTTTAGTTTGTCTTTTGTCTCCTAATTTTACTGGTATAGGTCCTTATCCTCCGGAGAGGAAAAATTTAAGCATCGCATATTAACGTTACGTGGCAGCCAGTGGAAGGGGATATGTAGCGATTTTCAAACCTCCTTTACAGCGATCAATTAATGACACCAGGTGAACGGAAAAGTATTCCTGAAATTTGCAACAACAAAAAAAAAAAGTTCTTCCCACAAAACAACTTTACTTGTAAAATCCTGAAGTGTGGTGAATGCGGAGAATCGAACTGATAAATTGGCAGCTTTTATGCCGGAAATTTTCCAGATTGCTCCATAAATGTACAACTTTAAAACATAACAAGAAACGATTTAAAGTTGTCATTCACAATATCTTTTTGTTGCGCTTCTAAAAGGATTCGAATATCAAAGAGAAATTGTATCGGAAATTGTACTGCCACAACTGAAATATCATTTCTTTTGCATTTACAAAAAAAAATAATAAGTTGAAACGTTTGGACTCTCTTGTATCTAACACCGAGGACTAGATGCTTATAGAGCCCTGTGTTGTTGTTGCACCATGCGCAATGCATTTATCATTATGATAGTAACAACAACAACACAAAAAACAACAACAAACTAACAGAGAAGAAAGTAAGGCCTGGAGGCAGGTACGACTAAAACAATTGATGACTTTATTGTCCTTAAAATCAAATCAAAGTGAGTCATCGCAGGAAGGGCATGAAAGCTGTCAAAATCACTTTGATTTATCCTGTTGCAATACCAATAATAGCAATAATAGCAACGCGAGCAACATTTGACACTATAATTTCATTACTACTGATGCTGTTACTCCTGTGCCACTATACCTGGCTCTTCTAGGGCTACAACTGCCACACTACTGCCATTGACTGTTATACTACTAATAATACTACTACTTCTGCCACTACTGTTACTACTGCTACAGCTACTACTACTAGTAGTAGTAGTAGTAGTAGTAGTACTACTACTACTACTACTACTACTACTACTACTACTACTACTACTACTACTACTACCTACTAGTACTACTACTACTACTACTACTACTAATTCTGCTACTACTAATTCTGCTACTACTGCTACTACTACTACTACTACTACCAGCACCACCACTACTATTACTACTACTACTACTACTTCTACTTCTACTGCTACTTTTACTACTACGACTACTACTACTATACTTCTTCGACTATTCTGCTACTATTACCAAGGAACTACTGTACTTAAGGTACTTTTACGACTATGGTACTGTCACTCCTACTATCACTATCATTACTACCACTACTATTGCTACAAATATTATTATATTCCACTTCCTAAGAATCTTGCTATAGGATTGGCCAAGAGCTGATCACGTGATAAAGCGTGGTTTTGCCCATCACATCACCTGAGAATAAAAGTTCGTTACACTCAATGATGATAGTTTGTTTCGCTGATCTCATAGTCCACACAGTCCTAACGCGTGATATAACTTACAAGTTTAGTTTCAGGCATTGAGACAAACTATCACTTCCTCGGCGATCTGAATGTGTACGCTATCTTTCCTCAGCTGCGCTTCGGAAAGATAGCTACATCCAGATCGCCTCGGAAGTGATAGTTTGTCCCATCACCTTCACCAACGTTGATTATTTGCTTACTATACACTAGACCACTCTACCACTATATACTTTCACTAGTGTATATTATTATCAACACTTGTACGACTGCAATTCCCACTAGTAATGAAACAAGTCTTACTACTACTGGAACTACCCATTTTTTGTTTTCTGTTTTCCTGTTTATACCTGCTGTAAACATTACTAATCGAAGCACGGCTATATGTCATCCATCGGTGATTATGTGGCGTTTGAGTGTCATTAGTCCCCATCCCCTAAAGTCCTCGATCGGCACTGCACTGAGCACGCCTTTTGGGTCATGCTATTAACCATGTGTAGTGGAACATGATAAAAGAGGAAGTTATCCATCGTCAACAACAGGCCTCTACTGCGAGATACAGGCAGGATTACTCTTAGCGCGGACAGGAAACAATACACATTAGCCGGGTTCACACGTGCACCAATTAGCGGGATACAAATCTCGAGATTTGCATCGCGATCGTCATCCCGATTTTTTTGCACGTGTGGACAGAAAAAACCCGAAAATTAGCGGGATAAGCATCGCGATGCTAATCCCAAGAAATCTTGCGCTGGTTCGTCAATTAGCGGGATAATTGGCCCCGCGCTGGTACGTGTGAACGGTCGGGATTAGAATCTCGAGTTTTTACATCCCATCATGCAATGCGCACATCACAACAGCGAGGCCTCTGCGAAGAGGTCCTTCACCTCTTTGGAGCACAACAACAACAGCGCGCGAACCACACCACTGACGCGTAAAAGACAATGGACGAAGGTAAGTGCGCGCAGGCAGTGATAGAGAAGGGCGCTGTGTGACCCAGTTTGCAGGCTTTGCTGTTATCTCTATCGGCAATTAGCGGGATAATTCGGTACGTGTGGACGCTCGCCAAATTAGCGGGATACCGATCGCGATCGCTATCCCGCTAATTTGGTACGTGTGGACGCTCGCAAAAAAACTCGGGATGTGCATCGCGATCGTCATCCCGCTATTTTGTACGTGTGAACCCGGCTAGTATGACGGACGTGTCAATAGCATGAAGAAGATATCTGAAATTCACGTTCAATATCAAGTGTATGAGTGCGCGCGCGCGCGCGCGCGCGTGTGTGTGTGTGTGTGTTAATATGCACGTATGTGTTTATATGTTTGTGTGTAAGGGGGTGGGGCAGGTCCCTCTTACCTGGATCATGATAGGGCATCATGATCCAGCTACTAGTATTCTAGTACATGTATAGGTCCTACTACTATTACATAGTATTGATAGCACATACAACAGCAACGAATTCATCGTATAGTAGGCCTACACAGCTAGAGAATGATAGTTATTACGCCACTGCCTCCATACCTTATCCCCCTGTAGCTGCCACTGCGATATTGTAGGTCCTGTTTACTTGTGTTTTCCAATTACGATAGGCCAGTGTCAGTCCCATATCTAGGCGCACAAACATTCGAACACATGCAAGCACATCCTAAAATGATCTCAAAAACATTAATGGGCTAGACATTTCCGCCGAAAATGACAGTCATGAAATTAGATTGACAGGTAACACCGTTTGCTAAGCAGATAATAATCACCGTGTTCTCACCTTCACTGGCGTGCATAATGAAGACGAGCGCTTCCGACGTATGGCAGGATTCAACACAACGAAGGGTGTATTCTTTTGGACCTCGCAGCCAGGATGATTCTCCCGCTATTGCATTGGGAAAGGATCACTCTTGGCATCAAAAGGAAAAAGAAAAAAGAAAAGTAATGACAGGGAATGAGAAAAGAAAGAAATGACCGTTTCTTGGAGTTTGCTCGTTTGGTCTTTTCATCGCTTGTCGCTCACCCTTAAAGTGGAAATCAAACACACCGACTCACCGGAGAGGAAATGAGGAAAATTCCCTATCGTTACCCCGTGTGAGACCGACTGTGAGAGTCCCTCTAAACTTGACCTTTCTGAAAGGGATTTGGGGTTGCCCATATTATATCCTCTACTTTAAGCTTTCCCTCTCAGAGAAGAAAAACAACAACGACAAGTACAAAACCAACAAACAAACATGAAAAACGAGATCTGTAGAGGAGATAAACTGTTTTACAGTTGCGTTCGAGGCATATATTGTATTTGAGTATATACATGCTGTCGAATGATGTATCTAACCGACAGCCGTTGTTGTCGTGTTCATGCTTCACATTTAAGGCCACCGACGGTTTATTGAAGCAGATGTTGCCTGTGTGTCAAAACATGCCTCAAAAGAAGAATGCTCATTCACACAGTCGCATATGCACGTGTCTCTTCATTTCTGATATGCAACGCTCAACACTGGCACCGCGCCAGTCCGACGGTCCCAGACCGGTAAAAATCACTGTCGGGCCACTAACCTTTTCAAAAATTGCCAAATTTACTGGTCCGACATGACCGGTAATATTATTATGTTGAAAAAAAAAATAATAACATTGTCGCATGCTTACACACACAGATACACACAAATACATTTACGTACACATAATTATATTTATGATAATTCTAATGAACATATTTCTTTGAGTTTTTCTATTTATAGTGGTTGTATATTTGCTGTTACTTTAGTTTTGTTTTTTATTTTATGGTATTACAAAATTAGTATACAAACTTTACAAAGGTTGTTTTTCAGAGTGGCTGTGAAGACAATGGTGAAACCTGTACTATGACGAGAAACAAGAAATAAGACGGAAAATAAGATATGAAAACTTTTGTCAACTTTTTTGTTTGTATGATTCTTTCAAGGGTCTCTCTCTCTCTCTCTCTTTCGTTGAAATTCTTACGATATTTTGTTCGACTTTCCTTCTCCTGCCGTAGATGCCGCTATTTTACTCGGAGAGAGCACCCTTTCAAGTGGTATTCTACCAGTGTGTGACCATCAGGAAGTTGACGCTATTGGGCGGGAAAATCTACACCACGCTGGTTCTCTTCGTACAAGTCGTAGCTCCTCTCAACATCATGTTTGCTGCCTACATAGCCATATTCATTAAGATTAGGAGAGAGAGTTTCAAGGGTGCGTGTTTGAACCAGTTAATTGTCATTTTCCAACATTAATTTTGTTGCATTTCATAATTTACATTTCAAATGTTAACTGAAATTGTATTGTACTGTTTTTATTTTGCTTTGACAAGTCGTGATATACTTCCATTTTTCCTCAACGCTATAGCACTGTTTTTGAATGGTGTCCGATATGCTTTGTTATTATTATCATTGTTATCAAAAATTATCGTGATAAAGTTCAAAGTTCAAATTTATTTTTTATTTCCATTAAATAAACAGAGAAAATTATATACATTGTATAAGAAGAACATATTTGAAATAATTACAAAAACGTAAATTAACAAAATAGTTGTGATAATGAGTAAGAAAATGTGAAAAAACATAAATGTATTCTTTTTAATGTATAGCTACATATACATAGTGTTTGTAATGTTATCATACACTCTTATTACTGTAGTTCTCATCACATCATCACCATCGTCATACAAGCAGTAATCCATTTTGTAGAAAACTCAGTGCATATAGCGAGCCACTACTGCTCCTTGAGTAATCAAGCGATTTGAATCATGACTTTATGATTGAAAACAGCTCTCGGTCTCTCTGTCGGTGTGATATTTCTTTTTATTTCGTTTCTTTATTCTTCCAATTGCTGTTTGAAAACATGACAACGAAATTTGGCTTTGTCACACGGTCAATGCCAATACGTTTAGACAACAACCAAAAAAGAACAAGAAATTGCATTACACATAACGTGAAATGGATACTCAATTCATATAAGAACTAAATATTCGAAACAAATGGTTGCTTTAGTCATTGTTTAATAATCTTTATCATAGACAATGCATACATACAAAAACTTGTAGAGGAAATGTAAGCAATTCCAAAGGAAATTAATTACAAAAAGAAATTTAGAAAACTTCTCAACAAGTACAAATTGTGGCACTTATCTCACTTGAAAATCATTTTGTTCAAACTATAATAACATCACTATTTCATGAATCTTTGCACATTATTATGCCAGGTTTATCCGTTAGCGACGCCGAGGATAATATCTCCCAGCAGAGAAAGGCTCGCTCCCGTCTGTTCATGCGAGCCCAGCATCGCACTCTTCGAATGATTATCACCATCTTTCTAGCCTTCGTGCTCAACTGGACGCCGTACGTCCTGGCTACGATGATCTACGTTTGGAACCAATCCGAACACCCCGATATGATGAGTCACCGCGTGGCGTACGAGGTGGCCTTTCTCTTCGGACTCTCCAACTCCTGTTTCAACCCCCTTGTCTACGGCTGCTGCAACCTGCACTACTTCGACAGCATGTGCGCATCCTGTTGCGCCATCTTCATCGGTCGCCTGGAGGGTGCGAGCCAGAGCGGCCACGACCAGAAGACGTCCACGTACATCATGCGGTGGTCGGTGAAGTCCAGCCCGACCGCGAAACAGGGCTACGGCCACCATCATCCGCATCTCAACAACAGCGTGAATCGCCATGGCAACGCCAACCACGGAGGAAACAGCCAGTGGATCAAAGGAAGACTAGTGAACGACGGCGCACCATCAAGTAAGACTGTGTTTCCCAAAACCATCACAATGGCATAATCAAGATGGTATCAATCTATTACTAGTAGTCTCATTCATGTGTGATGAATACGTCCACTTTTTCTCTTGCTCTTCTTCAACATCTTCTTCTTCATCACCGTCTTATCATTGTTATAATCAGTTTAACCTCATTATTTCTTACGTTATCGTATATATATATATATCATCATCACCATTACTTTAATCCCTACCATAAGCATTTCATCTTTCTGTGTCTCTTTCTATTCTTCTTCCTCTACTTATTATGCTCGTCCTCCTCATTCTAACACATCGTTCCCATTCTAACGTTTCGCAGAGAGAAAGGCAACTACAAATAGAGATTTCATAGATATTTGAGTCAGTTTTATTTATAGCGAAACGTTCAATTATACCACAGCTCTTATGCTACACCTCTATGAAGATTGCAATACTAAATACAGTGATATCAGAATGAAAACATATTTCAACTTCGAAATTATAGTTCTTTGTCTAATTATTCTTATTTCATTTTTTGGTTTCATCCACACTCTTCTTACAGGTACCTCACAAGTAACAGTATCCTGAGGAGAACCGTGACACTCCTTACAAATATACAACATATGAAATCACCGTTTGGAGAATATGGCAGAGTCAAACTTGAATCAGAAATCCGATCATTGTACGACTTCAGACCTCCATATGAAATAGTGATGCCGTCTTATACGTCGCAAAGAACATCTTTTAAATCTTGTGCAGAGCAAAAAATGGAAAACCAGAATGGGAATTCCGATATAAGCTATTTTTTTTTCGTCGTTGGATTTTGGATGAGATTATTATAAAAGGATGATGACTTCATCTGGTATGGACACGAAATGCCCAGCAGTGAGCGCATTTTATCGCTCTTCGAGAGTTTACATTCTGATGCCAGCTGGTAGAATGAACATTCATCGTATTGCTCATCGACGTCCAAAAATCACAGCGGAAGTGTTTAAGTTCGACTGAATACTGACACTCAGTGGACATCGAGTTGTATTTTCCTCAATTCCTGATCACTCGAAGTGATAAAGATGATTCTTAGCGCCTATAGCTTATAGGGACATGACGAACTTGATCAATGTTTGGCATACATGACTCGTCGCAAGTTGAGAAGAGAACACTTTCAATTTCTTTGTGTGATAACTAACATAAAGCATATTATATTGTATCTGTGTGAATTTTGGTCGCTGTTGGTGTATATAAGTTCCATGATCACTTTTTATTTGAAGGCCGATAACGTGAAGCACGAGCCAATGCTGGATTTTGGCGACAAGTTGCATGATTGTGATGTATGTGCTTATAAGTCTTGATTGGTACGGCAGGGCTGATTATTCCCAAAACTTACAAGTTTCACGCTACCTAGGGTAATTTTGTTTTTTGCAGCAAATTAACTTATAGATAATAGGGGTTCTTATAACCGTACTTTTATGCATTTGATATATCGTGCCATATCTTGATATACTCAACTAGTTAAGATCATAATTTAACATCAGTGAAATTTTAGGTGATACTGAATACAATTTACCGTACAATGAATTTGAAAGGATTATCATTTTTTTTTTTTTTTTTTAGATAACAGTCGATGGGTGTGAACACTCTGAAAACTAATGGCTATGTAACAGACAACTTAAATAATGATCGAGTCTGTTGACAACCGTACTATTGCTATACTACTACGACTATTTTTCTACTACCATGACTACAACTATTATCAATACTACTTCTAACACTGCCATGAATGTATCTGCTTTTTCAATTACAACATTGACCACACCTACTGCTTACTAAGTGTCGTTTTCCAAAATTACAGTATTAGAACGTTTAAATTGTTTGTTTCTCTTTCTGGTAAATTGTGAATTGTATCGCTGTTCTAATACTAATACACCCACTGTATCGTTCATACTCTTTGTTACTATACGGCATGCACTGTAACTATCGCAGCAGGTGATACTTCTATTACTACATCTACCGCTCTTTTTCCGATAACAGGATTACTTCTATTGCTCTAAACCACTCTCTCTCTCTCTAAACCACTGCAATCATTATCAGTTTTACTATCACTACTGCTATTTCTCTTACTGCTGCTGCTGTTACTACTACTGCTACTACTAGTATACTTCTGCTACTATATACTTCCACTACTATGACAACATCTCCACCGCTTATACCAATGGAACCACAGCTTTTACTACAATCATTACCTATACTACTGGTACTCTGGTGACTCTCATTCGTCCTACTACATGATCGATGATTGACGACCCAAATATACGTCGCGTAATTTCAGTGTTAAAGTTTTATGATTTGCTACTTATTACCGCACTAATTCATTGTTCCCACTGCGAATCGTTTCATACTAAATGATACCCATACTACCACATATTGATGGTAATGGGAGTGGTAGTAGTAGTAGTAGTAGTAGTAGTAGTAGTAGTAGTAGTAGTAGTAGTAGTAGCAATACCAGTAATAGTAGTAGAAGTGAGGGTCTAAATGGTATAGGTGTCATAGTTATATCATTTCTGCTACTGTTCCGGCCATCTATGATGCAAACCACTTCTAAAACCGCTATAGTCCGATGAAACTCCTTGGTACTACAGTATAGGATTTGTATGTATGTGCGTGCGTGTGTGTGTGTGTGTGTTTGGTAAGTTTGCTCTCCTTTATGTTGTAGATTTCATTACTTACATAGTACTACCGTAAATACAGCGTTGTTACCAGTGCTTATCTGTGCTGCTACTACTACTACTACTGCTACTGCTACTATTATTATTACTACTATATTACTACATAATGAACTACTACGACGTTTTGTGATTTTTGTTTTCATAATGAGTTTACCTTCTTCCGCTTGATTCTGTTTTTATATCTTGTAAAGCTATTATTGTTTCTTATAAAATGCTACTTCTGCCTTTATTTGTTCCTTTTTTCTGTTACTTTTTTTCATTCTTGTTCCATATTCCACATTTTCGTACAAATTTTACATTCTATTTGATTTCAGAAAAAAAAGTTTATTGACACAACAATCAATTTGAGATAAAATTACACAATGTATAAAGGACATATGAATGATGTGTATGTGGAACCTACTAAAAATCAAAGCTTTTGCACATGCTCTCTTTTGCCCAAGACTTTTGCCCATAACTCTCCACTGCAAGTACTACATCCACTGTTATTACTACCTAGGTTATTGCATTTTTTTTTTCATTTGCTTCTTTATCTAATTTCACACGTGCTTAGAAAAGGTACAAAAGCAATGCAATGTACTTGGCACAGACGATGATAAAATTAATAGTCCTTGATGTCAGTCAGTGAGTACCATAGCCGACGTCTTACTATCTCTTTGACCATGGACTACTGTATACTACCACAGTCATATCTATCCCTATTTGGCAACAGTTATTGTTGTCATTACTTTATCCACATCACAACCATTACAAAGCATATAGCATGTATAGCGTATAGTATTCTTGATTCCGAAAGGCATTGCATTGCTAGATGACTTTCACTATACCATTCTCATTGGTATCAACAGCATTACCATACCACTACTCCCCCATGTACCCATTGCTTCTTAAATAATTCAACTACCAACATCAATTGTAGTTAACGAACGTTATGATTAGCATCATTGTATCCTGTGATTTTACTTTTACAACAACTGCTGACTACTACTCCTTTGTACAATATTACCACTACCATTATACAGCTACTGATAGTCTGACTCCTGCAACTAGCAATTCTGCTTGATATTCAGTATACGAACAATTGCCTTGTTACTAATACGACTTGATCTATATTTATGTTACTGCTACTTCCACCATTTTTACTATAAAAGCTACAACCACAACTACTACAACTACGACTACAATTACTACTATATGTATTCGTACTATTACTATATCACTGCTGCTGCCACCACTACTTGTACATTTCCTTTAATGTTACACTATTGCACTAATTGTACTACTGCTACTTCAATACACTGCGACTACTACAGTAACAGTATCTACTACTACTACTACTACTACTACTACTACTACTACTACTACTACTACTACTTCTACAACTAATAGTACTCTTGCTGCTACTACTACTTCTACTGATACTACTACAACTACTACTATAATTGTACTACTACAACCACTATCACTACTTCTACTACTAATACTACTACCACTACTACTACTACTTCTACTACTTCTACTACAATTGTACTTTCTACTATTTCTACTATTACAGTTGCCTCTACTGCTTTTACCGTTCTTAAGTTTTTGTACACGTTACAAGGCTGTTTAAAACACATGGGTAGGTCTACATTATAACACGCAATTTCTTTTTATTTGAGACATTTCTTTTGTGGTGATATTAAATTTGACCTTAAAATATAATGCTCTTGTCTTTACCTCCGAGTTACTGGCATATGATAATGATTGATGATACGGTTTGTATAGATCTTCTGTTTCTGTCACATTCTTTCAATGTAAGACTCGAAAAATGCGAATTAGGTGAGCCTTTGACATAGAATAAAGATGAATGTATAATACGAGGGTAACTGCACATAATGTAGTACACAATTTTGGTATTGCATTGTTTTTATAGAATGTTCGTCTCGTGTATCAAAATCTCCGAGTAGTTCAGCGCAAACTAACTCCGAATTTAGGATGTTGTCAGGCGTGCCATGAAATGTGCCGTTTTGGGGGATCATAGCGAACATAGATAAAGGCACCATAATCTGAACATTTGAAAGCCACGCCTTTTTGACACAAACTTTCAACGGTGAGGATACGTTTGCCACTTTTAAACGCCCATATCATATCTCCTTCCTTTTCCATCGGTTTTTCTTCATCAATCTACGCCTGGATATTCTACACCATTACATATATATGTGTGTGTGTATATATATATATATATATATATATATATATATATATATATATGTGCTTATTTCCAATACTTTTGGTTAAAGGGTAAAATGGGTAACTGTCTGGCGTCTACTAGGACACGAACAAGTGAATGAAGCAGACCTTGTCATGTTCGCTTGTACAGTCATCCAGGAATAATCGAATCAATTTCAAGATTCCGTTTATTACCTGTTATTATGTCCTCTATCATGAAGCAAGGGTAATAATGTTTTCAGACTGTGTTGGGGAATGATATAATATCTGCTGACTTTGAAATGAAATAGTGTGTGGATGCTATAATGTCCAAAGTGGGCAAAATGGATTTCTTTTTGCATAACGATTGAAAAAATGATTGAAGAAGAGTTTAGAACACTGCAGAATTAAAGTGTATTTGCTTTTTCAGTCAGACCTCGTGTGTGTTCATGAGGATGTGTTTAGGTGTGTGTGTGTTATGAATGCCTGTCTATTTCATAATTTGCACGTGAACATCTGGAATACGTGGTAAATTATCCGTCTGCGCACGTGAAATTCATAGTTGCATGCATGGTTATTCTAACTTGACGTCTAACTCGTGAGATATTTGCAATAATTGAGTTGATATACAATAATTCAAGAATAATAGAGGGGAAAGCAAGATAACCATAGAGAAGAGGGTACAGAAATGAAGACGAAAACTGGAACAATTAAAGAATGCATGTTGAATGTCCAAATACAATCCCTTATGTCGCAAGTATACTACAATAAAAAAGCTGAATTAGTTTCACCCGTTACTTCTTCAACTTATGATCTCTTATGATCCATAATGACAGGCTGATCACTCTGACGTGCGCTTGCCTCTCAGAGCACTTTTGCATACCGGTATTTACAATTATACGGAAATGATTTCCGTAAGTAACTCACACAGGATCAGATCATGAAATTAATAAGAGGCTCAAGAAACGCCATCCAAGTTGAAGTTTTGACCTGTCGTGTGTTAGAATCTTAACCTAGTTAACAAAACGGTTGTGAGGGACAAAAAAATAAGGTTTTCCCCGTGACTGAATGCTTGACAATATTGCGATTCCTAGAGTCATGTTTTCTCTTCAAGCAAGGACACAAAACTAGGTATAGTAATGAGTGTTCACTGTGGATAACACATTGTTCCTCGTAGCAGCGTGGTAAAAAGGCAAACAAACAAACGGAGGAGTGTGTGATTATAATATTATCATGTTGTCACAGAAAATTCACGCGATGTTCTTGACGTCACAGAAACATAGAATATCAGTTTAACATAAAATTCTTACATGTCCAAGGAGTTATCTACAGAAGTTCATCATTATCCACTTCGCCCCCCCCCCCCCCTCCCCCTCACCCTTGGTCCCTTTTGTGTGTGATCCGAGCAGGCAGGAGTTCTTGTTGAGCATTATTTGCCAAGTGACATTACACCATAGCGACCAAACCATACAAGTTGACCAGGGGTGTGTAAACAATTTTTTTTTTTCAAGCACCGTGCATCCTGTCATTCCAGTATATACTGTATGTCACCTTCACTGCTCGTGTAAGCGTTGTTCTCATCTCACACGGATTAAATCTATAAAATTTAGACTGAGAGTATACACAGAGGAACCTCATATAAGTTGTCAGATATAACAAAACCCTGTTATAACAAAGTAATTTCGCTAGTGTCAACCCGAAGTATGTTGTTGTTGTTGTTGTTGTTGTTTGGTTGGTTTACCGTGATATAAAAGGAAATCTGATAAAGCAAGATACACTGTATTTGTCTATGGTCCCGATGCCGTCATTATAACGAGGCTCCACTGTAAAACCTTTCAAGGCACTTGAAGTTCTGACAACTTCTTTGAGATAATGTTCTAATGTTACAGCTTATAATAAAAAAAAATAATATTTGTCGCTTTGCTCCACGACTTCTTGCTATGTCTACTCACCTGAATATTCAAAGCTGCTCAGCGTGGTGCAATATTAGATTATGTTCACTCGGAATAAACGTCATAGATGATACGAAGAGTTGAAATAAAGATGTATTTGAAAGTCTCTATTTTGAGATTCCCTTTATTACTGTACTTCAATGACATTATACGACTCTGCGTCTGTGCGAATGACTGAATGATCAGTAATCGTTATCGGCTGTATGGTGTTTCTTTTTTCTTCTTCTTTTTGAAGCAGTTTTATTTGTTTCATCGATTAACATAGAAAACAATAACTTTGACAAGAAGAAAATGATTTGTTTTAACTATAAAGGCCCAGGATATTGTTGATAAAAATATGATCTGTCATAGAAACTTTTCAAAAGTGAACATCGATGATCATCATTCATGGCGATAGCGATTGACAAAATCGTTTGCAAACAAGACACTTGCTGAAGTCTCTATAACCTACAAGATACAAGCAGACAATGCGATTGTATGCTCACCTACATCTGTAACATATCGTGTACGATGCATATAATATACAAGAAATGTACAAGTATATATACATATGTACATGAACATGTTATTTACATATACATTTAAATTTATTGAGCTTACAGTATAATAATTATATGATACTAGTCTAAACTCAAGAACCACAATGATGTGAATATACACTGATGCTCCTTGTGTCTATTCTGTCATTGGAATTAAAGAAATACATGTATATCAATCAACATGCTCTCGGAATGTTTATTTGTAGTGATCAGTTGTCACATCAGAGTAGAAACATAGAAAGCAGTGTTTACTTAAAATGCTGTAAAATCGATGCGAAGAAAGCATTGGTTACATACAAACAATGTAGAACGGCACTACAGAAGGCAATAGTAGTACATTGCACTGCATTTCTTTTGCGTTATGTTGCATATCCTAGATTCGATTTCATGATTAGTTTAAGAACAAAAACCCAACTCATTTCTTCTGTATGCACAGAGCCTTGAATATTGCGAACAATGTGATGTAATTGTTGTGCATGAATGAACTGTCTGGGCAAGCGCACTTACATAGGCCCTGGGCCGGCGCCACATCTTTTAAACGGGGGGGGGGGGGGGGGGGGGGGTAGTTTATATTCCTAGTGCCACTTTGGGGTTTCATCAGCTGACAAGCAAAAATAAAGGCCTTCAGCCGCAATTTTCAGGTGCGACTTCCGGCCTTAATCGGCTTAAAAAAAGCTTAACCACATCTTTTTTCTGGGGCCACTTCGGGGGTAAAAAAAAAGAAGTGTGTGAATGTGGGGGGGGGGGGAGGGGCAAGTGATTAGACCCCTATGTATTCCTATGTATTATATATTATGCAAAAAAAAAGGAAAAAAGTGGGGGCCGCCCCCCCCCCCCCCGTCCCCGCCGGTTGCGCCGTCCTGAGGCCTACACACACGCGCGCTCGCACGCATACACAAGCACAACTACACATGCATACATCTGCATCCTCTCTTGCTAATGGATAAAAGATACAAAGACATACTGACGTGCAAACGTGTATACAGACATCAAAGAAATCTTGAATGTTGAGGCAACTCAACAGTGTCACATTCTTTGTTCACCCTATGATAGGAATTGTTACTGATATTTATATAATATTGGATGGCCTTGAGGTTAATACAAGGAAATGTTGGACGAACTATGCACAAATATTGGACGAGTCGAAGACGAGTCCAATACTTCGCGTAGCGAGTCCAATATTTCCTTGTATTGACCGAAAATAGGACATCCAGCTGGCTCTTTTCACACGACGCAAGTTAGTAGCCATATAGAGATCAACAATTTGGCCACACATAGACTGCCATATAGACTGTGATGCGGGTAACATCGGTGATGTTACAGACACAAGAAAGCAATTTCTACAAAGGAAAGATGTCTCTGGACTGAGCTACAAATCGTCAACATTTGATACAATCCACTGCAAACTGTTTGCAAAATTACGTTCCGAAATCAAGCTTTGCTTTCAACAGGATGATTAAAAAAAATAATAATAGTGACGTCATCATTGAAGTATGAGGGTCACTTCTTGATTATTTTTTTTTTCTATTTATGGTTACCCCGTTTGTTGATTGCATTTATGATAGTGACGTTAACGCTGAAATATGAGGGTCTCTTTTCGATTTTTGCTTGCTTATGGTTATCCCATCACTTGATTCCATTCACTTTTTCCCATGAAGAACAGAATCAGACACTCTTAAAACACGAATTGTAAAAGTTTCCGTGTTAGACAGCGATCTTGACTATAATATTATACCTGAACATAAGGAAAAAGGAAATAGAGCTGCAGTCTTTCCTGCACGAAAGGAAATGCTTACAGGAGTTAATCATTATACTTTCCGACATTGAAATGCCATCAAAACCTGGAGTCTTTTTTTTTTCGGCAGACGCCTATCTAGGAACATGTAGGTAATTGCATAAATAAGAAAAGTGCATCGTTAGGGATATTCTCATAAATTCCACGTTGATTCCGAACACCTCCCCCTCAAAAAAAAAAAAAAAAAAAAGACCTAACGACAAACGAACAAACGAAAATACAAACAGACTATGACATCATCTACAGACTCGAATCTCGAATGCTGGTGAACGTGCATATCATACTTGAGTTTTCTTCAGGATGATCTAACGTACTCGATCTTTTGTGCATTGAAATAAACACTACTAAAGCGACATCTGGTATATGATGATAGCATCGTCATTGGACGCCCCGTTGCTCATCCATAATATTCATTCAAATCAATACATTTTTTCATTCAGCAAAAAAGATTTAAAAAATGAATGCAAAGTGACAAACTTAAACGTATACATTGTCCAGTGTCCAACCGGTAAATGTCCCGGCATTGTCACGGGATGCGTCCTTTCAAATCAATATATCGCTTAAGCCATTCAACGTTAGTTTGATATTCGAAGTTATTTAGTTTTGACGTTATGCGCGGATTCATATGTCAAGTTCCGTGTAAACGACACCCCTATCTGCCCATTTCACTTTCGGCTTTGACTTTGACTTCGCCTTTTTCATTTTTTTAGGCACTTGGATTTCAGCGTAGTTTAGAGGCCTAGAATTCTCTTGGGGTGTACTTTCGTCGTCAAAATCACTGTCGTCATCAATACTCTGGTAATCATGTTCTTCGTCATTGTGCTCTTGTTGGGCCCGCTTGTTGAAGTCGACGTAGGAGTGTTTGATGGGATCTGCTTCATAGATGTTCTCGGCGGCGGAATGAACGATAGGAGCATGGTTACCATTTAGTACTTGCCCGGATGACACGCTCGCTGTCGAGAATCGTGAGTACATTGACGAAATGGAACCCGTTCGCGGCAGATTTTCGTAGAGCACGTCGGATTCCGACCCGGACCTCGTCGTCTGCTTGGATGCCTTGGAAGCCTTTTTCTGTGACGATCTGAAGGACTTATTGGACCGACTGAGCTTCTTGGGAAGTTTCAGTGGCTTGGTGTAGAGTGCAGAGCGGAAGCTCCCAGATCTCTTGTGTGAATTGCGAGAAGTCGTGGCCTCTTCATTCTCCCCGCCGTTCTCTGGAAAAACGGACATTTCCGTGTCGAAGTGCATGCTGAGATGTCCGTCCTGGTAGTACTTAGCAACCGTGTCGTATACAGTGGCGGCGCTCTTTCCTTTACGCGCCAGAAGTCTCTGACGTGAAATAGGTTTGGGCTTCTTTTTACGGGTGCAAACGTGGCAGATAGCAATGGCGCTTATCAGTAATAGAAGCATGAGACAAGCCAACAGCGATATAATCACTCTTGAGGATTTCAGGGGGTGATATCTAGGTCTAACGCTCACCACGGCGACACCCGTCTCACTTAGGCCTCCTTCTGTGAACACAAGACACTCCACAACAACCATCTTCTCGTTCGGATCCAGACCACTGATTTCTAACGACGAGAAATTCTTATCGTAGTGATGCGTCTCCAGCGTGTGGTACGACATGTTCAGAGGAATTCTCCACAGGAAGTCACGAATGTTCTCTCTACTCTCACCGTAGCAATCGAGCGTCACTGACGAATCGAAACTTGTTCTCCTTACCAATGGGCTTATTCCAACTTTAACCGATGGGTCTTGCTGCGTGTCTACAGTGCAAGAACTTGTCCAGTCAAGATCAGGAAGAGAAACCTCACAACGGTATGTTGCACTTCGAGGAGGGTCACCCACTTGCAAACGACGAATCACGCGTCCTTTCAAGTGAATATCAGACGTGATCAGTGTATCATTTTCGAAGAGCTTCACTTTCACGCCCGTGTAGTTGCTCTGCCACGAGCAGGAGACATCCATTTCTTGGCTTGAACCGGAGTCAGGTAGATGCGGGAGGTATGTTATATCACATACTGGTATGCTCGTTGAGGGCGGTGTGACAGTCAGGCGAGCCGAGGCCAGCAGCTTCGTTCTAAGTCCACTTGCGATTAAGCACCCGTATGTCCCTGCATCGGACTCCAGGACGGGTTCGATGCGCAGGGCGTAGGACTGTGCCGTGTAGTTCACGTCGATCGCAAAACGATTTCGAAGCATGGGGTTCCTCACCACATCATTTCTGCTAACGTACGTGTGAGTCTGGGAGCTGTACCACAGAACGGTTCTCTCGTTGTCATCCTCGAGATCACAAATGAGTTTTACCGAATCCCCTGCACGAACTGTTGTGTCTTTGGGTCCTGTCTCTAGTCCAGGTCCCAGGATGGGCTGGCAGAATCCAGTGTTCCATGTGGAGCAGGTTACCATAAGGACAAAGATTGCAAGACACGAAAGCATCATGTTGACAGCAGTGATGTCTCCTGACTTTCGTTTCACACGCAGAGTATATCAGACGACAAGAGGACGATCCGAAAGTGGTGTAACAACCATGCTAGCAGCCAAACATTTGTGATACGATTGATGTTTTCCTGGCAGCTATATTGATGTTATATGGGCATTGCGTAATCTGCTCTATCCACGGCACGTCCTCGAAACGCAGCCAAAGTAGAAATACCTGCTTACGCCCTCGTAAGTGCGGTAGTCAAAAACCCAAACTGCAGTGTATAGTGCGTCATCTGGAAGGCCGCCAATTCTCATTCGCCAAAAAACAATGATCGTCTGACATATCGATACCAGATCTGACTCAGAGTTTCCGGTATTTGCTGATCAGAAATACAAGTGACAGAAACAAGTAATGTGCTATTATGCGTATACCGCAGGAAAAAAAAAAAGAATCACAATGGTAGCTACTCCCTATCTCCCGAAATTAGTAACGGTAAAAGTTGAAAGATTCACTTAAACTGCACCGTTCCAGTTCGATTTTTTTTAATCTGTTTAATCCATCAATTTATAAACCTGACTCTGGTCAAGTAATTGCACAGTATGCAATACAACTCGAATAGCTGTTAGCTGCTTACATTAACACATATTGCCTGCACAAACCCCCCCCCCCCCCCCCAAAAAAAAAAAAAAAAAAAAAACAACAAAAAACAAAAAACAAAAACAAAAACAAAAACAAAAACAAAACAAAAACAAAACAATTCGTTATATACATTGTAGATTTTAAAAAAATGCTTGAAATTGGATATTTCAAGCGCTTAGTTGCGAAATAAACACAGGCAGCACTGATCCTATCTGCAGAGAATTTATCTCGTGTTCCGAACAAAGATATGAATGAAACTCATTCCGATCCCAATTCGGATCATGATGCCAAAGCTTTTATCTACAAAAGACAAAGCAAAAACAAACAAACAAACAAGCACCCGTAAGTAAATATTACATTAGGTCTAGATGTCTTTTTGTCAGGGGGTGTCAGAGACTGAGAATAAAAAAACAAACAAACGAAAAACAAAATACAACCCAACACCATATCGAAACTGTCTACACACGAGGTAAAACGTACACTGGTGTCTTAGTTGTAACTGTATGGTAGTGTTTGTCTGCGTGTGCCTGAATACTATACTGTGCGCGTTTATGTCAGCTATCTGTTCACCCTATTTCCATTTTTAAATCAGTGACGGACTCGCCCAGCCCATCTGTTCAAACTTCTATATTATAAAAATATGGTCTTCACATACCTTTAAAGATAACTGATCAGGATTTTTTTTTTCACATTCCCATATCGCTGGTAAATAGCCATGTCCACACCACACGAGCCAATAATGAATACCAAATGGCATATTCATTACAATCCCAAAACAGGCGTGATTCAATTGTGCCACCACTTGCCATGGAAACGATGCACGTCCGGCACTTCGGAGTTTTTCCGGTGTTTAAGGGGCAATCGTTTTCATCGTTATCATAAACGTTATGATATAATAGCAACAACATCAACAACAAAAACAGTGGTACACTATTTTTTTTTTCTCGTTTGGGATATATTTTTGGCTCAATCTACGGGCTACACTTTCGGCATTTATGTGTCCCATAGGAAAAATAGATCCACCTTCACTGATGTACTAATTAACGTTTCACAAATATCGACCGGAAACGCTCCGACTTGTGTCAAATATAGCAAGGGAGAATACTTACCAAAACAACATTAATGATGCCTTTTCATTCAGACTATACCAGATAAATGTCTTCTTTTATCTTTGATTATTTGTTTCGCATTGTCTTTGTCGCTTAGTTTTGTTTTTAGTTTTGTTTTTTGTTTTTTGTTTTTACATTAGTTTGTTCGTTGCTCCTTTCGCAAGTTTAATCACAATACGTTACGATGGAGTTTAGGAATCGGAATAAAAACGATATTTCAAGTTTCCTGAAAAAAAAAAGATAATAATACTTAGAGGGTTGTCGATAATGACAGGGACATGTTTCTTCGCCCAAGACAATGCTAACCAGGTAACCAATGAACAAATAGACATCAAGAACCAATGTCACAGTCACGGAAAAGCGTACTCTTCTTCATGAATCAGTGCACATAATGTTAATCGGTGATGATTGTATCGGAAATGATGCACTTTCACTTACGGTAGCGGAGTTGATCCATGGAGCTACTAACAGAGTAGCTCCATGGTTGATCCAAGAACCCCTAGAACAGCGCGAGCCGTCGTCAACTTCGCGTCGGGTCAACGGCTATCGATGCCAAGCGGTCTGTAAGATTACCAGGTAAAATCTGGCAGGCAGTGGTTATCTGACCACGAATTACTTTGCCACCTGGGGTTGATGGTGTGAAGAATGCGCGCAGCTGTAATTTGCAAAGACGCGAATATTCATGGTTCGGGAGATAAACTTGTGGTCAAATTCAGGTAGTATTATAATACAGTATTGATATTCAATTCAACACGCACATTGGATGAATTCACAACTTCTATGACTCAGAATATTAAGGATAAACTGAATAGATGGGCATCTATTTTATGACATAATTATGAAATTCATCTTCGCATAAAGAATGAAGTTACAGTATGCTTTTCCACGTGGTGATGTGATTTAGGGATCTGCTGATGAGTAAGACTGGATTCTCCCTTTATTCATCAATAAAACAACAGTCCTAGGGTTTCCCGAATGAGGTTGAACTGACGTTAAGTGCTTTGACTAGATTCACTAATTGTTGGAAAGTTAAAGTTGAAGCAGATAAAGCCATATTTCAACACGGGACTCTTTTTATCTAAGCCGAGGGTAGCAAATTACAAATCTTGAACGTGTAACGGAGAAAATGAGTAAGACTGGTATGAATAAAAATAATTTACGATAAATTCAGAAGTGAAATTATTATCACAAACCTTGCATACTTGGACAGTCATCGCTTTTGACGGCAACATGACTTTGAACTCTGTGGTTGGAAAACACGGAAATACGGTAATACCGCTAAAACAAGCACACACAAAAAAAGTGGGATAGCACTTTTCTTGTTTTCGTTATCTTCTGGAATCTATGTGATTCATTCAGACCAGGAAATTGTTTTTTGTTTGTCGATAGCATTATACATCGCTCTTCCTCTTCGAATTGCATTGAAGTACAGATAAGTCATGTCTGACTAATACGATGTTGTCCAGTGCACACGATGGTCAAATGTCCAGGTCATAAAAAAACCCAAACCTTGATCGACATGCTACAATTGACAACTTTCTTAAAATAGTTTTCTTGCACTTTCAATGCTGCTGTGCTTAAAATTTGATCCAGGTTTTGTCATAACCAGTTGCGACGTCTGCTTCAAAGAATGAAGAAATAACAATAGATAGATGAACGATTGAATACACGACTTGTTTATTTCATCATTAATTGATAGATGAGTGCACACACAAGTGAATAAATAATGTAAGCAAACGTGTTAGTAATCAGAGTAAAAAGGGGTGCGGGTGAGAGAAGTAAAGATGCGTGATGTGAGTGTAAATCGTGTTGAAAGTTTGATGAGTGTTGTGTGAGGGTGTGTGTGTGTGTGTGTGTGTGTGTGTGTGTGTGTGTGTGTGTGTGTGTGTTTGTCGGGGGGAGGGGGGGGGGGGGTCCATGATGACCAGTACATCAGCTTCATCAGATTGGTGTAGGCTCTCTCTCTCTCTCTCTCTCTATATATATATATATATATTTATATATATATATATATATATATATATATATATATATATATATATATATACATTTTTTGTAATCGTTGGATCCATGGCGTACTTGAGACTCTTTCTTCTATATATATATATATATATATATATATATGTCTATTCGTCAATTTCTCCATCTCGACCCTCAAAATTCGAGAGCAAAGCTAGATGTGATTCATTTATATTACTTAAGGATTTCACAAAGGTCGCCACACCTTTCACACCTACTTTTACGTCAGCCTCTGCAACTCCCATAAGTACGTGAAATCGGAAGTACAATTCACTCTGAGATCGATTCACTGATTATGACACTATTTGCTCTTCATTTCCGTCAAGCAATGCACCCTGATTTCTTAACGTTTCCTATGATATGTTTGCTAAGTAAATTCATTTTCACAGGGAAAACGATGCATAAATCACTAAAAGAAATGAAATAAAGTTTAAGAAAGTGATCACGAAGTAATTTTTTAAATTTTTATCAAGTGCAATGATTGGATGAACGGTCTCTGAATGATCAATATTATATTCTTATAGTTTCCCAAGATTTCATCAAAACAACAGTTGTCTACATACCTCTGACATAAACTTCCGATAGATTGAACTCCGGGAGAGATTTCCAATCGATTTCTTGAATTTGCTTCTTCTTACGGAAGTCGTTGTACAAATTAAACAGTTATCAACACTTTTTTGATTGATGTATTATTGTCTTTCTAGGTTATGATAGATATATATATTTTTTCTCTTATCTATTTTTTTTTTTGTCAGTGAGTTGTACGCCCCCACTCCTAACCTGGAAATAAAGACCCGCACACATTGAGAAGGTTGTTTGTTCTTCTGGTGTGTCAATTTGTTGTTGTTGTTGTTGTTGTTGTTGTTGTTGTTGTTGTTGTTGTTGTTTCTGTCCTTCAACCGACATTCGGCCATCACTCTACCCTGTATGGTCAATGATAGTTGTCTTTATTTCAAGGAAAATATACGATTTTTTTTTTCATAAAGTTATTCATCACTATCAGCAGTTCTTGATTTGATTTGATTTGATTTGATTTGATTTGATTTGATTTGATTTGATTTGATTTGATTTGATTTGCTTCGATTCGATTTGATTTCACTTCTGCATTTGTCCCCAAGTATACAAAGTGAAAACGTTTAAAAACAGTACGTGGGAGACATTACAGAAAAGGGTACAGTAATCATAGTTGTATACATCCGTCCTCAATCAAAAAGTGGCAAATACCCAAAGCTCAAAATTGTAAACTGTAACATGTTTATCATTCGGGGAAAGTATATAGGCCATCACTATCATACCAAGAAGAGCTTCTCGTGTCTTGAATAACAGTATAGGCAAGGCGATAAAAGTAAGGACCATGGAATATCTATTTACCGGATTATATCGTCAACAGTTTCAATAGAAAGCCTGTCCTTGTTGTTGTTGGTTTTTTTTTTCCGGTTCGTGAAAACTGGGATGGGTGAACTTAACGCACATGCCTCCATAGCTCAGCAGTGCCATACACCTGCACAAATTAACAATAGAACACATGGTTGTGAGCCAAGATTATAAGTGTAGAATGTTTATGGCGAGCTTCCTGTCGTGCGTGTGAAATTTTGGCAGGTGAAGTTTATATGGTATCGTCATCATTTTCTTCACCTCTCAATTTTGCGTTCAACAACAAGAAAAAAAAAAGTTCCAAAAGCTATAGGCCAGTATGCCTTGTAAAGTGATACGAAAGAACTACACTCGCCAGTACGTCAGGTTAGCTTTTGTTGGTTACCGACCTCCTCATTCCAACCAACCTTCTTGTCAAACTATTTTGAGATAAAAGTAGTCGGCGATACAAATATGACAAACAATTCGGATTAAAAAAAACGAAAAAGATGTGGCCAGAAGTATGCAGGGTCATATCATTTTTGTTTGATTAAATTGTTTTATTCTAATTGCATTCGCACATGAGTTCCTTTTACACCAGAACAAGGAAGTTATTGCCGACAAGGAGAGCTGAATTTAATTGCATTCTAATCTATTTCCCACAATCATTACAATACATCAAAGACAACGACAACTATAAAAGTAACATTGATCTAAAAAAAAAAAAAACAAAGACGAAAACAATGCATGTATTCATACGTGGATGGATCATCTAAAAGTAGATAACTTAAGGTGTCATTCCAGGAAAGACTTAACAGAAAAATAAAGTAAAAGATATAGGCAAATAAGAGATAACAAAACAAAACAAACGACAGACATAAATTGCAACAGTTACGGATCACATCGATAGCTGTTATAGTACCCGCGACTTCTGCATTCTTATTAAAAGCTTTTTATACAGTTATACATTGTTAAACATTAGTAAAATTTGTTCCATAACTTGGATACTAAAATTTCAACTGGTGAATAATGCTTAAGACCATATTTGCCACAAAATAACGATGACGTCAGCTTTTGTAGTATTGTTGCTATATGATTTAGCCTAACATTGGCAAACCAAGCATTGAATAATGCAGGTAGCAGATTATGGTGAAAAGAGCTAATGAAAATATGTAATTGATAGTCTTTTACAAGACGAAATGGTAGAATATTCAGTTTTAAGAACAAAGATTCTTAATGACAAAGTTTTGCGAACCGCCTTTTTTTTTTTAGTTTTTTGTAAACACGTATGGTAAAAGAGTACCTTCGTAATGGGCCCACTTTGTTGCAAGCGCAATTTTGGGTTTGAATAGTGAGTTTGTCCTAAAACTCAATGATGAGCCAATAATGGGTTGGAGTTAGTCAGCACGTCAGAAAAAGCCGGTGTGTATGCACAAGCATTTTCCGTATTATGCATTCCAATGAAAGCGAGAGATTACAGTAATGCTACTTTGCAATTCAAATGTTTGTAATGTAACATATTATCCGTAGGGATATACAAACAAGCAGGATGACTGACAAAAAAAAAATGAGTGAGACTAAAAACTGGTGGTTAAATTAAAAATGATACAAAATCATCGCAGAAACAAATCATGGTATATAAGTAAGCGCGTCATGAAAAAAAAAATGTTATGAAGAGTACATAAAGCATACAAAAGGGTGAGGGAGGACATTGACTTCGTTCACATCCATGGAGCCTAGTCGGCACACAAAGAATGATACCTCTTTCTTAACCGAATGTGTCTGGTTTAAAGGGGAAAAATGTTCAGCAATTTTAGGGGTCACTCTAATTCCAATCAATTATATTTGTATTTCCATCCAACAGAAATGTAACTAAACGATACAGATCATAAAGCTTTCATACAATGAACCAAACTCGCTTATGACATAATGAGCGGTAAGACAGACCCCCTTCACACACACTTTTTTGTTTTTGTCAATCTTTTATACTTTTTCCTTTTTCATATAAACAATAAACAAGTTGATTTATTACATGATAATACAAATTTCACTATGACAACATAAATTCCACATTGTCAATATTACGAATGAAAAAGAAAGAATTTTGTATATAAAAAGAAAAGAAAGGAAAGAAAAGGTAAAGGGAAAAGAACAAACACATCAAAACAGAAAAGAACAAAGGCACCCAACCAAACCCCATATCCAGTGAACCCGCTCACATTCTCACTTCCTCAAATGCTTAAATCACGAAGTTACAGTGCTGATACTGCCAGGGACAGCATCAATTATTGGTGTGTAAGAAGGCAGATAAAAAATAAAAACATCAACAACAAAAGCATACCAACAACAACAACAACAATAACAACAACAACAAAAACCCAAACAATTACATCCTACTGCCTTGCCAAAAATAATAGGAAAAGTTCAATAAAAATAGAGTATATTCTACACTTAAATTCCCTAAATATTAAGCTCTTCCCATTTCAGTAAATGTAACCCTATTTTACAAGTTTCAATCGCTATGTCCTTTTCCTGATCTCCATAATCTATAACCATCATTAAAATTTCATTAATTGAAGGAAGCACTCCTTTTGATCTGGAAATATACAATAAGTTAAAGTGAAAATAATGAAATTGCACATTTTTATTCTATGAGAGTGTCCTTGGATCCTGATTAAAAAAAAAATCAAATTCCAGTCACTGATGTCTAGATCCCGCAAATCTAATCTATCAATCATTTCTTGCCAAGTTCTTTGAACTTGCTCACAAAACAGAAATATATGTGGATACGTCTCCTCCTCCTTTTTACAAAAGGAACATGATTTATCAGATGCAAATCCAAACCTATAAAGCTGTTATTTAGTATATAAGGCACCATATAGTTACTTATATTGAAATTTCCTGTACTTACGACAATGGTGATTGATTGATTCCACCCATATCGTATTTCTAAGTTATAATCTTGCTGAAATTGTCTAATAAAATAATAATATATATTCTTAGAATTTGGATTAGACAATGTGCCTATTTGACCCACAATTCTTAATCTAATACAATGTACCAAAATCATGAACATCAACCAGCACATTATGATCTCTCATTTTCCAACCATTCTGGAAAACTTTAAACATAATTATCATACATTTTCAGTAATCCTTTGCTTTCAATACCTAAATTCCAAAAAATAGAAATACGGTTTCATTTTTATTTCATCCACTATATCATCTATTTGAACAACCCCCTTCTTTAATAAATCTTCATCAAATATCATTCATTTTTTATGCAAATGCGCGCACGCACACACACAGTACACATGGATTTAAAAAAAAAAAAACGTTCTTCAACTTGTTCAACGGCCCCTGCGATTAAATAAAAGCTAACTACAACGCCGTTAATAAAGGTGAAAAAAAAACAACACAAACAGACACGAACAAAATACATACGCTGATTATACTGGCGTTACATTTGATTTGATTGCAGTGCATTTTCCATGGTGTAAATTTCTTCGGACCAAAGAAATTTCAGCAATCATTCAGCACTGTATTATCTTAACACGATATCACAGTTCTGAACGAAGAAACGTGATGCTACTAGGTGTTACAAAAAACATTTCCCACTTTTGATGTTTAATAGTTCGAAAACTATATATCAGATAAAACTGTCATTGATATGAGTAATAGCTGAATAGTGTACAATTTAGTTGAAGGTGATTTGAATATGAAAACATACATCAGTTTCATGAAATCCATAATTAATTTCAAAGTTAGGTTCCAGATTTTGGTCAAATTTAACTCTCTGTACAAAACCTGAACTTTACACAGGGACCAATGATGTGTATGTGAGTGTGTACTAACAATGACCCTGAACAATGGATATGGATATCACCTGTTCAGAGCTCTGCTCCAAGGCACATTAATGCTTTATTAATTATTCATGATGGATTGCCCTGGATGGGCACTGCTACTCTGAATTCATGGCAGAGGGTGAAATGCATGCACATGAAAAAAGTAAGCACATGTTTCCATGTGCTTGCATGCACCACATTTCAGAATTAATAAAGACTAGCTGTGAAAGTGGAATTCCTCATGAATAATGAGCATTCACATCCTGGTCATTGTCCATGACCATTGTCTGGGTGTCAACTACACACTCCCATACACACCAATTGACTTCTGTGCAAAGTTAAAGTTTTTGTACAAATGGTGGAAAATAGAGCAAAATCTGAAACCTAACTGAAAAATCAATGTTTAATTTAATGAAACTGAATCATGTTTTCATTTTAAAACTGCCTCCAGAAAAATTGAACACTATTCAGCTATTGCTCATATCAATTTCAGTTTTATCTGATGTATAGTTTTTGAACTATTAAGGATCGAAAGTGGGAAATGTTTTTTTTTTGTAACACCCAGTATATTTGTCTGTGCCCCTCCATGTCATATCTTCTGTCAACATCTGTCACATCTTGGCATAGTACCTAAAGGTCCTAACATACACGTATGCACAAATAAAAATACCAATCGGTGGACCCGAGTTTGATTTCCGCTCTGTGTCCTTGGACAAGATATTTTACCCACCATATCCCTCTCAACCCAGGTGTATAAATTGGTACCTGGCAACATAAGGGTGATAATAATGGCAGGGCCCTCTGGTAGAGCAGTGACAATACTGAAGAGGCTACCCTGGATAAATAATACCATCTTCTTCTTCTTCTTCTTCTTCTCATTATTATCATTATTATTATCATTATTATTATTATTGTCATTATTATTATTATTATTATTATTATCATTATTATTATTACTATTATCATTGTTATTGTCATTATTATTATCATTATTATTATTATTGTCATTATTATTATTATTATTATTATTATTATTATTATTATTATCATCATTATCATTATCATTATTCATTGTTCTTCTTCATTTTCCCTGTTTCTTTCTTTCTCTCTCTCTCTCTTTTTTTTTTGGGGGGGGGGGGGAGGGGTGGACTCGTTTTTCCTCAGTTTGGGATTTGAATGAATGTGGTGGAATTCAATTTACTCTTAACATCAGTAATAGTATATTCGACAACAAAACAAATACCATGGTACTAATATACAGCCTAGAAAATAGAGGGCGTTTTCATGATGTTCTTTATACGACACTAGCTCTATTTTGTTTAGCTTGAGGCTGTATCTACTGCCTTGATACAATTCTTCATCTTGTAAAATATGTTGCTCTTGAGGTGTCTGTCATTTATATCAATGCAATCTATTGTTTTAATTTGACATTGATGTTTTCCTCGGTATGGTATGGTATGGTATGGTATTTATTTCCGTATAAAAATAAAAACGGGTGGATTGCCCATATTCAGCGTTGCCAACATGGCAACGCTGTTCTTCCATGGGGTCCACATACAATGAGTACAATATTATGACAAAACAAATTATACAGACATGCAGGTGGAAACACATACAGTAAAATGGGAGAGAGAAAAAAAAAACAACAACCGATAACAGAAAAATCTTAAAGGCAATTAGATATAACAATGACCAAATCAGAATATGTTTAGATATAAAATGGTGTGTTTGAAAATAAAATCCTCAAACATATCTATGCAGTGAAAGAAAAAAAAATTGTTGTAGAATATTTACTATGATAAATTTAGATAAAAAATACGTAGTAACGAAACAAAAAATAACTGGGGACTTGTGTTAAATACTTAGATGAATCTATGACAATAGAATATAGACAATAGAATAGAATAACTCCATCATTTTCAGATCGATCTTGTTGATGTTTCTATCAAAGACAAGTGATTAATGTGAAGATGGTGATAAACGAGGACATTGTTCATGATGGTGGTAGCTATGATGATGCTGGCGCAGTTAATAATGGTGTAGTGACCTACACATATGCATCAAATGCTTGTTTGTTTTTTAAATCACTGCTCCAAATAGTAAACAGTACCTTTAACACTTATCAGTATTTTTTTTTCTGTAGTTTCCGTCTGTTCCGGTTGAACAAACGCACTGAAATGGTGTCAACTGAGTTTTGGCAAAAACATGCTTGCAGGTGCGGTCAAGGCTGGGTTATGCAGTAACTGCAGAGAAATACTTCCTATAGTGCTTTCCAGATATCACATTCTGTTTGTATCATCGATGCACCACAGTTCATAATCCGTTTAAAACGGAAGAAGACTTGAAAAGTCTTCTATTAAACTATTACTTACATTACCAGTGCATTATACAAGGTAGGTAAACATCTCTGTTGCAATGACTGATGATTCACTAGGAATATCCGCAAGATGGCGCCCTTTCAGAAAAGCGACAATGCCAAGTTGGAAAAGGGACTGAAGCTTGGATCACATTGCCTTGATTCAGTACGCAGTAGTTGGCTGATATCGTTGTCACTGCAGTCAAGCATCTTTTCCTTTGTGTGAGGAGCGGAGGAATCAACCATATGGCTAAAAGTCTGATGAACTATCTAAAAAATCTTACGATTGAAACATAACTGCAGTACGAGCAGAGCGCATCGTGGCACGTTGTTTATTGCAAGCCTTCGAGTCTTGGTCGATGAAAACAAAACAAAGCAAAAAAAAAAAAACAAAACCAACCCAACAACATCAACCAACCAATCAAACAAACACACAAACACACACACACACACATACACACACACACACACACAAACAAAAAACAACAACAAGCAAACAAACAAACTCGCATATTATGACCGTAGTTATCTAAGTTATACCTCTACCCTAAATGAGGGGCAAAAAGAATGCAATAAGGAAATCTTCCATTAGTGATGCCCCTCAGTGGCACTCCCTGTCCATAATGTCCAGAGGCCGTTTTCCGAATCAAGCGAATCGCTTATCGATAACGTTCTCCACCCACCTATTAGATTTGAGAAGATGATACGTCTGGTGTTACCATGAGAGTCATTTATATCTCAGTCATGATTTTTGTCATTTGCCAAAGAAGTGCTTTAAAGGGTAATCCAATCCTTTGTGTGTAGCCTCCATGATTATTACACCCTACTATAAGAGCGAGCGTATAATTTACCTCGAATGGCGCAGGGTTACCTTCATTTTCCGTACGAACATTGGATAATTCATCACCATAGAGATCTCGCCATCCCTCATCAGCTAGGAACCCATAGCAACCGTCTCCTGACTTGACAGCGTGCAGTGAGTTCCATAGCTGTTGCCAGCAGCCAAGCAACTTTCGCCACAATCCAAGTTCACGAAAGCCTTGAAGACTTCAAAATAAAGGAAATAAAGGTATATATGAAGAGCTTGCTTCCAAAAGGCGCTATATCCATCATTTTTAATGGTTTTTAACTCCATTTGGAATCAAGCTCTTTATAATATATTATATTATATATATATATATATATATATATATATATATATATATATATATATATATATATATATATATATATATATATATTGAAAACGTTAGTTTTGCCGTCTTTAAAGGGGAAGGCTAGTAACTGATCAGTGGGAATCAGTGGAAATACTGGGAGATGATTGTTCCAATCCTTATGGGATTCATTGAAGAGTTCATTGTATATCTATTGTTGTGTGAAAATGATTTGCTTCAGAATGGTCTCATATTCAAGTAATGTGCAGATTAATGCTCCGTCACTGACCAGGGACGCTAACCTGGAAGCATTAAACTGCACATTACTTGAATATGAGACCATTCTGAAGCAAATCATTTTCACACAACAATAGATATACAATGAACTCTTCAATGAATCCCATAAGGATTGGAACAATCATCTCCCAGCATTTCCACTGATTCCCACTGATCAGTTACTAGCCTTCCCCTTTAAGCTGGTAAGCAAAGTAAACAAAGAAATTAGTTCGAACACTCCCAAGAATATTTAGAAGGGACTCCCCCATTCTAGTTTTACTACTTCTACTTCTACTACTACTACGCTATACTACCACAACAACAACAACTACTTCTATTACTACTACTACTACTACTACTACTACTACAACTACTGCTACTACTACAACTACTACTACAACTACTACTACTAGTAGTAGTAGTACTACTACTACTACATACTACTACTACTACTACATACTACTACTATAGTGATACTTCTACTACTACTACTACTACTTTATTTTTACCACAGCTCTACCAAATGAAGTACTTAAGCAATAAAAATGATCATATTACCAGTAGCAAAAAGTCGACGACGATAATCATCTGCCTTTTAGTACCCCCTCTACGCTGTACTTCTGACGGCAATTATCAGTAACCTCTACTTCTACTACTGCTGCTACTACTACTATACGCTATACTACCACAACAACAACAACAACAACTACTACTACTACTACTACTACTACTACTACTACTACTACTACTACTACTATTACTATAGCTACTTATACTACTACTACTACTACTACTACTACTTCTACTACTACTACTACTACTACTTCTACTACTACTACTACTACTACTATACATACTGCTACTATAGTGATACTTCTACTACTAGTACTACTATTTTATTTTTACTGCAGCTCTGCTAAATGAAATACTTAAACAATAAAAATGATCATATTAACAGTAGCAAAAATTCAGTACCCCCTCTACGTTGTACTTCTGTATCCTCGCTGCCACTAGAGGTCAGTGGTCGCTGCCATGTTCTCATTTTCACATTTTGTGTTCAAAGGGATATTTTCGATGAAACACTTCGTCTATGATACAGGCCCGTAGCCAGGATTTTTCAAGGGGGGGGGGGTGCGGTCACTAAAAAAACGGACCTTCGGTACCAATACCAATGATGACACACACACAATTATATATACATATATATATATATATTATATTATATATATATATATATATATATATATATATATATATATATATATTCTTTGGACGACCGAACTACAAAAGTTGTATAAGAATTTGCGCGCGAAGCGCGCCGCAAATTGTGAGTTTTGACTGTTTTAATGACGTTTTAAAGTCTCGAGGAAATTTGTATTTTTGTCTGTTGCATGCAATCGCGTTACGGTATTTCATCTAGGAAATAGTAAACACTCATTTTGCCAGGAAGTTGCAAAGTTTAATTGTGTTCGAGACTCTGCGCGCGTAGCGCGCCGCAAAATTGAGAATAGTGATTTTCCTGGTGTTGTTTTAACTTTTATTTTTTCTATTGTATACCCGCGTTAGCAGGCCTGAAGCCAGGATTTTTAAAGGAAGGGGGGGGGGGGGGGGTTGCGTTAATTAACAAAACGGTCCTTTGATACTGTCCCGGGAGGGGTAGCGACAATTAAAAGGTGGACACCATGCTCGTACATGGACTTTCAAAATGGCCCCTAAACGAGTAATGATCATATGATTTTTTTCGGGCCTTAAAAACAAGTATTCCTTAAATGTTTCCTGCACCCTAAAGAAGTACTTCATCATGATTGAACAATATACCATTTTCCCAAATTTCGGCCTTTTTGATACCCTTTGATTAAATACGCTCGTACATCACACTTTCCATCTAATCCGTGAGAAAAAAACGACCCTATTACGCGTTTTCTTTAGCGAGTATGGTCACGGTGTCCACCTTTCAGTTGGAGTTTTCCATCCCATTGGATGCTGTTTGGAAGATGAAACATTCACTTTACTATACAGTATATCAGCCGTTGGTATGCGAGTTTGTCAAAAACGAAAATAAATAAGAAAATTTTTAAAACAAAATGAATTGTAAATGTGAACCATTTATATTTTGCCTCCTTGTGGTAGGATATTTCCAGCATTTCCGAACTTTCAAATAATCATTTAAGATTTAATTATGTTAAAGGTAGTAGATCCGATTCGCAAACATTTCCAATATCAGTCAAATTTCATATTAACCATCATGCTAAGAAGGTTTTCTTTGTGAAATTTGGAGGTCAGTGAAATTCAAAAATTAAACATCCGTTAGCCATTGGAAGAAGTTGAGTGCAAATTCAGACCTCAGGCTTAGTGCTCAGATGTTTTCCTATTTTCTTTGATCTGTCTTACTGTGCACACTAAGATACATACTGGAATGGTTTATTATTTCTTATTTATTAAATTATAGTTGGTTACTAGCTGTCTCTAGGCATTTTCGAATTTGGGCTGCAAAGAGATCCACTACCTTTAAGTTAGAAGAGAGATAAGTAAATAATGATAAAATAAACAAACAAAAAAGAATGAGTTTCTTTTGTAATACTATCTGACAAACTTTTTACTTTACCATTTTACTTCATAGCTCAGCACTTTCCATTCTCTCTCATACCCTCTTATCCATTACATTTAAATGAAATACAACTAAAATGAGTTTGCGTGCCTGCATAATACTCTTTGGAAATTATAAGTGAAAATTTTCTTAGGTTTTGGCTCACTTTAAAATGAGAACCAATAGAACTGTCACAACATGAGAAAATGCATAAGTAATAATCAACACTACATTTCCGAATTTGACCTGCAAAGAAATCCTCTACCTGTAAGTTAGAAAAGAGATTAGTAAATAATGATAAAATAAACAACAAAAAAGAATGAGTTTCTACCGCCGTATCCAGAACAGAGCCTGAAACGGTGCAGGCTCAAGAAGTCTTCAAGAAATCGTTTGTACTATAATACGTCTTGAAGTACTGTGTGATACTGCCGACTCAGATTTCTACAAAGCTGTAAGTGAGAATTGTAAACCAATCCGACTCGTTACCTGAGATATTTATGAAAATAAATATCAATAAAGAATGTAAATTAAATAACGATGCGTCACAATGCAGTCTAATGCTCTCACAATGCTATCATACATAGGGTTTTTCACTGACTGTTTTTACTCCGGAGCTCTTGCAATATTCAGGCTTTTGTAATACTATCTGACAAACTTTTTACTTTACCATTTTACTTCATAGCTCAGCACTTTCCATTCTCTCTCATACCCTCTTACCCATTACATTTAAATGAAATACAACTAAAATGAGTTTGCGTGTCTGCATAATACTCTTTGGAAATTATAAGTGAGAATGTTCTTAGGTTTTGCCTCACTTTAAAATGAGAACCAATAGAACTGTCACAACATGAGAAAATGTATAAGTAATAATCAACAGTACATTTCCGAATTTGGCCTGCAAAGAAATCCGCCCCCTGTAAGTTAGAAAAGAGATTAGTAAATAATGATAAAATAAACAACAAAAAAGAATGAGTTTCTACCGCCGTATCCAGAACAGAGCCTGAAACGGTGCAGGCTCAAGAAATCGTTTGTACTAATACGTCTTGAAGTACTGTGTGATACTGTTGACTCAGACTTCTACAAAGCTGTAAGTGAGAATTTTAACCCAATCCGGCTCATTACCTGTGTTTTTTATGAAAAATATGAATAAAGAATGTAAATTAAATAACGACGCGTCACAATGCAGTCTAACGCTCTCACAATGTTATCATACATAGGGTTTTTCCCTGACTGTTTTTACTCCGGAGCTCTTGAAATATTCAGGCTTTTGTAATACTATCTGACAAACTTTTTACTTTACCATTTTACTTCATAGCTCAGCATTCTCTCTCATACCCTCTTACCCATTACATTTAAATGAAATACAACTAAATTGAGTTTGCGTGCCTGCATAATACTCTTTGGAAATTATAAGTGAGAATGTTCTTAGGTTTTGGCTCACTTCAAAATGAGAACCAATCGAACTGTCACAACATGAGAAAAATAACTTAGTGTCAACCTCAATGTCATCCACGAATCGCACGTACTCGGGCGGCCAGTGGAAAAAAAAAAAAAAAAAAAAAAAAAAAAAAAAAAAAAACACCGGTCACACGCGCCAAGGGCCATGGCATGCAGTGCCAATATAATAATAGCTCGCACAAATTGATACATAACATTTGTGTTTGTGTGCATGGGGACGATCCGATGGTTCATACAACAAAAGGGTTTCATACAATTATTTTTAACATTGTTAAACGTACTCTTCCACATTTACATAGCATATAATGTGTCTTTATATTTATTTGGATTGTTATCTTGAGAATTGCTAAAAACCGTTATTATGAAAAAGTGGACCTTTCAGAATTTGGGGGGTGCGTACGCACCCGACGCACCCCCCCCCCCCCCCCCCTGGCTACGGGCCTGTGATAATATACTAAATGGACAGAGATCATTTATATAATTTCATAATAGGTTCATTCCGCAGCATGATTTATCTAACTACTAGGTGTTACAAAAAAAAAATCCCATTTTTGATCATTCAAAATAGAAAACTATATACATTATCATCAGATAACACAGTCATTGATATGAGTAATAGCTGAAAAGTGTGAATAGTTGGAGATGACTTGAAAATAAAAGGATAAATCGGTTTCATTAAAGCCATTATCGATTTTAAAGTTAGGTTCCAGTCTTTGGTAAATTTCAACCCTCTGTACAAAACTTGATTTTTACACAGGAATCAGTGATGTGTATGTGAATGTGTGCTTTTACAATGACCATAAACAATGGACATGAATACCACCTTTTCACAATTCAGCTAACTAGGCTTCTGGTCTCTTGTTCCAAGGCACATGAATGTTTTTTATTAATAATTCATGACGGATTTTCTCGGCACTGCTAGTCTGAATTCATTGTAAAGGGCGAAATGCATGCACAAGAAAAAAAAAAGTAAGCACATGTTTTTTGAGTGGTTGCATACACTACATTTCAGTATGAATAAAAACTAGCTGTGATAGTAGAATTCCTCATGAATAAATCATAAAGTATTAAAACCCTCTTCATTGCCACTCCCATTCACACCAACTGACCCCTGTGCAAAGTTCAAGTTTTCTACAAAGGGTCGAAAATATAGAGCAAAATCTGAACCGGAAATTCAAAATTGAATTTGATGAAACTTTATACTTTCATTTTACATTAAATCCGATAAGATTGTACATTATTCAGCTAATTATTCATATCAATGTCAGCATTACATGTTGGAAACCTCAAACCTCACCTCAACAGAAAATACGGAGCTTTAGATTTTAGACGCGCGGACGTTCAACGAGAAAAAAAACATGATCTGAGCGTGCGCAGTAGCTTGACGTGCGCTACTGCGCACGCTCAGATCATGTTTTTTTTTTCTCTTTGAACGTCCGCGCTTCTAAAATCTAAAGCTCCCTAATGTCTCTTACCATCCCTTGAAGTTGCTATGATAGGGGAACGCAGGACGCTTTGTTTGCAGGTCATTTGGGTAAGCTCGTGTGGTTTGCTAATACAAAACTGAATCAACTCCTCATCTTATTTGAATATGTATGATATGTACACATGCACATCCACATACACTCTCGTAAACTTACACTCATTCACGTTTACAAACACAAGATTTATGGGCAGACATATCCACACAGAATCCTCAAAAACAACTTAACAAACAAACAAACAAACAAACCCAACCAACAAAACTGCACCTCCGTACGTACACCCTAATTCACCTTTGCACTGATTCATTTTCTGTAATAATATACTCACCACAACTCGCAAATAAACTTAAGTATGTAAGAAATGATTTGTAATAACTAAAACATATTCTCAGAGGCCATCTTCAATATCAAGCTTCCGCTTATGATGACTTTCCTGCATTTTGTTCCTAATAACTTTTCCTGTTGCTCGTGTATGACCACTACATATAAGCATATACATACTTACGCATGTATACTATGTGTTAAAAGACAACAAAATTTCCTACTTTTGATCCTTAATAGTTCAAAAACTATGTATCAAATAACACTGATATGAGCAATAGCTGATTAGTGTACAATTTTGTTGGAGGTAATTTGAAAATAAAAGTATAATTCAGGTTTATTAAATCCATGCTTTATTCTAAGTTAGGGTTCAGATTTTGCTCTATTATTTTCAACCCTCTGTACAAAACTTTAACTTTGCACAGGGGTCAATTGGTGTGTATGGGACTTTGTGGTTAAAACCCAGACATGATGATCTATTACATAATTCGTCAGAAATTCTGCTATTATAGCTGGTCTTTAATCATCCCGTTCTTCATCCCACTAAGGGCCATTATCGTGGTTGTTGCTATGAAACCCTATAGCGATAAAAGAATACTCTATGAGGAAGATCTCAATTCTTTCTAAATAAGCAGTCGAAAACCTTTTTAAAGAGTTCTTTAGGCGCGTGGCCATTTTGAATGGAAATCACCAGTTCGAAGTCACGTTCAGATGAATTTCTTATCGTTTCCATGACAACAGCAGCAAACAATATGAACAATAGTGTGATGGAAAGCAAAGTTAAAGCGTGGAACCTTTTAGGCCTAAAGGGTACAAGCCTTTTGGAATTATACAGTTTACGTTCTGACACCCTGGAAGTTGTGTAAATAACTCAGGCAATTTCCGTGTTCTAAATCTGCGTTACACCACATACACATTGCCTAATCCATGCAAAAATTAATAACTACGCACACTTCAGCCTTGAAATCAGCAATCAGCAAGAAGTGTCTTTATCAAGCCTCCACGATGTCACTCTTCTCATATCCTCAAGTTTACTCACACACACATTACTGCTAATTGAAGGAACAAAACAATTTATTTCTGACAGTGATGGAAGGTCTGTAATAACCGCTCCAGGCTGTAAGAATTTATTCATGAAACAGTGATGCTATAGATATAAGCAAATTCGCATCGAAATGCAAGAAGAAAACGTCAGCAAAAACAAAAATAAAAAACCAAACGAAACAAACGAAAAACAAATCTGAGAAGCCCACTTAACAATAACGAAACACTGAGCTTTTGGTAGTTATTATAACTCATTTTCGAGCACGCAAATAAAAATGAAGAAACAGAACATTACTTTTGTACTGTTTATTTTTTCCTTGATATTGGTTCTGTTATTTGAACCAAAAAAAAAAAAAATCAATAATTTTGATACAATATCGAGCAAAATTTTACTCCTATCTCAAAATCAAGAGCAACAAAGCAGCCAGTTGAAGATATATTTTGTAACAAAATTCTAAGTGGGCAAGTTATATTGTAACAGAACCAGACTTGGTTCATTTTTGGGGCACCATAGCCAACCCCCCCCCCCCCAAAAAAAAAAAAAAACAAAAAAAAAACAAAACAAAAAAACAAAACGAAACAAACAAAAAAACACACAAAAAACAAAAAACAAAAACAAAAACAAAAACCGGACCGTGCTCGGTGTGCGGATGCCTGTAGACAAGCAGGTACACATGCTATAACTGACTATAACTGACATTTACAATTTTTGCAATTATCACGTCTGAAAATAACTCAGTGGCATTTCGAATTTGAGATACAAAACGGAAGTATCGTTACAAGTTGATTGCAGTCGAATTCTATGGCAAGGTTGTCGGAGGTGATTTTAAGGCAAGCGTGAGCAATTAGCGCCAACATAACCACTTCGCAGCTGAGGAAAGAGGAATGGGTGATTATAATTGATTGAAGAGATAAAAATTGATTGGACATTTTTTATGGTCAGTATTTCACGTTTGGATTGAATCTATATTCTAGACGTTTGAATGGAGCGAAAATTGCAACACGTGTTTCTACTGACTACTTTGTTAGGAATAAATTTTGGTGAGTCTCAATTTTTTATTTCTTGATTCTAATAAATTCGAGTTTAAGACCGCGTTTACAGAGGGTAAAAAAGCCAGGCTTAGCCCGGACTCAGCCCGGTCTTCCTTTTACTGTGAAACGCTCAAAAGGCCAAATGCGGTACCAAAAACGGCCGCGCATTTTGGCCAAGCTCTGGAGTTGGACCCCGTTTAGAGTAAGTGAAAAGGCCGGGCTCGGCCCGGGCTCAGCACGCCCTTCCGCTCACCGTAAACGCTCAAAAGGCAAAATGGGGTACCAAAAACGGCCGCGCATTTGGCCAAGCTCTGGAGGTAGTCTCGGCCCGGGCTCGCCTGGCCTTTTCTCTCACTGTAAACGCAAACTGGGCCAAGTGCTGTACCAACTTGCGACGAGCGCGCTCCCAGACTAAGCCCGGCCTCAATTGCGGTACTCAGCCCCGCAATTCTGTCCGCTCTCAGTGGAGGGCTCGGCCCGGGCTTTTAATTAAACATTTCAATAATTTGTCGTAGTGGCGCTCTGCTTGTAAACAAAAGATTATTATCTACTGGGAGTGCGCTGGTTGCAATGTTTTCCTGATTTATCAAAATTAGCGATTGAAAGGTAATTTCAATTTATTTAAAAATCATGATTTTACAAAAGTAACAATATCGTCCAATTTCTCTTTTGCCAGGCATATGAAAAATATCGTAGAAAATTCTCACCCAGCTCAATTTGCTTTAGTTTATAAAATCGATTGATGAAAATTTATCGATTTTGCAATTTCTTATGAGATAAGGTTATAAATTCATTTTCAAAGAGAGATCATGTACTTGCTTTATTCATGGGTATAGTAAAGCTTCTGTATACTATTGATTATTATCTTCCACAAAATAATTCGTTACCATGGAAACGGGAGAAAACGGCAGAGATCGAAAAGTGCCGAAAGACGTTTCTCAATATCAGTCCATGCCATTTTCTGTGAAATAAGGGTAATGCATAAATGATGATAAAGAGAGACAAACATTTCCCTTTTACCGCAAGTCTTCAAGTGTGATGCTTAAGATGAAATATTTTCTATAATATTATTACTCCTGAATTTGTAAGTTGCAGACATCATTTTAACGGGACAAGGCATGGTAATGATCATGGATTTTAGTCTCATGTGATAAAACAGTCTCTGCATCAGTATTTGTGCTCTATGGAGGGTCCTGCCAGTTTGTCACGATACCCTACTACCCCTCATACACTTGTAGCCTAATGTTTGACGCATCGGAGTGGCAGCCAACTTAAAGTAGTCTTCACAAAGAAGAGGGTGCACATATCATATCATGTTCAGGGGTATTAAACTGGGGTCATCCCACGAGACCGACACCCACGAATCATACAGCCCGCGAGTTCGACATTGAAAACAGGTCCATGAGTCATACAGCCCATAGGTTCGACACTAGGCAAATAAAGCCCATGAGTTCGGCACTAGGTTAAAACAACCCACGAGTTCGACAAATAATGTGTCGGTCTCACGGGCTTTGTTTGCTTAGTGTCGAACTCATGGACTGTATGACTCGTGGGTGTCGGTCTCGTGACATGCACCTATGAAACCACCATAGCAATGCTTTGAGGAACAGCGTTTCATCCTAAATCCTGTCCACCGTTGTTCTTTAAACTTTTCATGTTAAAGTTTCTATCGTCATGTGGGCAGATGGGAGTGCGTTTTGCCCGACGTTTGGCACCAAGTGCGGAACCAAGACCCTCTTAAGTGGGGAAACGGTTGACATGGTTCGTAAGTCATTATTGCCTGGTCAGGCCATCGCAATGTTGCAGAACTATCCAATGTTGACTGACAGAAGGACGTACATCTGTGTCATGCCGGGTATGTATACCAACCAGCATCACAATCAATGTTGGTAAAAGTGAGCAGCCACGTCGGGTTTGCTAATTACGGCCGGAGAAGACAAGGTGTGGAGATTACGGGGTCATCCCACGAGACCGACACCCACGAGTCATACAGCCCACGAATTCGACATTGAAAACACGTCCATGAGTCATACAGCTCACGAGTCCGACAGCCAACGAGTTCGACACTGGCAAATAAAGCCCACGAGTTCGACACTAGGCCAAAACAACCCACGAGTTCGGCAGATACAACACACCGCTAATGTGTCGGTCTCGTGGGCCTTGTTTGCTTAGTGTCGAACTCATGGGCTGTATGACTCGTTGGTGTCAGTCTCGTGACGTACACCCGAGATTACTCCCTTCATGAATAATCGATTTTTTTAAAGCCCTCTTCATTCTCATTCTCAATATATTTTGTTATAAATGGAAGCTTCCCCAAAACATTAATGCGAAATCAATAGAGGTGTAAACATTAGTGAAACACTGCAGGATGAAAGTTTCAGGACTATCAGGTGATCTGTTCAAAGCCAATAAATGTTCAATGTTTTCATAACCGGCAAGCCTATATTCTGCCCTCTCTAAATTGCCACTCGTCAACAAAATTTGATGTAAAAAAAGAAAACAAAAACGTTAGTAGAAGACTTATAACGCTTTACCTGCTGTTGTGAAAATGAAAACTCCTTTCACATGTAACTGAGATTAAATGTTAAGGATATATAATTACTGCTCTCACTCCCATGACTTCTGACTTTAATACGTTAAGTGCTTTTTCACTGTCAAAGAAAGGAGTTTTTCGTTTGTTATTGTTAAAAAGATTAAGAGTACTGTGACGTCTCAAATTGTGGAGTTTTCATGTAGATAGCACAGCACACTATAAAGGAAAAACAATTAAGAAACTAAATTATATTCAGTCGTCTGGTATTCCGGCATCATTAATGTTGAGTGTTTCACCATTCGGCTAAATCCTGATTTTCAAATTCCTCTTGAAACTCAACAATTTTTTTTTTTTTTGCGACAGACATCATTTTTTGCCCTCTCTCGCTCTTATTGAATCAGCTACTCAATATAATTGTAGTTATAGTTATAGCTATAGTTATATAGTTGTAGTTTTCCTTTCTTGCATGTATAAACTTGCATGTATAAACAAACATACAAGTAACCAAAACATTGACAATGTCTCGAACATGAATCCTCTTTAGATCGCGAATTTTAGGTTGACGATCAACTTCACGCGATACGATCTATTCTAATAAAACAAGAAACTGAGGACATGAGTATTCTCTCCACCAACCAAAATCAATGACTGCGCAGGATTCATTTCTAAGTAATACATCCAAGAAATATATGTATCAATCTGTAAATTGAATTCATCCGTTAAGCTTTACAAATTATCAACTTCATTAATAAATCCTTGGCGAGTTTTACACGAAATTACTAAATTGTGATCATCCTGAAGCAATGATAAAGCATTTTTTTTCTTTTCAGAACGAAAAAAAAAATAGTTTGCTGTCATATCTTGTTGTCCTCTATCCTGTTGTTATTGTTGTTGTTTTGTTGTCGTTTTGTTTTGTTTGTTGCTATACAGGCAATTAGATTAGAATGTTTATGCGTTGTATAATCATGATCCAAAAATAAAATAAAAATATAGTTATTTAACGAAATGATACAGGTCTATGGCAAGAGGGAGCACCCATGTGCAGTTCATCAGATAATTATAGGAGAATAGATTTTGCCAGTTTGAATGTGCTTCAGACTCAGTTAAAATGTTAACACTCCCTGAACCTTTTTGTACGACCGTTACATCACTATTTGAAAAAAAGTGTCAATTTTGCGGGATGAAGGCAAAGCATAGTCATGGTTAGTAAACCTGAGATTTAAAACCTTCATAGTTTCCGTGTGTGACAATCCTATACGTTTGATTCTAAATGTTGTCGCATCGTTGTCGCATCGTTGTAAAGTTCGAAGTTATTGAAAATGTATAAAGTACTGGCTTCAAGACTCTGTTTATTGTATTTTCTTTTATCACTGTCTTCCACCCTTGTCAGTGTGGGGCTTTATATTTTGCTTTTATTTATTTATTATTTTTTTTTTTCTGTCGGTCAATACAGCGTGTGAGTCGGGGCCATGTCAGAACGGCGGATCATGTTCAGAGACCGAGACGGGCTACGAGTGTTCGTGCACGACTGACTACTATGGACCCCAGTGTTGTACGTTTTCTGATATCTCTCTCCAGTCATTGATAGCTACACTCAACAAGGTTACAGTTAGTAATTAGGAAGGTTCGTTATTCTGAAGGTTTGTTAATCCGAAAATGATATAAAGTTCGTTATTTCGAAGGTTCGTTCATTCGAAAATGAAAAAAAAAAAGTTCGTTATTCCGAAGTTTCATTATTTCAATTATTCCAAAAACGAAATAAGGTTCGTAATTCCAACGGTTCAATAGTTCGCACCTCCTTTTCATTTTATTTTTGGATTGACAAATCTTCAGATCAACGAATATCATCACACAAACAGTACCCTCCTGTAAACTGTAGTCATGGTACCTGTGTTGATGTTAAAGAATAGAAAATAGATCTCTTGCTATACGCTAATGAAGAAATACAAAGGCTTTATGGGTATTATTCTTATAAAAGAGGAGAATCCTGCTACATCACTGCTCATCACCATGGGGGGGGGGGGGTAATATTTCATACACTTCATACTGTTCACTTCACTTTAAGATTACTTTAGTATTCATTACAATATCATAAGTATATGGTTTACTATTTTTTGTATATTCTGTTCATTTTACATTGTCTTTTTTATGATAAAAAGTGTATGCATTTTTTGTCGAAAAATGAGTGTGAATGTGAATGGAGTTAAATTGAATTGAATTAAATTGAATACCTAAGATATGTATAGAGGAAGGGACTGGGAGCGTTTGGGAGATTCATTTTAGGGGTTACAGTTCGTTATTCCGAAGTTTCGTTGTTCTAAAGGTTCTTATCCGAGAACAAAATAAGGTTCGTAATATCAAAGATTCGATGGTACGCACCTTCTTTTTATGTTTGGACTATTTCATTTTGGATAAATGAACCTTAATGATAACAAACTTTATTTCATTTTCGAACAAACGAAACTTCGGTAAACGGACCTTATTTCATTTTCGGAATTACGAACCTTCGGAAAACGACACAAATAACCGGATTAAAGAACCCTATTTCATTTTCGGATTAACGAACATCCAGGCATGTTTATATGGATTTTTTTTTTTCGGAATAACGAACCATCATTGAAATAATAAATCTTATATCAATGTGGGGTAAACGAACCCTCAGAACAACGAGCATCACCCTATTTACCGAATACCTAGTTTAGGGTATAAATTTGTGTATTTGGGAATTTTGAACCGTAGGATTAACGAACCCCATGTTATCTTCTTGTGATGATTAACGAACATCTAAGTATACGAAATGTGTGTGTTTCGGAATAACGAATATCTCTATACTTTACGTGGGAATTTTTCGATGGCAGGTGGGTGATGTGGTATTTGAAGAAAAGATCATTTCGTCCTGATTCAAACTAATTTATTAGTTATAGTGGATTCGATGGGATATATAAAACAGTCAACTGAATACATGCACAATCACATTTCGAATATCTTCAAATTTGCGTTATACTTCCAATTATACTTGCAGTCATCATGTATTTATTTTATGTGCATGATATGTAATTGTTGTACTCGTGGATATACGTATTATAGACCTATATGATTCTGTATTGAAAAACATGTTCACATTACACCTTGACTTGCAAAATGCAGCTTGCCCGCTGATTCATACGCCAGATGGAGGAACTTTCAATAGATATTTCTTGTTTCCGGGGATCAATCTAACAAGAGATACATCACTCGTAGAATTTGAGGTTAGCGCCAACACCGATGCCCATGTCGCCCTGTCTGGTGTAAACTCGGCCGTGAGATACATGTACCGCTTAAGTAAGTATTCTAGCCCCGCCCCCTTATTTTTGGTTACAGTTTGTTATTCCAAAAGCTTGTTATTCATAAGGGTGGCTTATCCGAAAATGAAATTAGATTGTTTTTCCAAAGTTTTTTTTTTTTTTTTTTTTTTTTTACTTCGAACGCTCCTTAAACCGAAAATGAAATATAGTTAGGTAATTCCGCAGGTACGTTAGCACGCACTTTATTCTTTTCGTTTTGGGATTAACGAATAATCGGAATAGCGAACCTTATAATTAATTTTTTTTTTTCGGATTAAGGAACCACCGGAATAACGAACCTTCGGAATCTGAGAACAACGTCACAAATTATTCGGATTAGCAAACCGTATATTTCATTTTCGAATTAACAAACATCTGGATATTGGGAATTTGTGTAATTGGGATTAACGTTCCTTCGGAACAACGAACATCACAATTTTTGCTCTGTGATCACTATTGCGTAAGGACATTATATAGAACGTTTTACGATTAATAACCAGGTGTCGATCAATAAGCAAGTTAAAAGGGCAACCATAAAGGGACACCATTTTTTTTTTTCATATTTACATGACATTCGCAACCGTTGGAAAGAAAATTCACTCCACAAGGAAATAGTCAGTGTGCAGTGTGTAATATTAATCTATAAAGATGAATGTACTCATAGTATGCAACATAATGTTTATTGAATGTTTATAAGCATAAAACAAGTGTAGTACAATGTACAAGTACATACACGTCCAGAGATAATTTGGAGAATGTATAGAGATAGCGGAAAAAAAAATTTTGTCACAAGAATTTCAATATTTTGGAGATTTTAGTGTATGGGACTGAATACATTTCGGAAAAAAATGTCCAGTTAGATGAAAAATGGATATAGCACCTTTGAGAATGGAATTCTTTATATGCACGCATAAATAGACAAATATACACATATAATTGAAAAAAAGGGAATATTTTTTGAATTTGATCTCAATTTCACTTTCAATTTACTTCTACAACTATTTTTGTTCAAGAAAAGAAAAAATGTACAAACGAAAATACAGTAACACCGATTTTTGTTGAGTATTTTCTAAGAAGATGAAGTGTTGAAACAAAATTGTTAAATAATTTACAAACAAAATACAGTAAATTGTTGCATTTTCACTCTCCTGACATGTTCCACGTTGTAGGGTAGCCGTTACAATAAACGTACGAAATGATATTTGACGAGATGACGGCCCTTTTATTTCTTGACAAAACGATTAAAAACTATTCTTCAGGATTCTACTGGCAAAAGAGGGGAGGGGTAAAAAATGTATATTATATACACACGCACACACATATGGTTATTCATGTATAGACGCGTTTTAGATCCGATCGAAAGCTCAGCAAATAAAATTATGCAATTAAACATGTGCAAAAGTGAATAAATCCTTCGATGTCCCGCTGGCTCCTCCTTCCCGTCGGAATCATAAGGAAATGATGCAGCGCCCATCACGTAGATAGCCAAGGCAAGTTCACGCCCTGTTGGATGTTTATATGCCTTATATATATATACATATATATACACTCAGAAAAAAAAAATATTAAGCACTTTTTCAAATTCATATTTCTCATAAAACATTTAGATATAAATCAATGTATCATATACCATATTAAAGGTAATTTACTTGGCTATCAAACTAGGGAAACAAAGGGAAATTTTACACGAGTGAACCCATTTGCTTTTTCCTCCATAGCACAGAAGTAAAAATTGTAGAATTTGTTATTTTGTCATTCCTTTGAAAATACCCTTCAAGATAGCAATGTTTAGCAAAAGACCAATTAAACGTAATGAGAGACATATATGAAATAGCAAAAATAAGTTTTCATTTTTTTTTATTGTCCTTATATCCCCTAACAAAAACAAAGTGGGAAACTAAAGGGGGGAATGAGATTTTTTTTTTTTGTCATCTCGAACTTCAAATGACATGGGAAGTAAGTCGCAAAGGTGATAAAATGGACAGTATTTCTTTATTCAATTATTTTAATTTACGGGTAGGAAATTAAGAATTCATTAGACAAATTCTAGAATGAAATAATGTTTTCAATTTTCCTAATTTGAAATAACATTTAAAAGTTCTACTATTTTTGGTAATATTGCTTCTTCTCTAATGTCATTTGAATTTGGATTTGACAGAAGATTCTTAATTTTCCCCCATTGTCTTTAGACTCTTGTCATCTTTAGGGGCTACAAAGACTTATAGTGATCACAGGATTATTTTTGCAAATTAATTCGTGTTTCTTATTGTGTTTAATTTGTCTTTTGTTCTCATTGTTATATGGAAGAATGACAACTTGTTCTTCTTCTGACACCTTTTCATGCAGATTTCGGATCATCTAGCAACAGGGCTTTCCATGTCCAGCGAAACTGCTCCGCGCCTAACTCGACTTGGGTCACCTGTTCATATGCTACTCGTGGAATTCACTCCAGACTAACACCGATGCCAGCATACAACCACTTCTGGGTGAGCTTCGTCGGCGGGCGGCTGCAGGTTGGTCGCCAAGGCAACGCTGTTCCTTTCTTTGATTGGACAGACCCGAATCCTCTACCGGTACACTACGCTGGGGTGTGGACTGGATGGGGCTCGGAGGGCTACTGGAAATTCAAGTCGCTTTGTTGATATTGTTAAACCGTAATACCCCCATCACACTTATTCCAAATTAGTACGAATCAAGCAAAAGTGGCCGGAATGAAAGATTTTCAAAATTCGTGCCACATTCGGGAAAAAAAAAATGAAATTCCTACAGCTTGTTGAGAATTTCGTTCGAATACTTTGAATACGCTTCAAACCCGTCTCGAATCATTCTTGCACATTTTTTGGCGGTTGTTTTAGCTCTCGAATGCGGCTCGAATGTAGTTGGAACACAGTAGGAATACTTAGAATGCTGTTAAAATGCAGTCAGGATATTTAGAAAGCACTTCGAATGCCGTACGAATGCCGACCGACTGTAGCTGCTCGAAGTCTGGTCGGAAGGCGTCTCGAATGAAGTATGAATTTCTCTCGAATGCAGTCAGAAGGCTCCCGGAATAGCTAATGAATATGGTTTGAATGTTCAAAAATTAAAACAGAATGCAGCGCGAATGCTAAGAATATACTCAGAATGTAACAAGAATGCAGTGGCGTATGTAGGGAAAACGGCGCCCGGGGCAAGTACGAAAATTGTGTCCCTAATTTCTGAAAAAGTGTTCAACCCCAACCCCATCCTGGTAGGGAACAAAGTCCACATGATGCTTTTTCAGGCAATTAAAAGGGATCTCTTGAGGGTGATTTAAATGTAATGAATTTTGATAGATTTTGGCGAGCGAGCGCAGCGAGCGAGCCGAAAACTTTTGTATTTCAGCTTACAAAACATGGAATTCTTGTCATTTTTGCTTACCAAATCTTACAATTCTAATCAAGATATAGTGACGGCCTTATAGCTAACGATTTATACAAAAAAAAAAAAAAAACTGAGGACTTTAAAAATATTCTAAATTAGTGCGCGCGAGTGAGCTGAAATTTGTATTTATGTCCTCGTCATCATCACGTATTGTTCTTATCTTTTTTTATATAAATTTTTTGTATTTTCTTTTTGTATTTCAGCTTACAAAACATGGAATTCTTGTCATTTTTTGCTTATTAAATCTCACAATTATAGTGACGACCTTATAGATAACGATTTATACCAACAAATTGAGGACTTGAAAAAAATACTCTAAATTAGTACGAGCGAGTGAGCCGAAATTTGTATATTTCTGCATCATCATTACTTTTTTTCTTATCTTTTTTGATTTTTTTTTTGGATTTTTTTTTTTGCGCCCCTTCCCCGTATGTTCGAAACCGTTGGCGACCTCTTTTGATCCAATCGGCGATCGCTTCAGAACGAATGAAATTGCAGTCGCTGCTCCATGTAACATTTTTCCTGCTAAATATAAAATGACATGTGTGAACACAATAAACACTGTCATTTTGTCATCATCACGTTTTGTTCTTACCTTCTTTTTTATATAAATTTTGGCGAGCGAGCGCAGCGAGCGAGCCGAAAATTTTTTTATTTCACCTCACAGAACATGGAATTTTTGCGTGAACACGTAAACATTGTCATTTTGTCCGCGTCATCATCATGTTTTGTTTTTATCTTGTTTGATTTGGTTTTCTGCCCCCCCCCCCCCCCCCCCCCCCCCACCATTCTCCCTTCCCCCTTCCGGGCGAGCTTTTTTTTTCCCTTCTTCTTCTTCTTTTCTTTTCTTCTTTTTCTTTTTTTTTCTTTTTTTTTCTCCTCTTCTTTTCTTTTTTTTTCGTTTTTTTTTTTGCGCCCCCAAGGAGTGGCGCCCGGGGCACGTGCCCCCCTTGCCCCCCCCCCTAGATACGCAACTGCAAGAATGTTCCGTGTGTATCAAGGATCCCGCCGGAATGGTCTGCAATAAGGTATTGAGTACTGGTGAATCGAGCATTTCCATCAGTCTCAACCCAATCACGAGAGAGTATGGATCTCTCGGATCATGTTGCTTTGCTACACATTGCTGTCCTTCAGCACGACCTACTTGAAAGAGAGACGTGGAGAAGGCACAGAGAAGAAACAGATGGAGAAGACCCTGAAAATACCAGACTTAACCATGGCTGGCAGAAGGGAGCAGGAGGCTGTATAAGCATTATTCCAGGCTAATGGAGGAGCTTAGATTAGACATCCTCAGTCCTTCTATGTTATGTTCGATGAGTGGGTTTAGAGAGTGGGGTCAAGGATGCAGAAGCAGGATTACAAAGATGAGGAAGGCACTATACCACCAGGTTAACACTGGCCATCACGGCGAGGTTCCTGACTTTAGGTGACTAGTGCCCCAGTCCCATGTAAAGCTTTCATGTGGGAAGGAACACGATCAGCCTCATCATCTCTGTAGTCTGCCAAGTCATTGTGAAGGGATACAGGGATGAGGTCATCACCTGCACCACCACTCTAGAAGAAGGGAAACCCATTGGGGATGTCTTCAGAAACAAATTGAATGTTCCTCTTGCTTTGGGAGCGCTAGAAGGCAAGCATGTGGCCATTATAAAACATTTCGAGAGCGGCTCTTTGTATATACCGCAACTACAAGGGCTTCTTTTCTATGGTCCTCATGACCCTTGTCGATGGACACTGCAAGTTTCTACGGATGGACATCAGTGCTCATTGAAGTAAGTCTGATACTCGAATCTTTAACGACTCAGAGCTCAAATACTGCATTGAAGACAGAAACATAGGATTTCCTGAGCCACCCCTCTTAATTACGTCATGATGACTATTTTTAGGCCATGCTTCATCTTGGAGATGGTGCCTTCTAAATAAGGACGTAATTCTTGATGAAGCCATGTGGTCACAGGAGTCTTCAGAGGGATGAGAGGATCTACACCTACTCACTGGATCTCCAGGGGCCCTCGTGTTTTGGAGATTGCAATTAGAATCCTGGTCCAGAGACGGGAGTCCTCACCATCACGCAGCAAAGCCTTCCATTGTGGAGCACATAATTGACTGCTGTTTCTGCTTGCACAACTTGATAAGGAGCCGTTATTCTGTCCTCCACAATGGAGTGGTGGACAAAGAAGATGGTGCTATCAGCCTGAAGAAACCTTGCTCAGCTTAAAATTGTGTGGCATGTTACAGGAGAGAACAGAGACACCAAGGCTGGAAAGGGGTAGCAGGAGATCCTTAAGCATCCTTCAGGCCCTTCTTCATGTAGTTTGGGTTCAACCATCTCCTGCTCCTATTCCTCGGACCTTAAGTCAGCCGTCACCAGTGCCCTATCATGCTTCTTATTGGACTTGGCAGCGACACTTGGAGGAAGCACATCATCACTGTCTGAGGATGACTGCGCTGAAGGATGACACTGTGGATGATGGACCTCGGCTAATTTATCCATTTGGGAAGTAGGGAGAGAGGCAGTGGAATCAACTTCAATTCTGGAGGTGGTGGGCCATTTTCAAAAATAGGAACTGGTTCTTGGAAGGCTTGTTGGGATGCAGCACCTCTGCCCTGTCCATGGCGGCAGCCAGTGTGACGTTATTGACCTTGGCTCTTTTTCCTGGCTGGATGACGTGATGTTGACCCTGGTGACGACTCAATGCCAAGCGACAGTGTTCCGAATAACCGTCGGACTTATTCGAATGTCAATCGGGACGTACCGCATACATTCGAGGCGCATTAAAGCGGCTATCGAAAGATTCGAAGTGTATTCCACCTGAATTCTTTTGATATCGAGATAGATTCCAGAAGGAATTGAAATGCCTTCGAGGTGCACTCCGGCTCTTTGGAGAAGCATTTGAGACTATTCTGGCGGGATTTGAACGAGCATGCTGTTCCGGTTCTCCCTTAAATGAGGTCAGAATGTTTCAAATGATATTGGAATGTCGTAGGAATATTTAGAATGTAGTCAGAGTTCAATTAGAATACTCTTCGAATGCCGATCGATATTTTTCCACTTCGAATGCACCTCGAAAGTTTTAAGCATGAGCAAAACATTCGCGCCGGCCACAAGAATGGACCCGAATGTTTGGAACGCATTCAGAATGTAGTCAGAATTTTTGGAATGCACCTCAAATATCCCAGAATGCAGGAAGAATTTTCATTCCACTGGCATTCTGACTCATTTCGTCTCTAGTGTGACGGGGGTATTAAGGAAGCATACATTGTGCATACACAAACGCAAAGTTCCATCCTTGTTTTGAGTGTAACGTAACTCTGGAATGTACATGTACAGAATAACTGCACCCCAGTAGTCTCCAATACATAGAACAAAATAAAGCAACTTGAATGGAAACAGGTTCATCAGAATTCAATTCAGTTCAGTTCAATTCGTTTATTCATCTCATTTTCTGATAAAACTATAGTATTGAATTTTACAATACGCTACAAAAAAGATAATCAATCATGCCACTGGAGTTACATGTTTCTGTGAAAAGGAAAAAAGATAATAATAATAATAACAATAATAATAATAATAACAACAATAATAATAATCATAATAATAATAGTAATAAAAATTTATATTGTGCTAAATCCACTCTATAGAGTGCTCAAAGCGCACACATACCTGCATACTATTATTACCCCGGTGTCTGGATACCTTATTTCTCGCCAGCACTGACAGTTAGATAAAGAGATTTCCTTCTATGCGAGTATGCACAAAATAATCAATTTAAGTGCACAGTGTATATATGGACAGAAAACAAGCAAACACAACGGAACAAAACAAAACAAAAAAGCCTCTGACAAATCACATGATAGATTAACTATGTGTAATTTGCTAAAATCAAAAGTGAAACAGTAACGTGACATCATAAAATCGGTGAATTTCAAGTTCCACATGCTTTCATGAAACCACATCCCGCTTCTACTCAACCAGATATTTAGTAACACGAATCGACGCTGCGGTCATCTCGGGACTGCCCGAGTTGTCTTGAAAACAAGATTAGTCGATATAATAAATACAAAATTACGTCTGTGTTGAAGATTTCGCACGTGAGTCTTCAGATCCCGTAAAAGTCGTAATGATGACTTTCGAAGGGAATATCAAACTTTATCATTATCATTACATTATCGCTATGATAATCATAAGTTTAAAATTATTACTTTATTATCCACCAGAAACACTTTAGTGATGTCTATTGTCACGATTTCCTCTTAGATATCACATTATGTTTTAATATTAGCTTGAAAGGATAGAATAGGTCTTATCAATATGTGTATATAATTATGATAATGATACTTCTCTCCCTCTCTCTTCACACACACACAATATATATATATATATATATATATATATATATATATATCACTGGACATGGAATATGCATATATATATATATATATATATATATATATATATCTTATACCATGTTGTCCAGTTATAGGACTGTTCGCACGAAAATCACCAACACAAATTAGTATAACAATGATATGACATAGAAAATTTATGATGTAAATAAATTAACTTATGAAACCATGATTATATGTATTATTCTGTGTTTTTTTTTTTACTGTACTTCAATTCGTCATATCTCTGCTACAAAATCAAGACAATATTGATTGTTTCTTACTACCATGGAAATCAAAGAAAAAAGAGGCTTCAGACAGCCTTCAGGAAATAAACCTGCACTAGGATAGTGACCTCCAAACATGAAAGTATACAAAAAACAACAACAACAAAACAACCCCAACATTAATTGTTGCCACATTGTGAGATGTTATTGTGCATGTTTAGGTTAGTGTGTGTGTGTGTGTGTGTGCGTGTGTGTCATGAAAGAACTTGGTAAACTACAGCTAGCATTAATGTTTGATCAGGATGGAATATTGATTTCAAAATGTTTATTTCACTGTCTTTATGGATTCAAAATTTGTATGACGGCTACAGTTGATCACATAAAAAAAACAAACCGAAGACGGAACAAAGGCTGTCGTATCTTCAAGCTATATGCTTATTTGACGACAGTCTTCTGCATTCACACTCCCAATACATGCGCCATAATTCAGTCAGATCATTTGATTCACTATATCCCGAGTGGTTCCAAATTGACGTGTTTTCTTATTCTTTTCTTCAATCTGTACACGTATATCTCAATCATGTTCGGATGTACACACTATGCGTTATTGTCTCGAGAAAAAAAAAGAAGAAGAAATGACTGCATTTCATTTGTAATATATATTCAATGTAGTAAATTCCTAACAAATTCATTTGAATTGGATTGAATTAATTGCGTTAAAATCTGATTTCATCCTAAATGGTCGAGGCAGAACGAAAGGCTATCAAATGTTTGTTATTTCTCCTGTTTCGCAAATAAGTCAGGAAAGGGCATTGTTGCTTCTACTCGAAGAAGAAAAACAAACGCACAAATTAAGGAGAAACACGGACACTGTAGTTATGAGCACACACATACACGAAAGCACACAAAGAAAGTAAAATCCAAAGAGGTTCTTTAGGTCTAACGTTAGAATCTTTTTAATAAAATCCTAAAACCAAAACAAACCACTGGACTGGGACTCACCAGCCGGTGTATTTGGCACGCATAATGAACATGGGCGTCAGGTGGGCGGGGTCCGAACGTCATCACACCAGAGTGCGCGCGCATCGATAGATATTCCGTACACGTTTGCGCGAGCGAGCGAGCTAGCTTCGCACTGCTCACAGAACTCGTTCTGTGGCACAGCTACAGCCGCGCGCTCCCTGGCGCCGGAGCGCAACGTGTAAAGTATCATTAGCCCAGCGGAGCTCGGAGATCAACAGGTTGGCCTTGATATTCATTTACGTACACTGTGCTGATACTATACTGCTGCCTCGGACTTGACGGTCGGTGCGGTGGAACGTCTGCAACCCTCATCTCTTGAGACTTTTCCAAACCAAGACATCAGAGCCAAACATGGGTGACAGTTCGGCGAGAATCGACACCGACTTCGTGACGCTGACGCGGTTCATGATCGAGGAGCAGACCCGGTGCGAGGGGGCCACCGGGGAGATGACACAGCTACTGAACGCCATCGCCACAGCCGTGAAATCTATCTCGTCTAACGTGCGCAAGGCCGGTATTTCAAAGCTGTGAGTGCATTTAAATAGATGATTGGAATTGGTGCCAGTAATTGGTATCTTATACCTGGATAAGAATTCCATACATCCAATGGTGACAACAAAAGGATCTCCCAAAAGGAACTTACAGTAGTAGGTTAGGATGTGACATATTTAAACATCAGCCAATTCAAATTGTATCAAAGTACATGTATCGTAGGGCCCTGTTTCTGTTTCTGTTCCGGTTCCGTCGGTATGCTCGGAATTAACTGTACTCCACCAACGTTATAACTAGTATGGTCGTTCATGTGCAGGGCAGTAAAAAATGTTTCACATTTGAAGCCTCAGTTTGAAGACTCTACTGGATGTAGACGTGACTGTTTCCTCGTCAAGTAGGTTCCAGTCTACTGGCTGCTGTCCTGTGGAAGAATGAGTACAGATGTACTTGTGTACGGTACATCTTTCTTGGTCAGTGTTCTTTGGATTCTTCTGCTGTTCCCTCTGGTCGTTCTCCCCCCTCTGTCATTAAATCTAATGTAGATGTTGTGATCAATTCCCACTTCCCCATACGGCCATTCATGACTTTGAACAGTAGTTCAAAGTCTCGAAATTCTCCTCCTGTACCCCCTGTAAATTCTTCTTCTTCTTCTTCTTTAATCCTCAAAGGGCTATATAATGCAGCCTATCACGAAGATGAATACAACTTGTGTGCACAATAAGAGGAGGGGTGTGGGCTTATTTCACAAGGTGTGATTTTAAGGTGGGCCATTAAGAGTTCAGGTGAGACTGCACAAATTACAGAGCTTGGAAGTTTGTTCCAATTGGGTATGGATCTCTGGGCAAATGCATATTTGTTGATGTTGTCCCCAGGGCGGTATGCTTCAAAGTACATGTCATGATTTTTCCTGGTTTTAGATGAGTTAATTGTAAAGAATGTATCTGGATGGATTACAACAAGGTCATTCTTGATTCTGCACACCATAGTAAGTCTGCTCACAGTACGTCGTGAAGGTAGGCTGGGCCATTTCAACTTATTGATGATGCTGGTCACACTGCTCGTTCTTCTATAATCAGCTGTGACAAAGCGAGCTGCTTGGTGTTGAATCCTTTCCAGTTTATGAATATCCGAGGCCATATGTGGGTCCCAGACACTACAGCAATATTCTACTCTAGGTAAGGTCATACAAGGGACTTGTGAGCTGCCTCCCTGAGCTGAATGACTGGGGGAAGAACCTTGTGTTGTGCTGGGTGAAGCCAAGCTGTTGATTAGCTTTCATGGAGAATGCTGAGATACTACTGATTGCTAGCATGGTTTCATTCTTTTGATAATTTATATGGATCTAGACTCTAGAGCATTAATTGGAATATTAACCCGTTGAAAACAGACTGATTTTGCTACAACACGCATTTCCCACAGACACCTGCCCAAGTATACTTGGGACTCATCCTCAGCGGGTTAAAGGCACATGGACCCGGTGGTTTAGTTGAATGCGTATGCGGGCACACGGCGCAAGTTTCCTACAGAGACCTATATGCTATAGACCCATTTCCAAGAGTCCGAAGAAGTCCGATCCACTGTAGTCAGTGGTCGATCACAGTTTGGCTCATGATTCGGCTGAGGGGAATGACAGCTTTTAAATAGCAAACTTCTTTTGTGACATCATACTAAGAAGCACATAAGCACGCACCCTGGCATCACTACAGACTGCATGATGCATAGAGAAGACAATGAAGGCAACGTTACCGAGCAACACCTGTGCGCTTTACTCTTGATGACAGCTCAACTTTGGCAATCTTTGTATCAAATGTATTGCTAACGGTGATCGGCACTATCAGTGCCGTATATTAAGAGAGTCTGGCCAACTCGGTTTTCGGCTTAGGTGTTTTGAAGCCTGTGATTGGTCAAAAGCTGGTCCCGTGACCTACAGGTGCCATGTTGTTACCAAAGTCAATCACGCGGGCGCGAGCAGAGCTCATTACGCAGTGCCCATTGTTCATTACGCGCAGCTACGCGCTAATATTGCTTGCCTTGGGGACTTCCCCTGAATATCAGTCATGGTGCAGTGGGGATATGTCATTGCCGTAAGGTTGTCAACTTTATTGAAGTAGAAGGTACAACACGAAAGATATTTTGATATCTTATTGCCATAAACTGAAATGCCTTCCTGCGAAGCATGGCGTTGCGCAACCGACCTGGCTCTTAGTGTAATGATGCACCGCTTTCCGACAGATCCAAGACAAAGGAAAAAGCGGGAAATCAGAGTGCGACGGGAAATATATATATCTGATTTGTTTTCTTTGGATTCCAGGCGGTGTCTTTCAGACTATCCAAGTTTTGATTCACATTTGTATGTCTCCGCCATAACATACGAAAGTGTCGCCTGAGGCACTGGTTTTGGTCGTCCTTCCGTCCTTCCGTCTGTCCTTCATATCGCAATCAAAATTGTGGACACCGTTTGAGGTAATGAAACTTGACATGTATGCTTGTGTGAGTGGACGAAGTTTTGTTTTTAGCTTATAGGGCCTAAACTTTTGTGTAAACACGCTCAAAGTGAAAGGTCAAAATCATGTATATAATGGTTAAATTCTTAAAATATCACTATTTCCCCCATATCTATATGCAATATCTGGAGGTATAAGTACAGGTATTTCCAAACGAAACTTACTGCCTGACCGTGATTTTCTCGTGATTTTATTTTATTTTATTATTATTTTTTTTTTGGGGGGGGGGGCGGGGATATGGGAGGGGGTAAGGGTCAAGGATCAATGTCAGGTGAAATGTAATGTTAAAGTTCTACTCTCTATTGTTGAAATACTATTACCCATGCAGTTCCTAAATACCTTGGAAATTACCCAATTCACAAACTTAAGAATTATGTGAAACTGTCGTGTAACATTGTCAAGACGTACTCTACACCTGCTAAGAGAACAATGTAATATAGCAGAGGAATACCGGTCGCCATTAGGACATCTTTATTTGTGTGTTGTTTTTTTTTAAATCATTATTTGATACAGATGTCACTGAGGATATCCCTCATAGTATGTTATCCAGGTAAAGTACTTGTGCTTTCGTTCAACATGTCTTTTTTAAATATTATTTTCAAACAATTTTAGATCATTTTACATACTTTAATATCGGTGAAGTCACTTTTCATGTTGTACATTGTACATAGGTGTATTCCTTTTGAATTACATACTAATCGGCCTTCATGTCAGTTTCATACATATATGGGACTAAATAGGATGGTAATTGATGATTACAATGTATTTACGAATAACTGTGGAATTCGTCTATCCTCTGCACAGCTAGAATTGTAAATTTATATATCATGTTGTTATACAATATTCTTGTTCCCTGGACAACTTGCCAAATGCAATATACATAGCATACAGTCTAGCGAAAGTTTACGATACGACTTACTGTGAATTCTTCTTTTATTTTCACAGCAATAATTCATCATAATAAATATTCAGGAATTATGTCCTTTAGACAGCTTCCCTATTATTTATACGGTATACCTGTGTGCTTGTGTCTATTTGAATGTGTAAGAATAATTGATTGTTGGCTTTGTTCAACATGGATGGAATGGAAGAATGTCCCTCCCTCAAACTACCCCTTTCTTTCTCCCCCCCCCCCCCTCTCTCTCTCTCTCCCTCTCTGGGCAAGAGAAAGAAAAGTCAAGCAACACCGTGCCTTTGGGACGCCTGCGCGTACACACTTAACCCTCCAAGCGCACGCGCTAAAACCATAAGCGCACTGTACGCTGGGTAACGACATGGCGTCCAATTTATGAGTTGGCCAGACTCTCTTAATATACGGCACTGGGCACTATCATCCAACAGCGCCCCCACAACTACCGGGTCTATGAGATGTGCCTTGGATCATGATACCAGCTGTGCCAGACACATACTTCAAACAGTAAAAAACAAATAGGATTTCACTGTGTAATTAAAAGGAAACACAAAGCATAGGAAACTCAGAGGCTTATAAATGTAATCATGAAAAGAATCTCAACTCAGAGTTTTTGTAATGTTTCCATTCCAAATTTGTGAAGCCATTAATTTTTGTATTTAAGCCACAGTACATTTTTGAAATTGTGTCACAATGCTACAGCATAAAGTACCTGGCATGTACAACAGTGTAGATTGCAAGGATGTTATTTTGCATTCATAACTATGCCCAGAAACCCAAGATTGCTTTTTTTTTTTTTTTTTTTTTTTTTTGGGGGGGGGGGTATTTCTTAACCACCTTTTCCCATTAATATGTCCACAGCCCTATTGAATTCTCTGTTCATAATAACTCTTGCACATTGTGTTTTGGAATGACTGATATAGTATACTGTAGAATCTCAAGCATGTCACAAGTACGGTACTGTGGAAGATTGTGAGTGCAGATAGGCACACTGGTAGAACCAAAATGACGGTATTGAAGGGCACTCTAGGCCGAAAATAAGCTGGTAGTCCAATGTGACCAAGATGTGAACAGATTATCTCAAAATGCTGGTAACCTGAACATTTCAAGTAGACTGCTGAAGGAAAGATGGAGGTGCAGTCTTTCTTGATGTTTAATTACCGTGTATATTAATCTTAAAAAGAAAAATGTCAAGTTGGGAGGGGAAAAGCTCAATGGGCTGATGATAAACAAGAATGAAGCATGGAATGTTTGATATCCACTAGCCATGTTCAGATGTATTTCTAGTCGGAGTAAAAATTTATGGCACGGCAATTAAAATTAGAATTAATGCATTATATCTTACCACGACCCTTGTGTCCACATGACGGTCGTGGGAAGAAACTCCGACCAATTTATGTGCGAGAGTCGGTGTAACTTCCGGAAGTGGTAGTGCCGCGCACGTTGACTATGCGATTGTTTTTTTACCAGTGGCATTTGTCTTCTCCATTCTTGTCGAGGGAAATTTCTGCATGATTGCTAGCTTCTTCGTCACGATCATATACAAATGATGCACAGGATAGAGTGTGTTAGAGGCGCAGCCGAGTGCATGTTTGCAACCGTTGTCAATACTCGAGAGTGCGCCGCACCTTCACTAACGCCACAAAATAATCCTGTGCATCATTTGTTTTATAAAATGGGTCGAAAACTAACAGTATTATTCACATACCTTTGTGGGTCAATACCAGTCAGCTACATGTAGCACTCGCTCAAAAGTCAAGATGTCCGAAGATGTTCGTCCCAAACATTTACGCACGTCGCACTCGGAAATCCCGCACATAAGTACTGTACGTACGTATAAGAGTATACGTACGCCACGTACTGTTATGCACAAGAAAGGCCGCCGGCTGTTGTGGCAGCCCGCGGCCCGAACTAGTAGTTGTTTACAGGATTGACAGCGCGTATAGTAGCGCGTGACGCACTTGTAACAACTGATTGAGTGCGCACTGCTAGTGTAAACATTGTGACGTACGTCAGGCCAGGGAGGTGGAAGAGAGACTCTTCTTAGTGCATACCTGAAGAAATTAATGCACGCACACGTGACTCATTTCAGCGCTTCCAATTGGCTACATTCTTGAACCCATTTTATAAACTAGGTTAGAATTGCATTATACACGCGCACGTATAGTCGCAAAATGTCAACATTGCGATTTGACCCAGGAAGTTTTACCTACAACACTGTAGGTCGTAAGGTATGTAAGTTCATAGATACTCCAAGGGCTTGTCCGCACGGGCAATTTACTCCGACCGGCTAGTTGTGGTAGCGAGATACTCCTGAGAAAACTCAGGAGTACTGTAAAAGTGGATATTTTCGCGCGACTAATTTTTCGCGCTAGGCCGGGTCAGAAGAGTTTCGCGTCTTTTTAATTCCGCGGAATCAAGACATCACGCACAGGAACGTATGGCAAGCAAAAATATTCGCGTGTTTTATTTTCGCGCTAGTTTCTGGTTGCGCGAAATGCGCGAAAATTTCAACACCGCGAAAATTTCCACTTTTACAGTATCTCGTTCGGAGGAAGAGGTCGTGGTAAGTTCAGCCGATCGGAGGAAGTTACCACGACCTTGTTCAGACGGGCACTACTCCGACCTGTCCTCCGAAGTTACTCCGACCAAGCTTTCTCCGACCCTTCCTCCGAAGTTACTCCGACCAAAACTGCCTCCGTCTGAACACAGCTATAGTCTTGGTGTATTTGGTACAAGACCCTCATGTGACCCATGTCAGAAATGCCAAAGTCAGAAAGCAACTAGGCATGAGATTTTGTGGCGCTTTAGCATGGTGTGTTCCCCTTCCCGCAGTAAGGAGTTCCAGCATTCATAAGCTGTTAATCATGTAATCTATTGCTTGCACAATATAATATTTTGACTTATTCTGACAAAAAAAAAAGAAGAAATATATCCCAAAATATGACTTTATGTGGCTTACAGAAATTCATGTTTTGGGGTGGGTTTTGTTGTTGTTGTTGTTGTTTTTTTTTTTTTGTGAGGCATCAGAAAAAGTGTCAAGCTTGTTAGTATGAGAAAGACTCCTGTGGCATGAGTCTCATTATGGCTAGTATGTGAGACTGGGTAGGTACGCTTTGGCATACATGTACAACTATGTAGTCTAAAATCTCTTCCAGATTATAATATGACAATATGCAATTTTGTATGAAACTGATTTCATGTTTAGAAGAGGAAATCCACCCCAAAAATGAATAAACTCTGATAAGAAAGTGAAAAAAATCCCCACAGATTGTTCCAAATATGACAAAAATTAGATAGGAAATAAGAAAGATATGACATTCTGAAATTTCAAATTTTTCATAAAACCTTCCTTGACCAGTCCTTATGAACACTCAAATGATTTACTTGATGATGTCATACCCTTACAATTTTTCATGTAGGCCCTATGGTACATGTGTGTTGTAATTATGTGAAATTTTTATTTTTAGCTAATACAGGTAAAATCATATTCCTATACCAAAATATGTATGCATCAAAGTTAACATTTCTTTTCATTTATACAGCTGTAGTATACAGCTGAAATATGAGATTTTTGTCATTTCTGTACATGAAATAAATAAGAAATTGTGTGAGCATGTCATCATCAACTTACCGAGTTAAATATTCATAACAACTGGTCAAGAAGTGTTTTCCGAAAAATTTTGACATTTCGGAATGTCATAACTTCCTTATTTTTCTCATCTGATTTTGATCATTATTTTTTTTTACACTGTTCTGCAGGGAATTCTTTATCTTTCTTGTGAAATTGTTAAAAAAATTTTAGTGGATTTCTTTTTAAGTGGAGGAAAGCCATAAATGACCCCCAAGATAACATTTAACATAAACACATAATACATGTACATATGAATATCATTTATTTTCTAAAAGCTGAAGATGTGCTACTTTCATTAATACCTTGCCATCCATGTGCCTGAAATTCCTAAATCATAAATGTTGGTTGTTATTATTAAAGTTAGTGGTTGTTCTAGACTCAAGCTAGGCTACATTGTATATGTACATACAGATCTCCAACACAAATTCATGCATTTAGGGCACCGTTTTTATACGTAGTGAAGGAATTGCTTAGTCTCAGCTCCAGACCTCAGCCTTGATGGTTGCATGTAGTGGTCACAATATCTGTGTAGACACACACTATTGGGGTCACTCTTCACAGAAGAATGACCCCAACAGTGTGTGTCTACTCGAATGCACTTAAAGTTGCATGCAGAATGCTCTGGTAGATGTATTGGTCACTGTGGCCTCTCATTGCACCCGGAAGTACACACTATTAGTATACCTTGAGCACTTCAAAACTCACCTGAGCTCTCTCTCATGCTTCATTAGAGATGAAAGGCAGAGTGACAAATGAACACGGAACATTGTGCTTTGGGTAAACACAAACAAGTGCTATCTCCTAGTGTACTCGTAACAAACTGTTCCCAGGTAGCCTTGTGTATTGTGTTACATATTTGTAGACTGTAGGACTTGAATGCAGTTATTATTATTGTTTATTCAATATTTCAGACAATGTGTGGATGTAGAAAGTCACAAAACGATTTCGATTCAATGTGATGTGATAATGTGATCTGAATAAAAGAAATGAAATACACTAAGCAGGACTTAACAAAGCAGAAATGAAAAAGTAGATTGTGACAATCTGCAGAGCTGCCAAGGAACAAGGAAAGGTTTATAACGCTAATAACCATTACCCCACAGGTCTCCTACCCCACACCCAATCAACTACTAACAGAAGTGTCAAAAGTCAAATGCAAATGACAAGCACAGATGTAGCACAAAGTTATGCAGGAAAGAGATTTATGAATGAGGAAGGCACTATTTTCATCTTCCCTAGATTATGGAATAGTGATAAACAATTATCTGCGTTAACAGTGATAATGAGATTTCAGAGCTACTGGTACAGTTACACATGTTTATAGTGAAATGTGTAAACTTACCTAAACTTATCCTGCCCATTACAGGATACGAACTTAACCTGTTGAGGAAGAGTCCCGAGTATACTCAGGCGAGTGTCTATGGGAAATGCGTGTTGTAGCAAAATCAGCCTGTCCTCAATGGGTTAATGCTAATCAGTCTGTGCAGTCACATCAATCTGCATAAATGCGGATTACAGTACTTGCATTGCTTCATGTTTTCTGTTTTGGGAAAGCAATCCTCATGCACGATCCTTGGGCATATGAGTTTTTTGTTTGTTGTAATTCAGCATTTGTCGATTTGCACATTTTACAATGCAGTATTCCTTGTCATACCAAAAGATTTGATTGGAGGAACACTCCAATGTGAACAATGTGAACAAAGTTATCATCTTCCCACTTTATCAGAGTACTTACAATTTTTGTGACCACAAAGCAGTCATATTCCCAGATATTCGGTTACCCTCCTTTGCTGATTCATTCATTGTGTAGAATGACTCGGCACATTTTACTAGAATGATTTGCATTTATCATTTCCCAAAACCTTGACAAAGGTATCGGCCAAACACATGTCAATGCTAATTCATATTTTGTAGTATTAAAAGTTGAAGAGACACCTAATTTTTTTTTTTCTGTCACTGCAATGCTCTAAGACTGTCTGACTTTTATGTGTTTCCTACTATGTAAATCTAAGAACTAAATTCAAAACCTGAACTCTCTCTCTTACATGAGTTCAAGACACATTTTATTGTTCACTGTCTGATACCCATTTTACAGAGTCAAAGAATTGTCTGGTTATCCTAGATGGGACATTGTTTAGGACTGTACTTTGCCTCCTCTCCAACCCCCCCCCCCCCCATATCTTTCCCTCTCATTGCCACTGAGGTGGAAAGTAGTGCAACATTCACTATGATAAGTGTAATACAGTACCAGGTACCCAGATTGTGAAAGTCACTTTCAATATCCAAATCCAAATCCAAATGTTATAAGCTATGTTTTTATGTGTGTTTGCATGTTCACGTAGATAAACACACATCTATTTGGTCTGTACTTCATATAGTTGTGTTGTATTCAATTGTTTGAATAACCTTCAGCCATGGGACATGTTTTGAAAGAATATGCACCAGGAGTATGTATCCTCTGACAAGACAGAGATCAAATTAAGAAAGTTTTGATCATGCACATAGTTACCACTGAATGAAGGTTCAGTGTTATTTAAACCTTCTAACAGATCCATGAAGAACATGTATGTAGTAGGAAGCCCAGCTGTAGACTTGATGGTCTACAGCTGATGTAGACCATTGATGGTGTAGATTTTAGTGCATCCTCATTGTAGACAAAATGCTTAGAAGTTAATGTATAGAACAAAACTCTAGAATGTAATGAAAGATGACTGCTGTGACATATGTGACCCTGCACCTCAAAACAAACAAAAAGTCGCCAGACATGAATTTTTAGTTAAGACCATATTCTGAAAGAGCAGACTTTAAGCTTTAAAATGATGTATAACTCAAATCCAATGGACTCTCCTAACCTATCTAAATATTGGAAAGAAAGCAAAAACTCAGGAAAAGTGTGAACTGAGAAAAGAGGCTCTGAAGTACAGTGTATTCAAGCGCTTAATCTTTACCAAACCATGCTGGCTGTGCGATGAATGGGACAAAAAACAGGAAGTAAGCCACCAGAGTAACAACAATGAAGGAATTATCAGATTAAACTGAAATTAAGCATGCCTCATTAACACATTCTGTCCATAATTAATCCCAACTTTCAAAGCAGTAGCACTACCCCTTCAAAAGTTATTAGAGTTGAAAGTGAAGAGTGTGAACAAGGTTTCTCAGAAATGAAAAAGGGATTCTAAAGACACACCTAATCACACTATTCTACCAAAAATGTTCGAGATAAACTGCTAAAAAACACACTTTCCTGCCCGTTTTATTATACCAAATTTCAGCATAATGTAAAAGGAGACCCGCTCTTTCAGAAAATATGAAAAAGTCAAGTTCGGCTAGGTTGACCCATTTCACTTATTTTCAGTCCTCACGCAAAATCAGTGTGTGCGACTTTATGTTCGTTTTGAGGTGCACAGTCACATATATAAAATTGCACAGTGAAGATAGACAGATTTGTACTTACACTGTCTGTATTTGGCTCTCAGACAGTTTATTTTTTTTACTTCCTCATTCCCATTCACACAATCCACCCAAAAGGGTAGTACTTAACTATTTCCTGTTTGGGAAGGCAAACTTTGGCCAATTCACTATTTTTTTGTGTGTGTTACTTTTTCAATGACAGCATCACCTTGAATCATAGAATAGGAACTTTGTACACGTTGTAGGTGCTGTAATTGATATGCTTTGAGTTAAATTTATGTACACATTTACATATTGTATATCAGATAGTAGACAATATATAAATCAATTTACTTTTTAACATCCTCTTTCTGCTCCTAATAAAACCGATTGGCACGCATTCTGGAGTGCTTCCTTCGCACAGATGTTTGGAAACTAATTCTTCAAAATCAATTGAGATTACCTAATCCCCCAGTCTCTATTTTGTTATTGTGTCACTATGGCCTACCTGTTGGACTTGGGAACATCTAGCTACTCTAAAGTCTTGAATTGGCTTCCTAATCTGTGACTAGGTCAGGTTTGGATGAATTACTCTATGCTAATGTAAGCACATACAAAATGTAATGGGTTCAGTCTGTTGGATGGTGATACAACAGACAACTCATTTATACAATTTACATCTTAAACTGCTGGCTCTGAGAGGGCTATTTAAGGCTAATATTGTAAATTCAAAATTGCCAATTTTTACACTTTTTTTCAGTTCTCACGAACTTGTCTAAAGTTGCACTACTTTCAGAGTGAAGTAGCTTGAATGCTGAGTTTTAGCATGTCAGAGAAAAAGCTTTGGAATACAAATTGATTTCTCTTTCTGAAATGGTATTTTGATTGTATTTTGGTACAGAAAAATACAAGATTTTGTGACTTTACCATTTTCTGACTTCACCCTTTATGTTAATTTACCTGTAATTTTGTACATGAATTTGTAATCCTGAAGTATAAATGAAAAACAAACAAGGAACATTATATATCTAGGGTAGTTTGTATTTAATGATAGTTGACTTCCATGTTGCACATTGTAAACAGTGGTACAATGTAGCATTTAGAACAGTGATGAACATAACCCATTTACACCATTTTGTAAAAGTATACATTTTTTGGACCTGTTACATAGAGAAAATATGCTGGTCCATAAAGTTGACAAGCTCACACCTTAATGACAGGATATTGGTGGTCTCTAGAATCATCAAGAAAAGATGCATTCTCACTCCATTCCAGGTATGGTATTGCTGGCGGTTCCAACATCACTGGGGACGAGCAAAAGAAACTCGACGTCATCTCCAACGACGTCTTCGTAAGCCAGCTGAAGAACTCCTTCACGACCTGCGCCCTGGTCTCGGAGGAAGTGGACAATGTCATCGAGGTGGACACTGACAGGAGAGGGAAATACATTGTAACCTTTGACCCCTTGGACGGGTCATCAAACATCGACTGTCTAGTGTCCATCGGCTCCATCTTTGGCATCTGGAAGAGGGTATGTAGTGTCACATCACTTGGTATTTTCTCTACTATTGTAAAGACAGGTCAAAGCTTTATAGTCTCTACATGGAATGTATACTTTGCCAACTCATTGGAAGTGACGATTCCCCATAGACTTGATACATTATAACCTTATATCTGTATAGCAATGGGTTTAACCTTTCTGCTAGTGCATGTGATGCCTCACATATACAAATACCATGTTTGCATCTCTGAGCAAGATGCAAATGTTCTGCAAACAGTTATCACAAAGAAGCTATAAATGCAAAATGTTTGCATGCCTTGATCTGCCCAACATGAATACTCATGGACTAGCTGTTTTACTCATGATGTTCCACTGGACCAAGGTGTAGAAATTGATGTCTAGTAATACTGGGGTAGTAATAATGGGAGGGCCCATTGGAAGAGCAGTTTTACTAGCACTAAAGAGCCTACTCTGTATTCTTGGTTAAAGGGAAGATAAACCCCAAGAACAATGTGGATTGAGTGAAAGCAGCAACATTAGTAGAACACATCAGTGAAAGTTTGAAGAAAATCGGACAATCGATGCAAAAGTTATGAATTTTTAAAGTTTTGGTGTTGGAACCGCTGGATGAGGAGACTACTAGAGGTTATGACGTATGAGTTGACCACAATATCAGGAAAATATAAAGAAAATACTACAAAAATCAATTTTTCATGAAAATTACAAATTCCATCAACTTGATATTGACATATGTTAAGGGTAGCAATTATTCCCCCTGCTTTCTGAAAGAGGTTGGTCCACTGCTCTTTCATAATTCTAGAAAAGTGAATTTTTGTTGAATATCCTTTATATTTTCTTTGTATTGTTGTCCACTCATACGTCATATCCTCTAGTAGTCTCCTCATCCAGCGGTTCCAACACCAAAACTTTAAAAATTCATAACTTTTGCATCGATTGTCCGATTTTTCTCAAACTTTCACTGATGTGTTCTACTAATGTTGCTGCTTTCACTCAATCCACATTGCTCTTTGGGTTTATCTTCCCTTTAATGCCATCAATTCTAGAGATTAGATTTTACCGCAGGAATTATTATCCTGTAATCATTAAATTGCATCTCATGATTACATTGAAAAAAAAAGGTAACATTCATTACATCTGCTCAAAATCAGAAAAAATACAACTATTTGCCAATTTGGAAGAGAAAACAGTACATGAGTGCAATTTTGTTTGACATGTGGCCAAATTCAGGGATAATACATAGATTCAGCAGTGATGTGGCTAGTGAAACTTCTGTACCCAAGAAAGTTTAATATTGAGCAACACAGTGCTCAAATGAAAGAGAATTTCTACTCTACCACAGTATGAAGCAATAATAATGAATAGTTCAAAATTATTGCTTGCTTTGAGGGGCATGGTTAAAACTATCTACCCAGAGGTGATTTCTCAACAGTACTAAAAACCCCAAAACAAAATCTTGGGGCATAGCAGTGTTGAGAAATCAGACTATTTGCACGGGCAAATGGTTTTAACCTCGGCCGGACAAAAAGCAGTAAATATTTTTTTTTTTTACATAATGCATCCCACTTAATTTAAGATAAATGCTAAATTAAGGCATTGCTATGAAGTTGTTATGCTACCAGTCAGAGAAATTACATAAAGTCTAAATTTGCAATGCACAAATATAGATACTTAAGATATCCTTACATGTACAAGCATTGTGAAACAAATGCTAGTTGACTGCTGGACAATACAATGTATAACAAAAACTAGTGACTGCACCTTTAACCAATAAGGACTGAGGATTCATATAGTAACAATTATGGGAAAAAATGCAACTCCAAACCAGAGCAATGTGGTTTCAGGGACTTTACAGATTACTTTGCCAGTATCATTATATAAAATGCATACTATTGTTAACAGTCATTCGATGATGCTTTCATTTACAATTATTTCCATATCTAGGACGGTGATCCAAAGAGTCCCATTACCGAGGGCGATGTCCTGCAGCCTGGCTCCAAAATGGTTGCCGGGGGTTATGCCCTTTACGGCAGCGCCACCATGCTGGTGTTAAGCACTGGATGTGGGGTCAACGGCTTTCAGCTTGATCCAGTGAGTGACTGTTAGAAAAGTTTTGCCAAGGCAAATGATTTGGTTCCCAAAATCTTGTAATGTTCCGGTTCCCAAAATCTAGTAATTTCAAGATTTCTAATGGGTGTCCAGTATTATCAGATTCAAGTGCCATTCCACCACTCCATTTACATGTTGAATTTGACAGATAAGAGTGAAGTCAGATCAATGGAGTTTCATTGAAATAGTCCATGCAAAAAAAAAAAAAAAAAAAAAAAAGTTTGTTTGTTTGTTTGTTTGTTTGTTTTTTTTTTTTTGGGGGGGAGGGGGGTTAGAAGTTCTCATGCTTTCACAAAACAGTAGTATTAGTGACACAACTGTCTATGTAAATTGAGTTGAACAATTTCAAACAGGAGGCAGAATTTGTTAGATTCAAGGTATTTTTAAATCCAAAATTCCCCATATTACAAGCTTTAAAATGGGTACAAAATAAGAACATCTACAAGTATATTTTTGAGAGATGTGCCTTTGGCAGACAGATTGAAAACAGTAAAACACCTTCAGAGAAAACCAAAGAAGACTGAGCTCAGTTCAAGAGCCGAGCAGTGATATTGCCATTCCAGGCCCGAGACGTACCTAGTAAAGTCCATAGCAGTGGGGGTTTTATTTTACACAACATCTGATAGCACAAAACAACACCAGCTTGTTTGTGTCAGTGACTTCCATCACCTTATTAGAGATACACTGTGGTAATCTCAATTTGTAATGTTTCATTTTGCGCTTTTCTTACTGTGGAAGGCCATTCAAAGTAAGATTTTTCTTTCTATTCAAACTTTCTACTTTGACTCTGTGAACAGCTGTAAAATCAAAATTTGCTGTCATTATCGTGAGCACTAATAAAGAAATGACAAATAAATGACTGACATGTTGAAATGTGATCCTTCAAACTCCATAAATATCCATATCAGAACCACTGTGGATCCATATCAACATCATCATCATCATTATCATTATTATTTCATTTCTTAAATTTTCTGAGTGTTGCCATTTCTTGATGTAGGAATGAAAAATGATGTACCAGACATGTAGTTTTGGGTTTAGCTACAAAAATGTCTAGGGATCTACAGTGAGACAATAATACTTGCAATTTGCAGATAGATTCTTGTTCTTCAGAATCATAATGATATTAAAATCTGTGAAAGTCTGTTCCTACAACAAGAGTTCAGATGATGTGTTTGAATGTGATTATCTATGTATTTTTGTGATAGCTAATGATTAGATAATCTGCCACTCAATAACTCTTGTTGTTACCTTTTACAAATTGCAGGCGATTGGAGAGTTTGTGCTGACTGACCGACTGATGACCATCAAGCCACGGGGCAAGATTTTTAGTATCAATGAGGGCTATGCTCAGTACTGGGACCAGAGCATCACCAAGTATGTGGAGTCCAAGAAGAACCCTGGGGTAAGATCTTTGTTTAACCCATTAAAGACTAGTCCCGAGTATACTCAGGCAGGAGTATATGGGAAATGTGTGTTGTAGCAAAATCAGCCCATCCTGAATGGGTAAAGCATGCATTAGCCATGGTCTTGTTGGGTGTGGCCAGAAATGTTTGGACAAAAGTGAAGAATCTTTGCAGAATCTTGTCTGACAGACATAATACAGTCATTTTCTTTGACTTGTTTATTTGTATATGCATGAAAATAATTTTTGTGCTTATCATATGTGAACTAGGATATTTATTATATCAGTTACTACTATTTTTCATAAAAGCTTATTTGTTGTATATTTAGGTGGTCTGGAACAAAAAAAAAAAAAAATGAAACTGTTGCCTCTAATATTTCATCATCATTTATGCACATCAGTGGATATGAGCATGTAAGCATGCACTCATCTGCAATGGTTGACTCCAGTCGAAATTCTTTGGCTCTGTGTGTGCTAACATAGAGATCTGTGAAAAGCTGTACATAATATAATATGGGATTCTCAATAATATCAGGGAGGTGGGAAGAGACCTCCCTGATAATATCCAGGCCAGGCCAGTTGTCCCACTCAGTGGTATCCCCAGTGCTACCGCATGTCCCCCAAAAAATTACAACGGGACCCTCTGCAATGATATCTTTAAAAATATTGAATCAATCTTAATACAAATTCAGGGTATGAAACTATAACTCATTGCCCACATCTTACAGAAAACCCCATTCAATTAGCTTCAGTGGTCAAAAAGAAATGAGGAACTTTGTAGAGGATGTCAGGAATCTCTTCCTTCCAAGTTCTGTCTATTGTATTCACACACAAGATCATCAAAGTGCTTAAACTTGGAAGAATCAGACTCATGACATGCTTTACAACAATCCACATTTCTCTGTGACCGCTTAACCAAATTGAATGGGATTTTCTGCAAAATAGAGCTAAATGTTATATTTTAAGACCCTGAAGTAGCATTTAGACAATTTAATCATATTGGGTGTTATCAATGCTAAAATTTGATCGTAATTTTTTTGGGGATATACTGTACAAGGTCTTTAGCAGTTACGGTGACACTTGTAATCACAAGAAATATTTTGGTTTATAGGGCATGCGCCCAAATTGAAAGTGAGAGCTGATTCCCAGGCCTATGAAAATGAGTTCATTATTCAAGATAGTAGCAATGACCTGGAAGAATGCTACATCAACTTTCATTTAGGCTGGTGTCATTAAAAGATCAGTTAGCAAAAGATCGAAACAAGTATTACAGATCATCTATGCAGTCAGTTGCCTCTTATACAATGTACTTTAATAGGCATTATAGCTTTATCCTGTTAGAAAATGAAATGCAGTCAATTTAATTTCATATGAAGCCAGCATGCCATGGAAACTTGTCTACCCTGTTTTTATTTTCATGTTTGCAAATACAAGTCAGTCAAAACACATTTAGTAATCACATCTTGGCATGGGTCATTTTTATCTGACATTTTCCTGGCTATCAATTTTTTGTAGTATTACAGCTGTAGGTCACATTGAGCCAAATAGTCTGCACACAGCAGCTGTTGGCAAGCCTGTGTGCAAACAGGCGAGAAATCCAGGACTGGGAGCTTGAGGGAAATTTCTCTTCCGTGTGCCAGAATATTTGAGAGCCCCAGGCTTTTGATGAACACTCTGCTGTTCAAAACTGTATTGAGCAAACCCAGTCACCCATGACTCTGTACCCACTGTGAACAGTTGGGCAGGAGTTGTCACTGGGTGTGTGTGTGTGTGTGTGGGGGGGGGGGGGGTGGTGGAATGAATAAACTACTGTATAGTCGTCTCTTCACACACAAATAATTACGTGTTACTTTGCCCCCGCTGACATGTCTTGACTGAATTCTCAACAGATTTTTTTTTTTTTTTCCATGAACATATTCATTTAGTGAATGTATTCAGTACAAGTCTATTGTAATGACTATTTATGCAGTTATGATCAGGCTTTGAGCTTCTTGTCTTACCTCTTTCTGTACACCCCTCTTTATATAACACCTGCTTAACCATGTCTTATCATAACCACTTACTCTAGCAGTCCCTGAAACACACAATTCTTTGTTATCTTTACACATGCCTTTAAACTCTAGGATAGTCTCCAGGATTAGTGACTCCATGCAAATACACCCAACAGTTTCAAGAAGGTCCTTTAAAAAAAATGTTTCAGTAAAGTAAATGCCTTCTTTACTACATGTGCATTTTCTCAAATTGAGTCAACCCTCCATATTGTTATTTTCATTTTCTATTTATCCTATGTTGATTTCATGTTTGTACATGGTTATTGTTGTGTTACAACACTTTGTATCTGCTGATGAAAAGAAGCTTTATAAATATTGCAGCTGTTCTTATCATTATTACAGTCTATATTATGTTGTGAGTGCACTGGCTGTGTTCTCTTTTGTGTCTGAATGGCTGGGAGACTGCTTGCACTTGTATATTAGTGGCAATCTCTCTTTACTGTCAGATTAGCACTAAATGTCTGCAAATCAGTTGTCAGTGAATTGCAAATATGTACTCCTATTGCTATGTATTTTCTTTATTTTTTTACAATAACCTTCATGTAGAAGTTTTGCATTTTGTCACTGATTAAGAAGTAATTTTCATTTTGATACTTCCAGTAAAGACATTAAAGGGGGAGGCTAGTACCTGATCAGTGGGAATCAGTGCGAATGCTGGGGGATGATTGTTCCAATCCTTGTGGGATTCATTTAAGAGTACATTATATATCTACTGTTGTGTGAAAATCATTTGCTTCAGAATGGTCTCATATTCAAGTAATGTGCAGTTTAATGCCCCGTCACTGACCAGGGACGCTTACCTGGAAACATTAAACTGCACATTACTTGAATATGAGACCATTCTGAAGCAAATGATTTTCACACAACAGTAGATATATAATGTACTCTTAAATGAATCCCATAAGGATTGGAACAATCATCTCCCAGCATTTCCACTGATTCCCACTGATCAGTTACTAGCCTTCCCCTTTAAAAGAGAGCAAGCAAGTCTTTCTAATTCCATAGGAGGCTTGTTTAAAACTTGAACATCTTGCTATTATCTGACAAGAGAATATAAAAGCATGCATGAAGAGGACAATAATCTCTGCGACTGTTCTTTGAAATCACCCTGAAGCTGATATATGAAACAGAAAGTCCTTGAACCTATGACATTTATTTGTAAAGGAGGGGGGGGGGGGGGAGTACAAAATCCAGGGAATATTCAACTTTCTGCATAGGCATGTGAACTTTATAGTAAAGAGTGATAACATGTAATTATCCTAGAGTAAGGATATAATTTCCAGGGTTCTCTGGCTGTGAAATGCCAATGCAGATTAGATAACCCTGGTTAGATGACACCAGACTCTTATCATTATTGTATCACATATCACCATCATGCCTGGATTTGTTGTGTTTGGGTTTTACAGGAAGGTAAATCACCCTATGGCGCCCGCTACATTGGTTCTATGGTTGCTGACATGCACAGGACAATAGTGTATGGTGGAATCTTTCTGTACCCTGCACATAAGAAGAGCAAGAGTGGAAAGGTCAGTAAAATATTTCTTGGTTTAAGATTCGGGGAGGGGGGGGGGGGGGGTGGTGAGCACATTCAAAGAAATATTTCATATTTGTTGCGAGAAACATGAGAAGACTGTTTGTGCTGTTTTGTCCGTCATGGCTCTTGTAAATCAAGTCTGGGTCCTGTAAACATTAATCTGCATCATGCAGTTATTGCTGTTGCCATGGTAACAGCAGGGTTGCAATCAAGCAGATGTGAACATACCAGTTTTTGCAGTGGTGATCATAAATGGTGCAAATGATGCAAGACATCCTCTTGCCCTGGGGCTAGACTTGCCCCAGGGCAAGTTTAGCCCTGGTTTTCTTGACCAAAGACCAAATGCTTCGTGACATGTAGAGACTGCATTGCACAGCTTTACTCTGCACCCCATGATTTACAAGATCAGTCATGGAATACTGAACAAAAGTGTAAGAGATTGTTGTGTGCTTTTTGACTGTTACTTTTGACAACATGTAGGACTAGTAAAATCAATGCTTTGTTTCAGTTGAGGTCTTCTGGGTATACAATAGATGTGGCACCAATTATTGTTATTATTTTTTGTTGCATTGTATGCTTTTCCCAGGGCCCATTTCATATACATTTTAAAGGCATATGTGTAAGATTCTTTCCCGCTGTTTGGTTGTGTGTGTTCTAGCTGCGTTTACTCTACGAAGGTGCTCCCATGGCATTCATCTGTGAGCAGGCTGGAGGCAAGGCTACCACTGGCAAAGAGAGGATCCTGGACATCACGCCCACCACCATCCACCAGAAGACGCCCGTAGTCATGGGATCCACATACGATGTCGACGACTACCTCGCTATAGTCAAAGAGTGCGGCGAGGCGTAGGAGAAACAGTGCCTCATGTAGACCTGCAATGAATACACTCATGACTTGCTGTTGTAGCCATTCCTGGTAAAAACTGTGTTCAGATCTCATATTACAGTATTTTTTTACTCAAAACTCAGTGGTCAAGTTACTGTTCAACTCATTAAAGCAGTCACAAACATTTGATGATTCCCATTTTTATCATCATGCTGATATCTTGGGTGATTCATGTACCATAGCTCATTCTGTAAACATATTTGACTGTGGATTTGTATAGTGTGGGTGTAATGATTGTGATTATCAAATTAAGTAAAACCCATCATCACTGATATACAACAATCTTCAGAAGAGTTGATGCATCATGCATTGCATTGGTTCTGCAAGGCGTGGGTTAAAATTAGGAAAATCCACATTTTCTCAATCAATGTGAGATACATAATTGTTTTACCAGTACTTCTCTTATTTCACTCATCTCTACTAGCAACTTGAGTTTCAATTCTGTGGGTCAGTCATTACTGTTGGAATTTTTTTTTTTATTTTAAGTTTGTGAATACTGCAGTTTCTCTTTATTAAGTCTGTGATAATTATAAAACTTCTGTTTCAATAGATAGCACATGTAGCAAGATTTGACAAGATTTTGATATACATTCCATGTGACAGTAAAAATCTTCAAAATAAACTCATTCCTTTCTGCAAATTGGTCTTCCAAGACATCTGCTGAGTCAGTTGTCTATTCAAGTCAGTCATATTGACCTACCCTTCAGACTGCAAGCAAATATAAGTTGTATTCTTTGGGGTCAAATAGCATTTTGTGAAAATCACTTTGAGTACATATCTCTATTGTTTACACTCTGACATGCATCGTTCCAAAGGAACAGCAGGTGTGACATTGATGATAACAAATAATTCTTTTACTTCATTGCTATGTACACATTGTTGATAATTCTTGACACACATTCATTCTGTGGCATATAAACAAAGTTATAAATGCAACGTCAGTCTTCCGAATTCACCAGAGTCCTGACTAAAGAATTTCAATGTCCAGATTCAAGATATTTATGGACATACGTTTGCTATCTGCTATCACATGAATTAGCAGATAATCAAAGCTCAAATATTTGTATCATTTGACAAGAGGGAGTATTTGTATATAAAGGTACGTATATGGAGATGTACAGATTTCAGGGTGTGTTAGATAGATCAATCATATGAAAAATAAGACAGCTCACATAACCTGTAGAAGGCTGAATTTTGTACTTTAAACAACCCTATGACTGAAATGTTGTATGATGAATTTTTGCACTGTAAAGAGCAATTTATGAAATGTCCATTTTGCACAAATGATCAGCTACCTAGTACTCGGACATCTAGCCATTTCAGTTTTTTATATTATAGTGTAAACAGAAATAATGATAGTAATTACAACAGTAGTTGATGAGTGCATTAAACTGCCATATTATCTCTATCTCTATCATTTAAGGAAACAAAAGGACTAGAAGAATATTGAGGTACAGAGACACCTCAAATAGTTATTCCAAACCAGTATAGTTCTCTAAAAGAAATTGAGTTCCACAGGGGTAAATAACCCAACGAGAAAGTTTTGCTCCCATAAAACCTGTGCCGAGCACAGGGCTCCGAAGTTGATATCTTTGTTTGGATGTAGATTTGGATGCAGGATCCAGAGTGTACTTAACTAACAACTCTGATTGGATGTAATATTGTATGTAGGCTGTGATGAATTGCGAGGAGAATTTCGGATGAGATTTCAACATTGAATGTGTCAATTGTCTTAATTGATAGTTGTAGAAGGTTTATACATATTACAGGAGAATGACATACTGATGTAAAAGTGGCCTTAATAGATTTTGGTGGTCAACAGTCAGTCTTTCAAATCACGCTTCATCTGATTATGTAGCCACCGAGTTTTGAGCATACTCAGTAATACTTGTGTGAAAACTCACTGTGTAACTAAACAAGTGTCGTCTTGATATGCATATTTACATTGTGATGTTATGATATGCATTTTATGTTCACTTTGTCAAATATTTACCGTAACTCCCCTCTGTTGATTTATGTACCCAAGTACACGTGCAATGCTCAACTTTACAATATGGCTGTTTAAGACTTATTGTGTGCGTAAAGTAAGGCATTCTACTTCAAAGTTGATTGTATGTGGAACTAATAGATTTCAGAGTGTCTTGGCAGCATTTATGCACTGACAAGCCATTAGTTTGTGTTTGGGGATTTTTTTTTTAATTCTTTTAACTCCTTGTCTCTGAAATGCAATAATTAATCATAAATTATGTGTTATGTACCGCACATGGCTCTGTATGCAATGGGCGAGCTATATGGAGCTGCAAGTTTTGATATCAAACTCATGCATATGATGCAGCTCCTCCATGTGGAAAGTCTGTTTTAATAGTATACCATAAAATGGTCAAACAACTAGAAGTTATATATATATATATATATATATATATATATACATATTTGATCTGACAGAAGATGGAAACCAATAAGTATCAATATCAATCTCTAAGAGACAAAATGTTGAATAGGGCCTATACTCGCAACTACTCTCAGATATAACATCCTCGCATTAGTTACGACCCAAGGTGAAATTCACGCTTTCATATTTTGAGGATATGAAAGAGGTGTGTGTACATCTTTCATTAGCTGTGTCAACCTCATCAGCAACCTGTTTATGTACAATGTCAATGCTTGTATCAGGTGGTGGTCTTGAAAAATGTGTCAGTTTTATTATCTGCACTGAAAATGGTACACAGCAACAATAGCACCTACTAGTATACAGTGCAGCCTTGAGTAACCATGGAGCACACAAGAGGATGTGTTCTAGATGAGAAACATTCCTCAAACAGGAAATTCATACAACTTCATGAAACTTCCAGTACTAACAAAGTGGTTTAAGGATCATGTTGCCATCAATTCTGTCCTGGTAAATGTGTTTTATGGCATTGCTTACTTTACTTACTGCCCATTATGCCTCCTCCTGGCATGTTGGGCTGTAATGAAGGTCTTCCAATCAGATCTATTCTAGGCCAGCTGCTTTATGGTCCCCCATGTATGCTGTAGACTCCTCAATTCTGCCTCAACTGTGCATCTCCAGGTGTTCTTTGCCCCCCCCCCTTCCTTTGTCCCCTGTGTTCCCCAACACACGACCAATCCATCTCCATTGTCTTCTCAGGAGAGTGATTTCTGTGTTTAACGACATGGTTCTTGTTTACAGGAATACTTGTGTAAGAGTTTTGATCTGAAGCTGTTCTCTGAATCAAGACATTGATGTCTTTCACCATTAGGGAATGACAGAGAATGGAAGGGAAATACTAAGTCTTCCCTTTGATTTCTTGAAATACCACTCTCATACTCTGTGCCTTTGAAATAAAAGGAGAAAACTCAAAACTTTATTAAGTGCTTCATTTGTGTATCTTGTTGAATGGTGTGAAGCAATGGAAGCTGTAATTGAAACTTCATAGATAATCCATCATCAAAATCTGTTAGTTCTTTTTTCTGACTCTGAAAAATTATGTTTCTACGTACATGTACAGTACAAAGACTAAATACAGTGCACTCTCGTTATAACAAACACAGTCCGTTATAACAAATTTCCAGTTACAATGAAGTAAAAATTCAGGACACAACATTATCCACTCTGTATTTTCATCGTTTATTTGTTCGGTTACAACAAAATTTCGAAATAACAAAAGAAAACTGCCAGTCCTGAGGACTTTGGTATAATGGGAGTCCACTGTACAAAGACTTATATAAGTGTCAGTGAATGTAAGTAAGTACATTTGAATGTCTTTGGTGTTTGCTTGAGTGCATGTATGTTGATGTCTGCATGCATATGTATGTACTCAATGGATGTAAACCTTTATTTATCTGCACGATACTGTGTAGGCCTATGGGGTGTATACAAGTGCCATATTACATTTCCATGAAAGTAGTGTCTGTATAATGTACAATTTCAGGTACTGCAGAATAGTTTTTAGTGTGTGTGTGTGTGTGTGTGTGTGTGTGTGTGTGTTGAGGGTCACTGGTTGATCAGTCAAGACTCAATTCCCCTTCACACCCCCCCCCCCACAAAAAAAAAATTAAATAGTTTTCTTGTGTTTTTTTCTTTTTTTCTTTTTTTTTAACGCTGAAATATGTCAGTGGATGCACCCCCCAGTCTTCCCCATGCCCCAATATAAATCATTACCATCACTAGAACAAGTTCTAGATATCTTTTTTTTTTTTTTTTACACATTTTCCTTAATTTTATTTTCTCTTTTGTCAGTGAACATGTCATTGTTTGGCATACTTCGCCTACTTTTGTTCTTTTTTGTGTGTTCAGTTTACTAGAAATTAGAGATTTTTTCTCCATTTCGCTTTTACTTTCTGTTGCTTATTTATTTTCGGTTGCTTATTTATGTCCTTTTAGTCCCAGTTAATTTCTTTCACAAGACACATGGGCCCGAATTCACGAAGGTGGTACAAATGAAACCATGGTCTAAACCGTGGACAGAAACCATGGAGCGCCAAGTGTCGCATGGAAAATTTCGTTACAAAATCAGTCATTTCATCAGTGAAATGATTATTTTGTAACGAAATGACAACATTTTGTAACTAAATGAACATTTCATCCACGAAATGATAATTTCATTATCGAAACGGTCATTTTTGTCAACGAAAATGACCAATCTTGTAACGAAATATTCCGTGCAGCACTTGGCGCTCCATGGTTTTTGTCCATGGTTTAAACCATGGTTTAATTTGTACCACCTTCGTGAATTCGGGCCTAGATGTCTATCCTCACTAGACATTAGCAATAATCAACTTCTTTCTTTTTTTTAACTTAAAGGACAACTTCACCTTCACATACATAGGCCTACTGATTGATAGAATGCAGCAATATTAGTAGAACACATCAGTGGAAGTGAGGAAAATCAGGCAATCCGTTCAAAAGTTAAGAATTTTCTAAGTTTCAATACTGCCATTGCTTGATGAGAAGACTCATGCGTGTGATGTCACATGCCTAGAATGATATAGAGAAGGCAGGGGGTATGATATTACCTTTATCATATAATAAAGGGAATGTGTACTTTAAAAAAAATGGCATTTTGTTGAATTATCTTTATATTTTCCTTGATCGTTCTTTGCCTGTGACATCACAGCAGTCCTCTCATCAAGCAGTGACTGTGCAAAAACTTTTAAAAGTCATAATGGATTCTCTGATTTTCTTCAAACTTTCACTGATGCGTTCTGCTCATGTTACTCAATGCAATCACTCAATCAGAACTTACAAAATAAAGAAATGTTGATCTTTTCAATGTCAATCTTTCAATACTGTAGAACTGACTCAAACTTAAAAAAAAAAATAAATAAATGAATTAAAAAAAAAAATACATCAACAAGAAAACTTTCCTGAAATCAACGCCACGATTAGGGCACAGAGATTGGACCCTGACCCGTTTTACATCCGAAAACTTCAAACCAATCAGAGAGCAGCAATCAAGAGAAGTTTAACAAGAGCGAAAATATACCCACAATGCATTGCAATAATCAAGATGGCAGCCTCCGGTGTTGATGTTATTCCGAGGTTGCCTGGGTTCGTGTTTACAGAAAAACTAGGGCGTGGTACATATGCAACAGTTTACAAGGCATATAGAAAGGTAATTTGCACGGTTATTTTATTGATGTTTTATCTGAAACTAGTCTTATGCGCTAATTTTCCAAGAATAAGTGGGTTGTAGCATGCACTCTGAGTTATACGACGGGCCAAAGGGTGCATGCCTAGTCCCACACGCGTTATATCATGTAAAGTTTATTGATACTGCGAGTGTTCGATTCATTTTTTTATCTTCTTTTCATTTCTGCATTTCCCTCTGAGTGAATAATTCAAACACCATTCACGTGCAGCTGTAATAACAAGAGTTTGTCACTGTAGCCCTGAGAATTCAATGTAAATTATGTCAGACTTAACCGTAAGGTGCTTGCGCTTGTTGAAGACCGTGAAAAGAAAGATTAAAATTTAAATTAAATAATAGGGCCTAGTCAGGCCCTGGCCTAGCGCTAGCTGAGGTCATAGGGGGCTAGAGACTAACGACTAATGCCAATTACCGTATAGTCGCCACTTGCGTGCGTGTATTTCCTAGGCACTCCCGCCGGGTTGGCGAACTAACGATAGGCACTGAATTAGTTCGCCGCCCATAGCGCGCCACATAATTATTATATTTATAGTAGGTGCCTATAGACTCTAGTATTAGGCCTACAATTTGTAGCGTACAATGTGTATGTGTTAAACACACACTTCAATGTAGGAATACTGGGATGCATTGTGCATCATCGCGTTTGAAAAACTTTGTTTATCTGCCACCTGAAATCCATTTGAAATCAAAAACATTCTTGCATTAAAACTGGTTTTGTCACCTGTTACATATAGTAAAGTACATTTGGATTACAATTATTTGTTTTTTTATGGAGGAAAAAGGTGAATTAGGAATGTCTTTTGAGAGCGATGAAAATCCGTCGCCCCAGCTAATCTTCAATCGTGCCGCACGTTACATGGGATCTGAATGTCTGGTGACTTTAGGTAGCTTAGTGGTGACTTAAAGGGACTGTACAGTGCTGGTTGAGGTGGGGATTCGTGTTTTGAACATTCCTATGTGAGATAATGAGAAACCTCTTATGAAATATGAAAGAGCATGTAATTTTAAGAAGGATTCAATGTTTATTTGAGGAAAATTGGTTTTCATATGGCTGAGATATCAAAAAAAGTGATAATAATAAAAGGCGACGGGCCAATCCTTTTATTAGAATCTCTTTGTTTCACCTTGTATTTGGATATTTCAGCCATTTCAAAACCGATTTTCATCAAATAATCTTTTGATACCCCTTAGAATTGCATGCTCTTTGACATCTCATAGAGTGGTTTCTGAATATCTCGCAAAACGTTTTTAAGCTAAATCCTCGCCTCGACCAGAACTGTACACACCCTTTAATGGTAATCAATGTTAGTTATTATAAATGGATTGTGGGAGACCAATGTTTTACCAACAATAAGTAAAGACCTAACAACAAATAACGTCAGATCTAGCGATTTACCGCATAAAGTGGAACTACTCTTATAGCTAGTCCGTGTGATATTGTCTCTGAAATTTTTCCTCCCCCCCCCCCCCCAGACATAGCCATTACTTTATCAGCCATTAAATCACACATTTTTCAATTTTTGACAGTTGAATTTAGTTCTGTGAGCTGAAATTTAAAAGAACGTATTCAAAGCTTTTCATCTGATACCGGTATTCATGACATCGCTACATACAAATGGAGTGAGTGCCATAATCAAGTTGAGCATTCAATACAAAATAACACTGAAAAATTGTGCATCCTACAATCGTACAAATTTTGTAAGATGTAGATTCATAAAGTTAATGTAATTGATTCGATGATACATAGTGAAAATAGGTTTACCAGTTTTTGCAGAACAGCAATAAACAAATTTTACTTGAGCATATTCAAAACATAATGTTACAAGCCATTAACTAGTTTCGCACAAAATAAATATATGCATGCAAGAAAGACTTATTGGAAAATAATCTATGCTTTCCTTTTTGTGTGTTACAGGGTCAGCAGAGAGAGGTTGTGGCTGTGAAATGTGTACTGAAGAAAAGCCTCAACAAAATATCAACAGAAAACCTCCTCCAAGAAATAGAGTTACTCAAGACACTCAAGCATGAATACATTGTCGAACTCAAAGACTTCCAGGTAAAGAGCAATATTTCCAATTCATAATCATGTATTTTGAAAAGTATCTTTCCGTAGAGCTATGTAGCAATTTCTGCCTACATGTAACAATTTCTGTTTTAATGTTATGCCAACCCAGAGAGATGAAAATGAAGTTCAATTTTGTGTATGTGTTTTTTGTTGTGAATTACAGTTGTTACTTTGTAGTAATTATGAAATGGCTGTTCAAAATTTATTACATCACTTTTGATTAGTATGAACGGATGTGTATTAAATACACTTAGAATGTCATTTTACTTTACTGAATGTATCAAAGTTCACATTTTTCAACCTTAGATCTTGCGCTTACGGTACTATATGAAAAATAGGGGAAAATCGATTTGCCTCATGTATCTGTTTGATTACTTATGCATGGAACTTCAATTAAAATTTTCATTTTCTGAAAGAAAGTGTAACGATTGGAAATAAAGTAAGGGTATTTTCTAATGCATTGTTACTTCATTGTAAGTTTAACAAATTCCGTGTCGTAGGCTTCACTATGATTAGAGAGTTGCTAAAACAGAACAGCTATTGGATGTAAATCAATATGGTAAACACTAGTCAGAATGGTATTAAAAAAAAAGAAAAGAAAAAACATGTCTTCTATCTTTTACTATTTGTTCAGTGGGATTCAAACTACATTTATCTGATCATGGAGTACTGCAGTGGTGGAGATCTCTCCCAGACCATCTACCAACGAATTGCGCTACCAGAGGCCACTGTCAAGACATTCCTCAGACAGCTTGGTATGTATGTATATGCAGCATCCAGAATTTTGAAAGCTTGCTTAACTCGTTGAGGACGAGTCCCGAGTATACTCGGGCAAGTGTCAATGGGAAATGTGTGTTGTAGCAAAATCAAACCGTCCTCAATGGGTTGATAAGAAGATTTCAATGACATCTCAATCAGTTGCAGAAAATATAATGCAGTGCCCCAAAACAATGAGAATGTGCTTGTATCTTGCCTTCGAGAGTATTTTTCCTCTTTGTATGTCTGTCTGCGCCTGTCTGCCTATCTGTTTCTCTCTCTCATAGTTTGGTAATATATATAGATATATATATATATTGTTTTTTGTTTTTTGGTAATATATATCTTGTATATATATTTGCGTATTTGTATATTTGTAATTTGTTATGGACATTTGGTGCAAAGTAAAGATAACAGTATGATTTTTGGATAGCGAATTTCAAGTAGGCAGTTTGATAATCGAAGTAATCTGTGCAATGGCACAACTGGTCGAAAGACAAGATTTCTAGTCCAAATTCCAGCTACAGGGAGCACAGAGTCCATTCTGTTGTGCAGCTGCATACTCTAGCAAGTGTGTGAACGAAATACAGTCTTTCTCTTTGGTACAGATGCTTCCTAATTGTGATCTTAATACAAGGCTTTCCACTTGGTTTACTTGTGTTCATCCGATAATGCATGATAAAACGATGGGGCACTGAAAAATTGATCTGTTCGTATGCATGAATAACTGTAATGATTATCTCTCAAGCAAAGTTTAGCTGTCTCATACAACGTAGATACTAAAGGCAGGGCTGATATACTAACTGAATTATAAATGATGATGTTGCATTAGAGGCACCTTTTAAGAGTGGGCCTCAGTCCCCTGTTCAATCTGGATGTTGAGTCTGTCCTCAATCCTTCCCGTATTATTCTCTATTGATGTTTTTCCTGCAGCCAGTGCTCTACGCTTCCTCCATTCCAAGAAGATCACCCACATGGACCTCAAGCCTCAGAACCTCCTCCTGTCAAACTCCTACAATCCCGTCCTCAAAGTAGCAGGTACGGCAATACCTCATTCCTCTCGTCAGTTTACAGAGAGCCAAGTGGTGGGCTGTGAAGATGGCAAAGAGTGCCATTAATACATCCAGATGAAGGCACATTCTAGGGATTTGGTATGACATGCACTGTACAGAATGTCAGAAAATGTACTTAATTTGGCAGCCAAGATTTTCTTGTTTCTGGAGCTTAATTTATATTGAAGATAAGTCATCAGTGATGTTTTTTTTTTTTTTTTTTTTTTTTTGAGGACTTCGGCCTATATGAGAATCTGAATGAAGGAGATCAGATCTTTTGATGTGTGGATTTGATCATCCAGTCTGCTCTGCATCTTTTTTTTCAAGGAGTTGTTTCCTCTTACAATGTATTTTGTGTAGTTTTTGTTCTTCAGAAAGGGGGAAAAAGATATTATTGCCAAGTTATGATTGTAATTCTATATGACATGATTACTCTTCAAACCCCCCCAAAAAAGATACTGTATGCTATTTACATCTATTTAATTAGATACATATGTATGCATAATAGCCAAAGTTGTCTTTTGGCGACATCAGAAACAAGTAAAGCACTAAATATGATAATACAGAAAACAGTCTTTTAACCAACTTATTACCAGGGGAATATCTGCTTTACATGTCAACTGTATTAAAAAGGAAGTGGAATTTCTTAAGTGAAACAGCTACCAGCATCAAAGCAAAGAGAACATAAAGATTTATTTCATCCAAATGTGTTTTATTTATCATGTTCTAGATTTTGGCTTTGCCCAGAACATCACAGACGACATTCTGACAGACACACTCAGAGGCTCTCCACTTTACATGGCTCCCGAGATTGTGACCGACAGGAAGTACAATGCCAAGGCTGACCTTTGGTCAGTAGGAGTCATCATGTTTGGTAATTGACTTCACTTGCTTCAATTGCTTCCGTGTGCTGCATTATCTTTTCACGAAGACCCCATCATAGTCATTGACGTACAGTAGTAGTCCACCTGTGGTTATTCCTTTGTGTTGGTGAGATATGTTTAACCCATTGAGGACGAGTCCTGAGTATACTCGGGCAGGTGTCTATGGGAAATGCGTGTTGTAGCAAAATCAATCCGTCCTCAACGGGTTAATGAACAGAAGTAAGAGTTCAGTTTGCACCTGTATGGTCCTCAGAACTGAATGAGAGTAATGAGATATGTAGCAAAAAATTAATGCTGACTATTGTCACTGATTGTAAGTTTAATATGAAAGCATAAGTCCACGCAAATCATTTGTCTCAACTTTTTCATGTCCGACTATTCATTATGTTCATTATGAACAATGTGACTAGTGAGTGTTGAATTATTTTTGGAGCAAAACAACAATAGTTAACAATAGTTAACAGTAGCACAAGGCTCCAGGAATACAGTGGAAGATAAACATGATATTGCTTAGGTTGCCTACAAGGTGAAAGGTAGCATCTATAGCACATGCACATTGTACTGCAGTATGTTAATTGACATTTCCTTGGTGGGTAAGAAACATTATGTTTGTTGTCTTGCATTTTCTTGCAAATGCACCAATATGATTATGATAAAACTATTCCTGTTATGTTCTCATAGAGACTTTGGTGCAGTTAAACTGTTTTATGCAATATGGCAGAGGTAGCATATTTGTCACAGTGTCAATAATTACTAGATTTTTCTTCTTTATCTTCTTCCTTTTTCTTCTCCTCCAACAGCTTTCTCTTCTTTGAATCACACGAGTACTATTGTTATCAATAATTTTGTTAGTATTTTCATTACTATCACTGTTACTGTCATTGTTACTATCATTGTGATGCACATTTAAAGATGTGACATGGAAAACATGCTATGATGCATTGTGTTATTATCACTATTATTATTGTTACTGTCATTTTTGTTATATTATACTTATTCTGACAGAATGTCTGTTTGGAAGGGCACCCCTGGCATCAAGGTCATTCACTGAATTGGCAGAAAAGATACGGAGTCCAAAACCAATCGAGGTAAACTTTATCACTTGTTCATTGCAATGTGGTGATTGCTTATTTATGGTGCCTATGCATCTGTTAGAATGCAATAGATGTGATGCATAATTTGTCTCATAAACTATATCCATAGAAAGTGACTGAAAGATTACATTACTTCTATCAAAACATGAAAAAAGTAATTCATTGTCAATGTTACAATCTGAAAAGATTTTTGGAAAGTGATGCAAATGATGCGAAACTTTTAAACCTGCACATTGTTTGCTTTGTATGAAATTTATCATACTATAATGAGATGTGAATTGAATTGCTTACTTGAAAGCACTGAATTTCAGTATGAGTTGCAGCTTACATTTGAATGCAATTGATTTTTCACTTCATGTTAGACTTCATCTGAAAATATTGTGTCACCCTTACATTCTCTACTTTTATACATTCATTTTTTTTTCTGGTGGTGGGTATAGAATATTGACATGCATTGACATGCATAAATTATATCTAGATGTATATCAAAAGTCTTTTCATTTGAAACTATGTTTGGAACTATAAGAGCATTGTAACAATATAAGATAGTGTCCTAATTGATAACTCAAATAAAAATAAAGTAAGAGAACTGAAAGAAGTTGTTTTCCTGCCAGGAATGCCCCTGACATAAAGCTACAATGGTAACGAGATTTCTGACCAAGGACAGTGTAGATAGCAAACATTTATCTTTTTTTTCTCTTTTTTTTTTGGACACCATAGATACCAACCTTCATCTCGACATCGGATTCGTGTCGAGACCTCCTCTCCAGGCTTCTCAAGAGGGATGTAGGAGAGAGGATAGACTTTGAGGATTTCTTTCAGCATCCCTTCATAGACCTAGAACACATGCCGTGCAGCGAGTCCCTGGACAAAGCTGTAAGTGGAATTCAGACTGGCTGAGTGCTGATACTGTAAAACCAAAAACATTTGCAGAACGAAACTTTCGCAAATTGGAGTCAAAGACATTTTCCATGGTATGAAACTTTCGCGAATTGGCATTGGCTTTTAATGCATTGTGTAGACAAGAACTTCTGGATGCATTCTGGATGCCAGGTTTCTCACAAAATTCGCAAAAGTCTCATGCACACAAAAATTTGTGGTTTTACAGTATATTGTGCAGACAATGTATTGTATGAAATGGCATTCATCGCTTCGGTGCATGCAGCCCAGAATGCCTATTCTTTTTTTTTTTTTCCATCCTGTAGTGAAGTTTACATGGATAGGAACATACACAAGATAAAAGAAATTAAAGAAAAACATTCCTGGCTTGCATATTCTTTTACCGTGACATTTTTTTCTCTCTCTCTCTTTCTCTCTTTCTGTATGGAAATATAAATTATGCTCAAAGATAGCAAAAAAAAAAAAAAAAAAGTAATGAAAAAAGATGGTCATAATCCACAGACCACACCATCAACCCAACTATGTATGATTATGTTATAGGAGTGTCATTTATAAGTCACAAATCAGAATACTGGATTCTTGAATTTTAGTAAAGTACGTGTAGCTGTTGCACCAACATAAAAAAACAGCAACAACAAAGTTTATGAATTTGGTTTCTGAAGCGAACATCTTCAATTGTTATTGAACACAATTCTTTCAACAGCAGTGTAGAAGCTTTTGTTGTGTTGCACCATGGTGTAATGCATAGTTAATGTACTTGTATGAAATTGTTGTAGCAGGTTACCAATTCGCAGGGGGTGGGAGGGGTTACTACAGGGCTGGAGCAAACATTTATAAAAGTTTTAATGATCATCACAGAAGAATTATTATAGTAATTAGATGAGAACTTGTCACCGTCTTGATTTTCCCTCATCTATTGCATTCTGATACACCGCAGAGAAGCCTCGTAGTGAGTGCTGTGCAGCTGGACCAGGCCAAGGAGTGGGCAGAAGCCATCAGGCTGTACCTTGGTGCCATGGAGTACTTCATCCCTGCAATTCAGTGTAAGAATTTTACACTTTAATACTGGTTATAATAAGTGCTATCACAAATATTGGACTTGCCTTCAGTGCGCTAGTTGTTCGTCTGTTGTCGATACCATGGCAGAAGGCTGACTCTGTTATTTGAAGCTGCCATACGAGTTAATAGAGAGGTTATGTAATTGCAGAGTTCCATGAAACAAATGCCTTCAGACCCTGGCCTGTGCAAGTGTCCCAATGCCGAGTATGAATTTCCTCAGAATAAGAACAGCATTGTCAATATTGACCGACAAGGGGGGCAACATTGGAATATAATTGATATGGCACAAGTTAACCCTAAAAGGGCCGGAATCCGCCCCCCCCCTCAACATTTCGCGCTATAGTTCTGTTATGCGAGAAGGCCTCCTCGCGAGGCTTCTTGACTTTGTTTGTTCAAGTTTCGCGCAACTTTTGAGACCAAATTTGCGACGCCTGCGCGTACTTTTGCAAAGCCACGCCCATTTTTGTAACGGAATGTCGCCCCAAAACGGGCACAATTTTGTGATTTTGTGTACATTTTCTATGGAAAACAGTGCTCTGTCGTGAAAGTCATAAAAACCTGATTATTTTTACAATTAATCACTTTCATTGATTAGTTTTGTGCTAATTATGGTAGAAAAGTGGTCAGTGACAATTTCCAATGAAAAAACAAAGAAAAAACAAAAGTTGAAAAACAGAGAAATACATAAGAAATTCTGAAAACAATAAAATACATAAGAATTGAAATGAATTTTGGAAGTTTTTGTGATGTACAATCGTTGAATATGCTGCAACAGATATACAGAGACCAAAAATTAGACTCTCAATGCTTTTAATTAGGCTAAAATATGATCTTGAGCTTAATTTGCATAATTAATTAATTAAAATTAGAAATTGATTGTTTCAAAAAATCTTATGACACAATCTTGTAGATTATGACGCAGGTGTCACGCATGCAAAATTTCATCGCGATCGCGCCACCGATGGCCGAGAACTCGGGGGGGGGGGGGGGGGGTACATCAGCCTGATGCGGGTACAGTATGGTCTCATAGAGGGCAGTACTGACTATTGTTTCTCCTAGATAATAGCAAGCTTTTGATTTCAGAAGGGTAGGTAGAGCATAAAATCAATCTGCACAAAGCCAAATCTTTCCTATCCTGTTGATTTTCAGGATAGTTTTTAGTTGAAATAAATTTCTATAAACAGGACAAAACGGTTAGTTGCTGTATGTTTTAGGTACAGCACATGCATGTGACAGCATACACAGTAGGCCAATTATGGCGGATGTGTAGGCATCCCTGTCCTCTGAAATTGAAACAGCAGAGAAATCAGAACGAAGTAAGGTGGGCACGATGGGTTAACTCACTGCCCTGTATGCCCTACCATCCTAAATCGAAAGCTTCCTAATAGCCTATTAAAACCAATGGTCATTAGTCATAGAATGCTGCTGCAATGTGGTAAAAAACTAAAAACAAACAAAAAAGAAAAAGAAGTGTCAAGTATAGCATATGTGACCCGCTACAACAAAAGGATCCGAAAGTCATGGGAGGACAATTTTCTGAAAATGACATGACATTATTCCCTTACTCTTCCGCTTTAATTTCTTATATAACATGACTCGTAAGAGTACTTGGTTGCAGAGATATTGATGATTTTATGAGACCATGTCGAGTGGTCTAGGAAATCAGCGTTTCGAGAAAACCGCCTTCAAAGTTTTCTTTCTGACGCAATCATTATCAAGGGGAGGTATAAGACGGTTTTCACCTCTTAACAATAGAAGGTCTGCTCATAGCAACCTCCGTGATCTTTATTCAAGCTTAGCGCCAGCAGTCTATGCACGATCAATCAGTAACCAGGGTACCATGCACTGACAAATAAGATCACTCCCTATTGCTAGGGGCGGAGTCTATATGCAGCACTGAATCCAAATCTTCGGACCAGTTTCTGTTCCGTTGAAAGTCGGAAAATCATGGCCCAGAAAAACGCTAATTTCTTGCCTTTCATTTGATCATTAGCTTCAAAATTTTGGCAGATGATAGATAATACATTAGACTACAAAATTATGCCAAAAACAAAAATCCAATCGTTTTGACCGATTTTGATGATCTGACTTCAAACTCAATTTTCTCAGCTCAGCCATCAGCGACTTTAGGATCCTTTTGTTGTTGTGGGTCACATATTAGTTCTAATGTGCCCTCTTCAAAGGAGTGATTAAAAATTATTACTGGGTAATGCAATAATATACATGTTGATAAAGTAGATACATGATAATGTAACATCATTTCACATTTCTGCAATGTCTACCCACTCTCACTGTCTTCAGATGAGAGAGATCCCGCAAAGAAGGAGGCGCTGAGGACTAGAGCCTCCGAGTACATGAGGAGAGCGGAAGAACTGAAAGGACTTCTGAAACCGAAACAGACACCCCCTCTCCCCCCAGAGACCGACCAGGAGGGCTCCAGCAGTACTTCAAACCAGTCTGGACTCGTCTATGATATTCACTTGCTTGGTCAGTTGAAATGATGAGTTGTTATTTGTTTGTTTGTTATTTGTTTGTTTGTCAGTTTGTTTTTTGTTTTATTTCATAATATTGTTGTTTTTGATGAGGGGAGATGTCAATACACTGCCTACAAGAATTGAAGATTTTAAGAAAAAATTGTAAAAAAAAGATGTTGAGCATACATGTCATGTATCTTTGAAAGCAGTGTTTACAAGTTAAAGGAGAGCTTTGTAACCCATATGTATGTGTCATAATGTGTTTTTGTTTTTTGTTCTTTTGTTTGTTTTCAATCCTAAGCAAACTACGTTTATATGTGCTAGTGCATAGTGATGTGCAAAGGTAATGCTCACTTGTACATCACATACTTCAAAAATCTCACAAACTCTCCATTGTAACTGACATGATTGTTTATTAAATACGTGTACCTTTTTGCACTGTGCAGATGACAGCTGGGAAAATGTAACCTTCTCGTTCCTCTCTAAAGGGAAGATTGATATTGGGAGAATTTTTCATCCTATTGATGTGTGACTTTTAAGTCGTCATGTAATCACAACAACAAAACAAATGTTATGTATTACCAGAAGATAAACATCCCGACACCCAGCATTAAAGATAATAAAAAGTTTTGGTACTTCAAAAGTTTCCCTGAATTTCCGTGTTTCAGGTTAAAGTATCTATCATATAACTAACACTGTGAGACTTACTCGCCCCAAAGTGCTCTTATTTCTTAGTAATCATGCAATTAACTGCGACCAGCAGCCCCATACGCATAGCGACCAGCAGCCCCATACGCATAGCGTAATGGGGCTTCGCATTGTAGCATTCAGGATCATGACAGATTTAGTATCGCGGGTAAATATCAACTTAAAATCCACAAAATTCTTCAATTTGAAGACTTATACCAATTAAGTTGAAGTCTTGAAAACAGGCTTCGAGTAACGTTTGGTTCTGCCAATAGTCCCTTTCTGTTCGAATTGATGACTGAATGTGACTCTGTCAAGAGGACCTTGGGAGAGCTACATACACTGATTACTACGGCCAGCGCATACGCACACATCACATGCGAACAAATTTCAAATCCATGAACGGATAAGATGTTTGTGTGCGCATGCGCTGGCCGTCAATTCAGTGTAGCTCTCCCAAGGTCCTCTCGACCGAGTCACATTCAGTCATCAATTCGAACAGAAAGGGACTATTCGCAAAACCAAACGTTGCCCAAAGCCTGTTTTCAATACTTCAACTTAACTGGTAAGTCTTCAAATTGAAGAAATGTTTGGATTTTAAGTTGATATTTACCCGCGATACTAAATCTGTCATGATCCTGTTAGCTACAATGCGAAGCCCCATGTAGCTATGCGTATGGGGCTGCTGGTCGCAGTTAGCTACGCAGTATGCGTATTGGGCTGCACGCTGCTGGTCGCAGTTATCATGCAATAAATGGTTTCGCACGATACGTGTACTACCTCGCCGCCGCCGTACGGTGGCGGCTCTGGTACGAAACCATTATTGCATGATTACTAAGACATGAGAGCACTTTGGGGCGAGTAAGTCTCACAGTGTTAGTTATATGAAAGGTACTTTAACCTGAAACACAAACTAAGACAAGGAAATTCAGGGAAACTTTTGAGGTAATACCAAAACTTTATATTATCTTTAACCCTATTCTAACTGGGGGGGTCAAATTGACCCCCCCCTCGACGTTTCGCGCCACGATTCCGCAACGCGCAAAGATTTTGCCGCATCGTTTCATGACTTTTTTCATTTGAGTCTCCCGCATATTTTGAGACCAAATTTGCGACATCTGGGTTCACCGTTCTGAAGTTATGCAACATTTTGCATATGCATGTCAACCCGAAAAACGCTCAAATTCATGATTTCGTGTACAAATCCAATGCAAACTGTGTTTTTTTGTTTAATTGATATAAATTAGATTATTTCAACTTTTAACCATTGAAATAAATCAATTCTAATGCAGATAAGCTTGAAAAAGTGCCTCCAACAAATTTTGGCAAAAAAACAGTAGAAAACAAAAGATCGAAAAAACAATAAAATACATAAGAAATTAACAAAACAATAAAAAACAAAAGAAAATGATTTTGATTGCGCTATTTTTTTACTCGAAAATTGTTTGATGTGTCTTGAGGAACTCTGACACAAAAAATTAATAATCCTTCAGCCTTTTTGATGGAGTTATAGGTGAAAATATGATTTCATGCGTTAATTTGCATAATTAATTTATTAAAAAATATGAAATCAAAATTTTTCTATTGTATGACCATGTAATCTTGTAGTTGACATCCGGCTCTATGTTCAGGCAAAATTTTGCGGCGATCGCGCGATCAGCGGCCGAGATCTGGAGGGGGGGTCAAATTGATCCCCCCCCAGTAAAAACTTGGTCTCAAATAGCCCAGTTAGAATAGGGTTAAAACAGTTCCTGCACATATAATGATTACCTAGACACATTTACTATAAAATGAATGCCTAGTCATGTTGATACTGCATCATATAGGCCAACTGCCTGTGATAGTGTTTTGTTTTGTTTTGTTTTGTTGTTTAATGTTTTGTTTGAATTGTAAAAGGTTTTTTTATTGAAATAGATGTTGTCAATATTTCCCGTTCTCTGCTTTTATCTAAGTATGAATGTGAATGTGGTGTGGAAAAGAAAGGAAAACAGTTCAGATCATACTGTGACTTTAAAAGCCACAATCACTCTCGCAACACTTTTCATCTCTCATTGTGCTTGATAGAGGGCAGTGTACATATTAAGATACCTGTGCCAAGGCCATTTAGAGTTTGGCCAGTAGGATCGAGTGAACCTTGGTGCTTTGCCTCACCCCACACTGCTCTGGCCTTGGACACTCGCACAATAATTACTAAAGACAGTGCAACTGGTTGCTTTCAGGCTCACTTTATGCATGAGGCTCTGACCTTGTGACATAAAAGGCTGAAAATTATAATAAGATCTCTGCATTTTCAAAGCCTAAGCAACAGCTAGACATCTTTACTGTGGGACTATCTGGCTCATACCATTGCATAAGATTTGGCAGTTTAAGAAAGTTGCTGCTGTATGGCGCCCTTTTGTTTTCAAAAGTAGGTATTACTTGATGTAAAGTCTGTCTTGTATTCCTGAGAATCTTCTTTTAATAGTGGAAGCATGCAGAAAGGTGATGATAATGTGCAAACATTCTCTTGTTTGCTGCATATTCTCTATATATCTCTGTGACAAAAACAAAAAATTGGAAGATGCCATTTAATATGCACAAAATTTTGATTTGAATTCTGTTATGATTTAGCCTGTCACCTACAGTGTAATGTAATTCCTTTTTGTAGAAGATTTATACACAGTATATCCAGTTCCCATAATCGACAGGGTGATGTTAATTCTTCTTTTCTCTGTGTGGTTTTCTCTTCTCTTTATATTTCATATCTGGTGTGTCTATGATGCTTTCCTTTTTCTGTCGGTCTGTCTCTCTCTCTCTTTGCTTTTGTTTCCCATCTATTGGTTCATACACTCTGTCTGTCTCTCTCTCTCTGTCTCTCTATCCATCTATCTTTCTGTCTTTCACCCTATCTGTCTCTATATCATCTTTTCCCCTCTTCATACATTCTTCTCTGTCTGTCTATCTCTCCTTTTATCCCTCTCTATATCTGCCTCTACATCATCTCGTGTTCCTCCTCTGTTGGTTCATACACTCTTCTCTAACTGTCTGACTTGTTTGTCTGTCTGTGTGTCTGTCATTCACTCTGTTTCTCTATCTGTCCGTCTTTCTTTCTTTCTTCCTTTTTTTTCTCCCTCTCTGCCTGTACATCATCTCTTGTCTTTCCTCTGTTGGTTCATACACTCTTCTCTGTTTGTCTGTCTGTCTGTCTGTTTCTGTCTCTCAATCCATCTTTCTTTGTGTCTTTCTCCTTATCTGTCTCTATTTCATCTTTTTTTTTTACCCTTCATATACTCTTCTTTGTCTATCTCTCCCTATATCCCTCTCTATATCTGCCTCTACATCATCTCTTGTTTCCCCTCTGTCGGTTCATACACTCTTCTCTAACTGCCTATCTTTCTGTCTCTCACTTTGTTTCTCTGTCTATTTATCTATGTTTCTTTTCTCTATATATCTCTCCACATCATCTTTTATTTCCCCTCTGTTGGCTCATACACTCTTCTCTGTCCATCTGTCTGTCTGTCTGTCTGTCTGTCTGTCTGTCTGTCTGTCTATCTATCTCTGTTCCTCTCTTTATCTTTCCCTCTCCCTTTCTATCTGTGCAATTATCTCTTGTTTCCTGTGGGTTCTTACATTCTGTCCATCTGTCTGTGTGTATGTCTATCTGTTTTTTTTTTGTCTGTGTGTTTCCCTCTGTCTATCTGTCTCTCCTTCTGTCTCCCTGTCTATCTGTATGTACATCATCTCTTTTTATACCCTCTGTTGGTTCAAACATGTCTCTCTGTTGGTCTGTCTGTCTGTCCATCTGTCTCTCCCCCTTCCCCTCCTTCTATCCCTCCACTGGTCCACCTCTCTTCCATCGACCGTTCTGTCTATCCAGACAAGCTGGCCAATGGCAACCCAGATCTGAAGGTGGCCGTCAAGCTGGTGAAGGACGCGGGCAGAGAGGTGAGGATGGCAATACGCTTTTAATCACCCTAGCATTGACATTTGCATTAATATCGGCCGAGAGCGAGTGATGGGACTAGATCCAGGCAAGGACAGGACTCGCTGCCAAAATGAAAATCTGTTGCCCCCCACCGCTCTCTTTGTAATGAATTTGCAATGACTTCTGAGAAATGCTAATGAGTTATGTCAAATGGCGATTGCAACGAGGAACCTGCAAGGCTGTGTGGTTTTTAACTTGATGAGGGAGAGCATAACTGTGAAATGCACCCACTTCTTCCAAAGATATTAGAATATCAGTAGAAATGTACATTGATATAATGCACTGATGCTCAAAGTAGAAAAAAAACAAACAAACAAAAAACATGCTTGATGCATTGATACACTCAAGTACATATCAACCCATTGAGGATGGGCTGATTCTGCTTCAACAGTCATTTCCCATAGACACTCACCCAAGTATACTCGGGTCTCATCCTCAATGGATTGATAAAGAATATATATATATATTGCCCAGTGCTGTGTACTCTTTATAGGCTTCATTTAGATTTGCTCATTTTACCTTTAAAAAAACAACAAAAAACAAAAACAAAACAAAAAACCCAAACAGTTATGTCTTTACATGTGTATGTCTGTTGGTTGTTGTAATTAGTATAGATAATGTTTTATCTCATGACCTTTTGAAAACAGCTCATGCTGATCAAGCAATCCTGAATAAATATGTTTTAATGAAATGAAATAAAAATAGAAGATATGAAAAAATATGAGAAAGGGAAATATAAGGTTCTGATGTTTGTCACCATCTGAATCACATTTGTACAATGAAGTTTGGTGTGTAGACCAACATACAATTATCTTGCAATCCTAGATTGTGGTCAAGCACTGCATAGAAAAAAAGGAAAAGGAAAAATACAAATTCATGGAGTAAAACAGAACTAATATTGATGCAATTAATCCATGAAAGAGGACTGAAATTATTGATGCTGAGTAATAAACATGGAAATGATTTTGATGCACTTGATAAATTTGATCGCAAACAATTTGTTACCGTGCATCACAAAACAAACAAAAAGTCGCACCCCTTGATTTTATGTGAGGACTCAAGAAAGGTGAAATGGTCAACCGAGTCAATGTTGAGTTTTCCATGTTTTCTGAAAGAGCTATTCTTCTTCTACATTATTCTTGAGTTTGGGATCATAAAGTGAATGGGAAAGTGGATTTTCAGCAGTTTTTCTACAACCCTTTTTTGGTAGAGTAGTGTGATCAGGTTTTTTTTAGATGCCCCTTTTCATTTTTTGAAAATCCTTTGCACACTCTTCACTTTCAACTCTAATAACTTTTAAAAGGATGATGCTACTTCTCTGAAAGTTGACATTTATCATGATCAGTATGTGGTAATAGACCATGCTCAATTTCAGCTTAATCTGATAATCCCTTAATTGTTGGTGCTACAGTGGTTAACATCATGTTTTGTCCCAGTCATGGCACAGGTAGCATGGCTTTAATAGTAAAGATTAAGCACTTGGCTAAACCCTGTACTTCAGAGCCTCTTTTCTCAGTTCACACTTTCCAGAGTGTGTGCTTTCTTTCCAACGTTTATGTAGGTTAGGAGAATACATTTGAATTGAGTTATACACCATTTTAAAGCTTAGAGTCTGCTCTTTTAGAATCTGCCCTTAACTAAAAATCCATGTCTGGCGACTTTTTGTTTTGTTTTGTGGTGCAGGGTCTCATTTATATAAAGCTGTCAAGTCAAATATGACAAAGATCTGAAAATGATTTAATCAATGAATGGATTGACAACTTATAACGATGTACTAGTAGCTTACCGCCTGTTTGATTAATTCCATATTTCATTTCAGGATAGTAAAGAAGACTATGACTTGGCGCTCGACTTGTATGAGCAAGCTATTGGCAGGATGTTGCCTCTGTTACAAGGTGAGGACTTGTGTCTATATGTCTCTCTGTCTGTGTCTTCTCGTCTCTCTTTCATTTATTTTTTCTCAATGTTCCAGTCATGTTTCTGTTTTCAATATGTGATACATACCACTAGCAACAAGTGTATCCCGTCTGTGTGTGTAGAAAATTGTCTTGGTAATACTGTAAAAGTGGATATTTTCCCGTGACTAATTTTTCGGTCTCGGGAAGGGTTAGAAGAGTTTCACATGTTTTTATTTCCTCAGAATCAAGACACCAGCTATTGGAACATATGGCAACCAATATCCGCATGATTTTAGTTTTGCGCAGGTTTCTGGTTGCGGGAAATGTGCGAAAATTTCAACACCAAAAAAATGTCCACTTTTACAGTACTATTTTGCTCTCTGCACATCTTTGATATCGACAAATTTATGCTTGATTTTGCCTTTTCCTTGTTTTTTTGTTTTGGTTTGTTATGGCTTTTTATATAGAGAGAAAACAAAATTTCAACTGCTTCAAGAATAGTGCAACAGACACAGTTTATTTCAATAGAATGGTTCAATGCTCTTTGATATTATTCTATTATCACTTTTTTTTTTTTTAACTGAACAAATGTTATGATGTGTAGCAACTACAAGGTGTGTTTAATTCGTGATATGGAGCTGCAGGATGTGTATGTAAAGGGCATATACCTTGGGGCAATGAAACAGAAGAATGCCTGTTCAGTTTCTAAAGATATTTTGTGGGCCTTGGGAAATTTGAGTTATTACATTTGGGATTTTCCCCCTTTTTAATATGTTTCCCTTTTTTTTTTCTCTTGATTTTTTTCCCCTTATTCATGTTTTTTTCCCCTTGTTTCTATTGTAATGACACTAAAGAAATTTGCTTACAATACCACATTTTGAAATGAAGACAGAAAAACATGATTTTGTTTTCGTTCCTCTTATTTTTTTTCTTTAATAAAATTGTGTGTGTGTGTGTGTGTGTGTGTGTAAACTTCCTGCAGTATGTCATCATCCTTGTTAACTGTATTTTGTATTGGGTTTTTCAGAGTTTTCTGTTCAAGGACCACAGTAAATTTGACAAAATCTATACATGGCAGTATCGATTTGCGTACTGCATGATGTGAAATTAAAAAAAAAATAAAAAAAAAAACTTTTGGTCTTCCCCTTTTATTAACCTGCTTCCTCACCAAAATGTGGTCTTCTTCCATTGATTTGATACATGGAATATGTGGTTTGCACAATCAATGGATTAAGAGCATTCAAACAATGAAAGACCTTTACTTGTGCTCAGATATTAATCAGTGAATTTGTAGATTTTATTTGTTTTGGTTTTTTTTTTTTTTCTTTCACTTTTTTGGCAGTTGAACAGAAGGGCAGGAGGAGAGACTTGATGCTGAAAGAAACTGACAGATGTGTGAGCAGAGCAGAGGAACTCAAACAGTACTTGGAGGTATGAAACAATTGCATCGATTGTGAGCATGATGTGCTGCTGCATTTGTAAAGTGTATACCGTCAGCTGAGAACCAGAAGGGCACTATCGCATTCTAAGATTTGAGCATGAATAAAAATGAAACAATCAGGTTTCATGAAATAAATTAAAGTTTATTCAATCAGAAGTAGGTAGATTTATTAAGCATTGTTCCAAATATAGGGTAAGATAGGGCCCTTTTCGTTTTAGTTTTTAACATTTCAACTAAAAATGAAAATGATTTAAAATTGTCACCATAATATAGAGGAGATCAATCTCTACATCATGATAACAATAACTCAATAACCCCCCCCCCCCCATTGCTATTAAGCCCTTCTGGTTCTCAGCCGATGTTCTGCATGGTATGTATATAGTATGTAGCTTTGTATATATGTATGTATATACATTCTAGAGTAAAAATATATGGTATGTATATAGTATACAGCTTTGCATATATATATATATGAAGGGTTTGTTTGCAAAAACCAATAAGTCCATTTTTGAAGATTTTGAAGTACGATCTCTGTCATAAAGTACAAAATAATACCTTTTAAATGATATATTGGTCACTACATAAAAAGGTATATTTTTGAAGTTATGGTCAAAAGAAGCAAAAATTTTCTTATTATTCTCTTTATTCTTCTTCAGGGAATAATTTTCCTGGTATTGCATAGCAATTTGCTATGCATTTTGGTATGACTGCTATACAAAATGTAATTTACATAGCAGTTTCATTACATAGACTTGTATACCATTTTGTTGAAAATGTGTGTCCATCGACAAAAATTGCTATTCAATTTCGAGAAGGACAATTACTCCCTGTTCTTGACCTTTAATCGCAAATATCTCCATTTGGAAAATATGGACTTATCGGTTTTTGCAAACAAACTCTTCATATATATATGTGTGTGTGTGTGTATAAATTCTACAGTATTACATTTTCAACTTACAAAAGCATCCTGGAATACAACCAAGATATTGGAAGCTTCTTGCTTTACTTTTTTTTTGTACATTCTAATATTTTTATTGGTATGATTTCAACGTTTCTCTTTTTCTTTTTTCATGTTAGATTTCTCAATGTTACTCTTACAGTATGTAGAAAAAAAAATCATATTAGCTTGTTTCAGATGAAAAATTGAAAAAAGCATTTTAATTGCTAAATTAAAAAATGATTCTCAAATTGGTAACACATTTTACAAGACTTAAGTTACAGGTTCCTTTCAAAGTGACAAATGGTTTAAAATTTCCTCCTTGTTTTCTGCAGATTTAATGAATTTAGCTAATTCCATGTACTACATAATCTTTTATCCAATATCAGATTTATATGCAGTGAAATTCATAGGTACCAATTTGATGACAACATGACAATTCCTGCTGCAAAATTCCCTCAGGCCTTGATGGGCTATTTAAAATGTGCTAATGGGGCTCTCAGATTCCTTTTTCTGTGTGAGAAATGCATATGCATGTAACTGAAAAAAATGTAAGGAATTCGTTGCTTGGACTGGGAGGTAATGCACAGAGACCCCGTTTACAGTGCAGGGCCGGGCCGAGCCGCGGCTAAGCCCGGCCTCAATTGCGGTGCCGAGCCCCGCAATTCTGTCTGTTTACAGTGCCGGGCTTGGCCCGGGCTTTTAATTCAAACCTTTCAATATAATTTTTGTTGTAGTGACGCTCTACCTAGAAACAGACAATATTATTGTGGTATAGTCTGGTTTTAAGACCCTTTGCCAATTGGACTCCGCGGCGACAAAGTCGCCGCCCCGCAACAAAGTCACCGCCTTTGCCGAAGGCGAAGACCTCTGCAGGACAAAACCACCATAAATTATACTAGTTTTTGACGTTGAGGGCGTTAATATCCTGAATAGCGAAATAGAACGGGCAGAGGGTCTGGAAGCCAGACTAAATTTGGTACCGCATTTGGCCCAGTTTGCGTTTACAGTGAGAAAAGGCCGGGCTCGGCCATGGCCGAGCTGCGGCCAAGCCGTGGCTGAGACTACCTCCAGAGCTTGGCCAAATACGCGGCTGAATTTGGTACGGCATTTGGCCTTTTGCGCGTTTACAGTGAAATGAAGGCCGGGCGCGGCCTTTTCACTCACTGTAAACGGGGTCGTAGGCTGCTGTAAATTAAACTATGTTGTATACCTGTAGCAGAGCAGGTGTATGCACATGTCCTGCCTATTTATCACGTATGGTGATGAAGGAAATGAAGGTGCATTGCATACCCGACTTTTTCCGTTCTTGTGAGAGATCCACATATTGCCACATCACGTTGTTGAGTTTGCAGAATTAGACTAGCACCTCATCCCACAAGCAGAAGAAGTGTGAATAGGCATTTTCACATCAGCCCGATAAAAATCCAAGCTCGAAATATTTTCCGCGATTGCGAATTAGAGCGCTATATCATTTCTTATTCACATATTCAGCATCAGTAATGTGTGTGTCCTCTCAAAAATTCCTCATGACTTGTGTGCAGTTTGCCTCGATCGATCGGGTCACACACGCTAGTCATAATGGGATTCATCGCGCTAATTTCTCGAGTCGTTTTCACATTATCAAATAGCGCGCTACTATCCCGCTATTTCAGAAATTTCCCGAGTTGGAGTCGAGAAATTTTCTCGATCAGAGCGATACAATCAGCGCGGTAATTTGTGTTCACATTATCAAATAGCGCGCTATTTCGCTATCAGGAAAATTTCCCAAGTCAGAAAATAGCGCGCTATTTGGAGACATCGGGCTGATGTGAAAACGCCTAGTGAGTACTTTATGCATATTACTGTAAACCATTGTGTGCAGTGTCATGCAGGTACAATGTACTTTTCATATTTTGTGTGTGTGTGTGTGTGTGTGTGTGTGTGTGTTGAATTACTTGTAGTTCTTCTACCTGTACAGTATAGTCCTACTATGTAACTTGGATAATATATGTTGATGAACCTAATGGCAGCATATGTTATATCCTATACAGATGTGGACTGTTTCTCAGGACATTGTTAAGATTATTGCCCCAAGGTATTTTAACTCCATGCTATTACATGTACCGGAGGAGTTTGCCTCGAGGATCATTGCATGGAGCTGAGATCGTGAGGGGTAATCGTATCCACAATTCCTGGAATTAAAGCAGTCCACATCTGTTTTATACATTGCAAAGAAATCAAGCAAAATTTTACATGATCAGTTGTGATCGCACAAGCCAGTTCATACACTAATACTGTGAACAAATTGTCTGAGCTGCCATAGATGTTTGTATTGTGGTTGTATCAGACAAGAGTCACCTCTCACACTACGGATGCCAGCCGTTGACATTACATGTATACTGCCACCAACCAAAAGACCTCAGTTTAGTACTATGGGGTGGTTTAGGACTTCAGGCTGAAGGGAATTGTTGAATTCATGCCCCCAGTTTCAACCAATCAGAATTGAGGATTCATGAGATGAGATTTTTATAAAACATATAATACCCTCATTTGATTCCTTGGACAGGTCAAGAAGTTGAAGATGAGGAGACAATCATCTCTTGATAATCAGCTGCAAGGAGGGGAACTCAGCATCAAAGATAGTAAGTACCTGGACCCTTTTCTGCTCTCATTAGGTGAAGCCACACCTGGCAAAAGTACACATAGTTTACGGCCTGATATTTTGCTTTGCATATTTTTTGGGCAGTGAGACCACAAACTTCTCGAGGAATTACCAGTGAAACTTCCCACGTGCACTAGTGAAGTTCTTACTTTTTGCAGAACTATGCGTAGTCCTGTGCAGCGTGACTGCGCGGCTGAAACTTTGAAAAGTTTGTGACACGATAATAGATAATTATAATCCTGTTAAATAAAAAGTGAGTTTCTCATACACCCAATATTTCGCGAGGTTTTTATTTTTCGTGAATTTCGCGAGTTGGGTGCTATTCGCAAAATTAAAGACGCATGAAAATAATGACTCTGATCCTGATATAAATGTGATGCACATGTATACATTTCTCCGTTCAGTGCATTACTCCATGCTCGCGAATTTAAACACTCGCAAAATCATCAGGAAGTCCCGATTCACGAAAATATAGACTCGCTGTATATATGGCATATACAGTAGTTGGCTACCTGGTGGTGATGTCATGGAGGGGACGTGGAAATGTCTCGGTGATGTCTCCTTGATGTCTCCTACAATGCAGCCAAGTCAGTCTACATGCAGTCGTGAGAAAAACAGTCGCAGATACTTATTTTATTTGTGAGGTCTATGAGACGTTTCAGCGACTTTGCAGAAACTTCTCAGAGACGTCCCACTGATGTCTCCGCGACTTCCGGATGCATAGATTATCACCTTATTTGAAGATATCTGTGAAGTTGCCATGGAGTTGGCTTCTTAGTGAGAGTGCAAGCCATTTATTGGTCTTTCCAGTCACACAAGTCACGGTAGTCGCAGCAAAGTCTCCTCCAGTGAGATATGCCCTTAACTTGTATTCAGACTTTGTCTCCTTTGATTCTTACTTTTCCCATATGAAGAAGCAATTTTATGCTGTTGCGTAATGTTGTTGTTGCAGCTGCTATTGCTATTATTATATTGAGGTGATGTCGGTGTGTATGTGTGTCTGTGTTTTATGCCTTTCCATTTTCTGCACATAGATTACACTCTGTAGAATTCTTTCATTTATGCCCATCTGCAGTTTACTAGCCCACGATGAATGTCTGGTTTAATTGGTTTGTTTTTTCGGCTATTCTTCCTAGAAGTTATGAATAATAGAATGCATTAGCCAATGGGTATGGTGGCTGTTAATGTGCATATACAAAAATGTGCGTAGTGCAGGTGTGACAGGATTGCCCATTAACAGGTAATTGTAGCATTATGTGCGCTGGATGTATGCATCGCCCGGAGTTGAACGACCTTTACGCCCCACCGTTCCACAGCACCCCTAGGGTCTCCATGCCCGTTCAGTCTCTAAACAGTCAGTCAGTTGGGTGTGGAATGAGCAGCGATAGAAACAGATTTAATGAGTGACTATTTTGCTGTGGGAAAGGGGGGGGGGATGATTCGTGAGGTTGGCTTTGTTTTTGCTGCCCCGGCAGAGGAGGGCCTTATGAGCTGCTCCATGCCATTACCACAGGGGTAGGTGGATGGTAATCAGTTAATATCAAGGGTGACTCGCCCATGGCTCAGCCAGTGCTCTACGTGCGAGACCTTAATTAATCCCTCTCCCCGCATCATCGAATTGAATTCCAACAAAATTTGTTCAGAGGCAGCTTTTTCCAGCTTTTGTTTGCAGGCAGAGTTATTGAATTATTTGTTTGGATTGAAAGACTTCTTTTTTGTTGTTGTTGTTGCTCTGTTTCTCTTTCTTCCTTTCTTTGTAACTCTTTACCTAACTGCAAGGAGTAGTGTGTATGACTTGCTTTTTATACCCCTGTCAGTGTAACCTTTTCGAAAGGTTCTATGCCTCAAAGATATTGTAGTAGGGACACTATAGATTTCATTTTGGGAACCACAAAGTAAACTACTTTTTTTTTTTTTTTTTTTTTTTGAGGGGGTACTTTTATTTCCTTTGATTGTATTTTCAAGCTTCTCCTAGCATTTTAACCCGATGAGGACGAGTCCCGATTAAACTCGGGCAGGTTTCAACGTTTCAACGTTGATAAGCATTCAAACAGCTCTCAAATTGGATACCTAGCTTTGATGCATATCTTTTGGGTATATACAATGTAATAGCTTTTTCTATCAAGCAGACTTAGCTTTAAGTCTTTAAACTTTTGTGATTCATATGAAGTCAATGAAGTACAAATTAAATGTAAAGCACAGAAAATCTTGTATTGGAAACCACCTCTATTCCCTTTAGCTTTCCATTGATCTCATACTTAACCATCTTTGTCAAGTTAAAATTACTTTCAATGGGTGCTTATATGGATAATTGTATGTTTCACTTTCATGCCAATCAACTATTATTGTTACTTTCATCTGAAAGTCAGAATTGAAACTTCACCCTTTGTATGCTTACAGTGTCCATTAGCACAGTAAACCCCATAGCATTGTATAAATGATCCAAAGTCCCTGGCAAAGAAAGGGTTAGTCATGTTGCTCTAAAATATATTCCTCTAATCACATTGGGCTCATCTCAGTCAAGAAGTGTTTTCCAAAGGAGTTTGGCTCAGTTCTTGGTGCACATTTGTAATCTGCATGGCTTCACCCCTGAAACACGATTTGAAGGAAACCAAAGCCCAAATATTGAATTGAGTGAAAGCAGTGCAACATTTACGTGTAGAACACATCAGTGAAAGTTTGAGCAAAATTTGACAATTGATTCGAGATTTGAAATGAGATTTTGTGGAATTCTCCCAATACTTGGTTTATTTGGTTGTCAAAAATGATGTCATGACCTGTGTTAGTCTCCTTTACAGAGTTGACAGCACCAAAACTTTAAAAATTCATAACTATTGAATTGATTGCTCAATATTCCTCAAACCTTCACTGATGTGTTCTACCGATATTGCTGGCTTTCACCCAATCCACATTTATATTTTGGCTTGTGTTTTCTTTATGATAAGGAGGTGGTATCTTGCTTTACCTTGAAGTGAGTTTGGTCATGGTTCATGAATACAATCTCATATTCTTGCAGAGGAAAGTATGATAGTGTTTTGTGCTTGATTGACAGAATGTCATATGCAGTTTGTAGTCAGGGAGGAGATTCATGTAAATCTTTGTTTGAATGCTTGGCAATTCTAAACTGTGGTTTTACTACACATTTCATCTTTGTCTCTTAATTGTGAAATTCCTTCGATCAGATTGATTGGAAAAGAATGTATACTGAAGGTACCACACAAAATCAATCTCATGTTTTGCCGCAATTTTGCAGGCACTGTTTGCTAACGACGAAATATATTTATCTGTTTACTTGTTTCCTTTAGCAATGGTATGTAGCATGTTTACAAGGTAAAAATTTTACTCACTATCATTGAATTTGATTGAAAAGTGAACCAAATTAGTGATATGTAAGTAATGTGCTTCATTAGTTTACCGTATACGTTACCATTCAAAGACATTTCACTATGCACCTTAACCAGGAGTAGATTGTAGGACATTTAATCTTTTTTTCTATTCCTCTTGTGACATCTTTAGACACTTGCTCTCCCCAAATTATGCAAATGCAAATACAAAGAGTATGTGATATAGGTTGAATCATTGCTGTCCAAACATGGCTGCTCCAAACTTGTTTGCTCTGTGATTTGTGAGTTGCATTCTAGCTGCATTTGCGTAGGAGTGTGCTTGGGTGAGGGGGGGTGGTTGGGGGTGAGGGGGTGTCGTGTGCAGTGTGGTCGATGCTTGAAAGAAGGGGTTGGAAAAGGGATGGGAGGGAAAGGGGTGAGGCCAGGAGGGGGGTTGAAGGAATAAAGATGTGGGGGGGGGGTTCATGTTCAGTGGGGTGGAGGCTTTAAAGAAAGAAGGGGTTGGAAAAGGAGCAGGGAGGTGTAGGGGTGAGGCCAAGAGGGGGGTGAAGGAATGAAATATGGGGGGATGGATGTTCCCATGTCCAGTGGGGTGGATGCTTGAAAGAAGGGGGTTGAAAAATGAGTGGGAAGGGGTGAGGCCATGACGGGGGTTGAAGGAATGAGATTTGGGGGGATGGGTGTTCGATCCCATGTCCAGTGGGGTGGATGTTTGAAAGAAGAGGAGGGTTGGAAAAGGAGCGGGAAGGGAAAGGGGTATGGACAGGAAGGGGAGGACAGGAGGGGGATTGAAGGAATGAAAATGTGGGGGGGGGGAGGGTTCCTATGTGCAGTGTGGTGGATGCTTGAATGATGGGGGCAGAAAAGGCATAGGGGGAGGGGTGAGGTTAGGAGGGGTGGTTGAAGGAATGAAGATTTTTTTTTTTTTTTTTTTTTTGGGGGGGGGGATCTTCAGAGGGTTGGCCATCATGGCCAGCTTGTAAACATGATGGATGCCTCCGACTTCGGTCTAATTACTCTGTTGGGAGGCTGACCTTTTCTCGAAGTTGGGGAAAATGTCTCTGGCAGTCAGGCGGCAGATTCACTATTTGTTGAATTCTCACCCCAAAATGACTCCCCTCCTTGATGCACTAACGAGACACAATTGTCCTGACCTTTCCCAGTGCACATATCAGCCGTACCTTTTCCCTCTGTGAAAATACATGTTGGCTGCATCTTTTTCTTCTCCATCCCCTCTTCCCTCGTGTCTGTGTGGACCGCAGCGCCTTAATTTCTCTGAAATTGGGTTAGGATTGCCAATTTGATGCACTTATGAGTGATGAGATTTGATGTACAAAGATGGGTGTGTTACCCCCTGTAACTGACTCATTCCATCCCTAATGTACGTGTAGGTGACTTTCATTACGCTTTACTGCACCAGCGTCTCCGTTGTGCGATATATAATCATGCCCTTTGTATTTTCATATTTTTGTAGCCGCATTTGCATTTAAAATCTGGCCGAAATTGGCTAATAATTGTATGAAGTGATGCCATTTATTGCTGTCACCCAAATTTCCAGAGAGCCTAATATTTTTGGGCTATTGAATGTATGTCTGTCATAAAACCCACACAGGATGTATGTATCAAGCTGTGCCCACTCACTTGGAGATGGGGTGAAAAGGAGGTTAATCTAGTGGTCAAGCTAGGGTGCTGTTGTTGTTTTTTAGGAGATGGGTATTCAAGTTAATTTGTCCTGTTTACAGAAGGGCCAAATGGCAGCATGACATTGACACACGATATGATTAGGGGCATCACAGGAAGCCTCCATTATTATCTCGTTTCCATGGGAGTGGGGGAAGGGGGCAGTAGAAAGGGACATCTGAAATTTTGGGGATGCTTGTGCTCCGATGAAGATGATTATTTTCTAGATTACTATACGTGACGATCAATGAAGGTATCTTTCCCAGACAAGCATATTCCAGGAAGTAGTAGAAATACTGTAGGACGCTTTTTCCCCTGACAGTGTAGAAGATTCACAAATTTGTGAAACCATCAGTAATGTCAAATGACATCTTAATTCCTCTTATTTTTCCTGCAACCTTCTCATCAGCTTAATCTCTTGCTATGGTGTTACCCACCTCATATATCATCATGAGTATGATGTAAAGCTTAAAGCGGAGAGAAAAAAAGATGTGCATTCAGCTTAGATGGTGAATAAAGCATATCTGACTATAGGTCACTGTTGTATTGATGCTGTCAATGATACATGTCTCATTAGGCTAAGATTTCAGGTTAAGGTTTAGTAACATCGTCTGAGGTTAATGATTATGGGTCCTTGCACTAGTTTGCCAGGGTTACCAAATGGTACAAATATACATCACTCAATGTCTCTTCACTCACTGTCACAGTCAGCATACTTGCTTCTGATGACCTTCCATTTTTTTTTTTCAGTAGACTTTTAGACAAGGTAGCAATAACATGTGGTGATACATGTTAATTCTGTTGGTGAATTGACAAAAATGTTTTGGGGTTTTTTTTTTTGGTTTAATATTTGCAGAAGCTCTGACTAACTCATTGCTGAAATTCAATTTTTACCATGGTAGGCCTATGGGAACAAAGAAAAGATCATTTACCTATAGCATCTTTGCAAAGAAATGTGAAGTAAAAGCAAAGTGGAGCAGTATCACTTTCGTACCTGATTCTCATAATGTTCTTGATAGACTACCATGATTTTGATGTATATCACATATTACACCTTCATATTTCTTTATGTTTAACACAGTTTTAAATTTATCTTTGCTGACTTATTTCTGTTAAATGTGCTTCAAGCTGGATGGTCTTTTCATTCTTTAGGTGCTTAAGTGGTCTACAGTAGATTGTATGGGTAGATTATCATATTCACCTTTGATCTTGGGTATTGCTATATAAAATGATCACAGTTGGTTGTAATCACATTCCATCAACCACAAATGCACAGATTGGGGACTAGTTTTTTTATTTCTCTCATTGGGAATGAAGAAATGAAAAAATATCTGTACGCAAAATTCATGTTAAAGAGAGGAAGCAGCTTGATAAGTCATCCACCCTGTTTGCTTTATTTCTGTGTCGTCTTTGCTCATCAACCGTCATTACTTTAAAATTGTGATAATCTGGCAAATTATATGACTGATTTACTTAACCAATAAATACCCTATAATGAGGCTTGAAATAAAAGGGCAAAACCCAACTTTGTTTTTTTTTTTTTTTTTTAAAGTTGGAGCTGATTGTATTTTATGTATTCTTTATTTACGTTTTTTTTGTTTTTTTGTTTTTTGTTTTTTCTTATGAGGGACTGGCAGACACTGTGAGGATGAGAGCCCAACCTGTCCCAGTTCAGTTCCCTGGGAATCCGTTATCTAATTATGGTTGCTCCAGTTCGGAGGGGGGCTCAAATTGCGCCAGGATGTCAAGCCCACAACATTGATGATTTCGGGCAATTTGCATTGTGCGTGCGGCATGATAGATACTGCACCCCTGTCATTTTCGGGGGCCCATTTACAATTTTTTTTTTTTGGGGGGGGGATGGGGTTAAAACTCTTTGATTGCTGTGACATATATCGAGAAATTCCCACTTGCTTAACATCAGAATACAACTTTCAATTTTTCCATTGTGAACAACAGCAATTATATCGTGCGAGGATGGAAAGGGTAGGATTTTTAGAGCAAGCATTTGCTGTAGTAAAGACATGACGGAGACTAGGCCTGTCCTTTGGTACTGATAAAGAGTGATGTCTAATCTTGCATAGGAATCAGCTGTCATTCTATGATGATGATGATTATGACAATTTTTTTTAATGGATATGATTTTTATTGATATGATTGATGTCAAAATTGTTATCACTGTCATTCATTGCATTCATTTTTATTATTTTTTTAATTTTGTTTTTATTTTCTCTTTTATGACTTGAGCATGGCTAAAAAGAACAGCTATTTTCAAATGGTCTTATATTTTCATTCAGCATTCAGCCCCAAGATTTATACACACAGATTATTTGTCATGCAAAAATAAGATCATGACCAGGTAAACATTTGCATTTTTTTTCTTTGACTACAAAGATACATATGTCACACAGTATATTACCAGTTGTGTCCCAGTCATAATTTCTTATTGAATTTTGTTGAGGCAGTGAACATCTTCACCGGCACCATACTTTGAATTCAGTCAAGGGGTTTGAATTTTAAAATGTTCTCCCTCAGGGGAATATCATGGTTGCTAGGTAGGATCTTCCATATTTCTCAGCAATGTCAGAAGACACATGTGTTTCTCAGCTGATGAAAGGAAATTGTAATTTATCTTCTCATGAATTGGAGGGTAGCCATACTCCAGATGACATCCACCAACTGTGTGCAACATACCAGGTTTTCCTTTTGCAGTTAGCAGAGAACATTTCAGAAATTAAAATGCGACAGTTCTTGAGAAGGAATGGAGAAAAAAAAAGTGAAACATTAATCATATTTGTTATCTTGACATATTGAGGTATGAAGAGAATGTAATTAGTGGAAATACGTTAGGTATCTATCTTGTTTTGTTTGGTATTGAAATAAAACATAAATGCTATGGATTTTAGCATTAACACATAAAAGGTAGAGAGAAAATGAGAGAGAAATATATATGGACTACATTAGAGCAAGCATAGAGAGAATGCAAACAGAGGATATAATACCATGAGAGAGATAGAAAAGAGAGAGAGATACAGACAGAGAGAGAGTGATAGAAATATAGGTGGAATGCATTGGAGCAAGTGAGACAATGATAACAGAGAATATGTGAGAGTGAGAAAGAAATAGATGGAAAACATTAGACCAAGTAAGAGAATGATGAGAGAGAATGTATTAGAGAAAGAAAAGAGAGATAAAGGGATAGAGAAATAAATGGAAAGTATTAGTACAGGTGAGAGAATAATAATAGAGAATATATGAGAGAGAGGGGAGAAACAAAGAGATAGGGAGAGATAGAGAAATAGATGGAAAGCATTGTGAGAAAATGATAACAGAGAATATATGAGAGAGAAAAAGAAAGAGATAGGGAGAGAGATAGAAATATATGGAAAGCATTGGAGCAAGTGAGAAAATGATAACAGAGAATATATGAGAGAGAAAAAGAAAGAGATATGGAGAGAGATAGAAATATATGGAAAGCATTAGAGCAAGTGAGAAAATGATAACAGAGAATATATGAGAGAGAAAAAGAAAGAGATATAGGGAGAGAGATAGAAATATATGGAAAGCATTAGAGCAAGTAAGAGAGTGATGACAGAGAATATGAAAGAGAGAGGGAGAAAAGAAAAAAAGAGAGAAAGAGAAAATGAGAGAGTGCAAGAACGATTGAGAGACAACGGTTAGTGTGATTTGCGCAACCTCCCCAGCGACGGAGATATTTGGCATCGAGCCACTCTCCCGGGGGCTTATCCAGGGTCGTGGCGAAATCAATCATTAATTTGTGTAGCGAAAGTTTGTCACAAAGCCCAGAGCCCGCACAGTGCTTTGACATTTTGTTTGGAAAAATCCAGTCCTTGAGATTCAAACTGTATAAAAACCAAACGTTTGTTGATGGACCATGAGAGAGGGAGTTTACAGGCGAGAGATGATTTGCACTTGGAGCCATTAATTATCCCAGCTAATGAAGTCAAAGGGACATTATATGTCATCTGTGAGGGATATTGTGTTGCATTGTGTATAATATTTGCCTGGGTGTCCAAAAATGTCTGTTTTCCTTGTCAGTTGATGGGAGTGCGCGTGGGAATGTTTGTCAAAATAGATTTGTTATGGCAGATTCGGAAAGTTTAATTTGGGAAGGCAATCAACAGAAATTTTTGTATTGTTTAATACGCTTTGGAATCATTTTTATGAAACTAAACTCCCATGATGCTAAAGAGTGTTTTCGAAAGAGACATTAGGCTTGGATTGATACTTTCAAATTGCTAACTCTGGCCATTTGCCCTACTTTGAGATGAGGTATCGGTATTTTTATCTTTTCATTATTGGGATGTACAGCACATTTTCCTGTCAAAATGGTACAGGACACACAAAATTACCCCCTATTTATATGGTTATGTATTATATCTATATGTATGCAACAGTAAAATGTATATATGTGACCATGCATCACAAAACGAACAAAAAGTCGCACACACTGATTTTGTGTGAGAGCTGAAAATAGGTGAAATAGGTCAACCTAGCCAATCTTGACGTTTTCATATTTTCTCAAAGAGCAATTCTTCTTTTACATTATACAAAAGTTTGGGATCATAAAACAAAAAGGAAATTGGGTTTTTAGCAGTTTTTCTGGAACACTTTTTAGTAGAATAGTGTGATTAGGTGTTTTTCAAAGAGTCCTCTTTTCATTTCTTAAGAACCCTGTCCATGCCCATCACTTTCAACTCCAATAATTTTAGAAGGGATAATGCTACTGCTTTGAACATTGGCATTAATCATCAACCGAATGTGTTAATTAAGCATACACAATTTCAGCTTAATCTGATAATCCCTTCATTGTTGTTCCTCTGGTGGATATTATCCTGTTATTTGTCCTATTCATCGTACAGCTAGCATGGCTTGGTAAAGATTAAGTGCTTGAATAGACCCTGTTCTTCAAAGCCTCTTTTCTCAGTTCACACTTATCCAGAGTATGTACTTCCTTTCCAATATTTAGATAGGTTAGAAGAGTCCATATGGATTGAGTTATGTATCATTTTAAAGCTTAGAGTCTGCTCTTTCAGAATCTGACCTTAACTAGAAATCCATGTCTGGCGACTTTTTGTTAGTTTTGTGGTGCAGGGTCACATATTGATACCTTCTCATACATGGCATTCATATACATGCATACATCACTATTATCCATATATGTACACTCATTTTTAGTACAATATGACATGCCCCCATGTACCCTTATAATGATGTTAGATTTGAATGCTAGATGAATTCAAGTTGTGGGGGGGGGGAATAAAGAAACAGAGTAAAAAGGTGCAAAAGGCTGGTAGAGAGAGCTGTCAATGTTGTCACAGTGAACAGTGCTTGTTATCAGTATAAGATGTGAACTTACTGATTTTTTTTTTCCACGACTTGATTGTAAATGTGTATATTCAGTTTAATGAGTTCTTGCATTAACTTGTTTTCAATGCAACTAATTGACAAATTGCCCTAATTGATAAAGTGAAGTATAATTAGCACCGATTACTCAGTGTTATTGTAGTAGCCATGATACAATATCTTTTTTAATCATGGCTGTACAACTAAGACACTTAACGATCCATGTTTATTTACATTGATGTAGGTCAATCAGTCGCAATAAAAATGTGTACATTCTATGAAGGCAGGTTTTGTAGCGTCACTCCTTTGAAGTATTCTATGTCATTATGTATTCCTTTGATTCATTGGGTTTGGCAGTGGCTCAGTTGATGAAAATGTACTTCAAATCAATGCAAAAACCTATTGTGTTAAAGGACGTTGAGTCTTTGTTTATTAGTCAGTCCTTCCTTATAGTCTCTTTGTTTAGAGCAGGAGTGAGGCTCTACAAACTCTCACGTCCTTGCAAACTCTATATCTCCCTCCCCCCCCCCCCCCCCTTGAAATGCTTGAAACATTGATGTGGGATTCATGTGAAACGGTTGATGCAAACAAGTCAAGTAGTCAAAACATAGAAGTAGTGCTCTGGGGAAATACAAGTTGGTGAAATACAAACTTTGCCTTGGGAGGGGGGGGGGATGGGATGGGATAGCCACCAGACAAATGTGTGGCTGAACAAATTTCCCTTTATCCAGAGGAGAATCATCAAGAAAAAATCGCTGCTAACCAGTGACACCCCCCTCTTGGCTGGCCACTGAGGTTATAACGCTGGCTGACAAAGCCGGAGCAAATCCCATTTACGCATCTCTTTCTTCCTTTCTTTCTTCCCCTCCTCAAATTGCCTCGTTGTAAGGGATGATTTGGCAGCGCTGCCGGGGTTAGAAACGGAGCGAATTTCTCTCCCCCCTGGGAGTATCAATAAATCTCCCTAAATCAGCGCACTATTAGTCGGCAGGAGGCAAAGCCGATGTAATAGGTGGATATCATCGGGCTAGTTTATCCCCTGGGATGTAACGGAGCCCCTTCCCTCATCTGAGCACCAGTCGACGGTAGCAGTTTTTTCTGTATTTATTTGAGTGTGTGTGTGTGTGTATGTATGTAAGTGTGTGTCTGTGTGTGGGTTCTTTTTTCAGCAAATACGAATATTTTATTAGTTTTTTTTTTTTGTTCATAGGAAGTGCCTGCTTCTTTCCCATCATTGCTATTACTTAGCATTCATTTTGCTGGCGTGCCCTCCCCGGTTATGATCTATACCCCAATTTTGGCTGCATTGATTTGATTCGGGAACTGAAATTTATGAATATCATGATTTGTGGAATCACGCGGCTCACATCACATCTGCAGATGTCGAGCTCGCGCAGATTGGCGGGGAAATTGGGTTGATTTAGTTCACCCCCAAAATAGTTTCAGGACAAATCCTCATGGATGCCATGATTTCTTCCCTCATCCTGGCCAGTTTTGAATGGGAGAAGTAGAAGCTGTTTTCCACATCAATTACGATAGATTGGATCAGTTCTGGGCATTTGTGCTTTCCGTAAATTGCCTGTTGGCTGCAGAAGAAATAAGTTTACCTGTTCAGCATGTTTGATCATTTCAGTGATATTCTGTGACAGCGTAGAGCGGATGCTAAATACTTTTACACAGGATTATTTGGGTATCATTGTGCAAATCATGACGAGTTTAACGACAGATATGAAAAGACAATATCCCAGAGTTTCTTCTCACGAGATGAAATGATTGTTATAATATCCAGAAGAAAATCATTGTAAAAGAGTTTACTCATTATGGTTCAGAATTTCTTTATAATTCTCTCTTTGTCACTGTGTCAGTTTGTACATTATACCATATCATGGTTATGTTTGTGTACAAGGTTCTTTTTCTTTTTTCAAAGAAGCCAGAAATGCAAAAAGTTATAAGTCAGATATGTATGTATGTATGTAAGTATGTATGTATGTATGTGTGTATATGTGTGTGTATGTATGTCATTGTAGTTTTGGTGAGTGAAAGGGCATCATTTCTATCATTCTGAAAATTATAACTTACCTATTGATTGACTATTGTCACACTACTTTTTCAAGTCATAAAAGGACATCCCACTCTAACCAACTCTCTGCTCCAATTATAAAATGGGCCCCTAAAAATTATAGAATATGCTTGAGCATTAGCAAGTTCAGAGATTTTCACATATTTTTTTTATTGCAGTTCTTTGCAATACATCTCATATTAAGAATTGTCTAGTTATCAAAGATGTAACCATTTTGTTTGTTTGATTGATTGGTTTTGAAAGCTGTTGGGAGGGAATGAAAAGCCGAGAGGCAGTAGGAGGAAGTGGGAGAGTATGTACTCAGTTAATGTATGATTTCTGTTGAAAAAGCACAGTGAGTTGATGACATCTCTTAAACTATTATTGATTGTGTGTGTTTGTTTGTGTGTGTGTGTGTGTGTGTGTGTGCGTGTGTTGTGACAACACAGAAAGGCATCAAATACCCAGACATAAACACAGACAGACAGACAGACACACAGACACAGACAGACACACACACACACACACACACACACACACACAAAATACAGTTGTAGAAGTCAGTTATATTCCCATTTAGTGGAATATGGATGATGATTTTCTTTTTCTTTTTCTTTTTCATTAAAGCCATCTCAACCATGGAAGGTCTGTGGGGTTGATTAGTGACCCTATTGTTCTCACGTGATGATTTATTATTGTGTAGTGAATTGATTTCAAAGGAATATAGTAACAGACACCTGTGTGATTCACGTTGCAATGTCAGCATAAATGCAGCCTACGCATTTTGACAAATGCGTCCTTGGGGTCGTGGGGTGGGGGAGATCTAGCGTGTGAAGTGTACTTTCTGAAGCGCGACTGGTGACATTGAATTTCTGCTCGCTGCAAAAATAATTAATGTAGGTAGACGCAGCCTTCATCCACTGGCAACTGTTGATTATGAGGGCTTGAAGCTGCAGCGATGAGTGACCAGGGTGTAGTAAACAAAACGTCGTTTACGGGGTCATCTGCAGGGCATGTTATTTCAAATGCCATTTCAAATGTGCACATATTTTATGACACCTTTGTCTCACAATGCATATCTTCATAAATATTCAGAGAGAGTAGGTAATGTAATTTAGAGGTGGATCTGTGTGGTTTTAGCCCCTCCGTGTTTATTACAATGTTGAGATTAGAATGAATTAAAGCATTAAGCCTCCACCTGTTGGTTCATGAAACCTTTTTATATTCCTCTTGTGACATATTTGTGTGTAATTGTACCTGGACATGTGTTCCTCACTGCTGTTACTGCAAAAAATTGATGTGTGCAGTGTATAGTGTGCAATAGAAAGAAACAGTAAAGAACATCAAAGATGTGCATTATCTGGAACCAAAAGCATTATTTCTCATATCTGGGCCCTGTTGCGTAAAAAAAAATGTCAGTAAACATACTGTAAGTCAGGTATCAAGCAATCAGCATTGAATATTCAGAGACTTATAGTTTAATCTCAAGTTTTATACCACAGGGCCCTGGTAAGATTTATGTTCACGGAGCAATTTGAAAGGTTATTTGACCTTCTAGTGACCTCCACTGTAGCTGAGTTTCTAAGCACTTTTATCCTTGATACGCCCATTCTCATCAGCAAGGTCGAGATGAGAAAAGGACATCAACATTCATGCAAACAATAGCAAGGCTTGCTGTATGGAGTGATGGAGGAATGGAGGTAAAAAAATGTCAAGCTCAAAGAGATTAGAGGCAGGGAGAGACACAAAAAACAACAACAACAGACAGATGAGTGAGCTGAAAAAGTGAAGAGAAAAAAAATGAAGAAAAAATTATTCTGCAGAAGTCTGTCAAACTCAGCAATGAGAAATTTTGTATGTCATGTGTGTGGACTACAAGTATGTCAATGGAGGCAATGAAATAATGGAATGGGGCCAACCTGTGTCACCGTGTGGTACAGCCATTAGAATTCATACAGATGGTGCTGTCAAGTGTAAGAAAACGTAGCAACAGGCAAAGCCGTGTATGCGCACAGAGGGGGGTCTAATGGGAAAGAGTTTGTCAAGAGAGGTAAATTGGGGCAGAACAAAAGAAAGTGATAAATGAGAGTGAGAGGTGGTAGCTACTACAGGTGGAATGCATTAACCCTTTGCAAGCCACATCAGTTTCCTACCCATAGCATTTGACTGATTGGCATGAAAAGGGTTTATTGATAGCCAACTCACAGAAGCAGAGGAGTCAAAGCAGTCTCTGCATGTGTTCAATTTGCAAGCTAATCAAAAGCCAAGGTCTGAAATTCGGGCGCTGGATTCTATACCCGACCATTTTTTTTTCTTCTTTTTTGAATAATCATTAATTGGCGTAGATTGCCAACCAATCATGCCACTACCACTACCACCACCATGCTGCTCCTGGACCCCTTCTTTTCTTTTTCTCTTTTGTTGTCCCCCTCACCCCCCCCCCCCCCCCCCCCGGCCAAATTGTTAATTTCAGTGCACATCTCTTTTTATCATGGGCGATGTGCAACAGTTGAATCTAATGCTCTGGATTGGATGTGAGGCAGAAAGTGACAGAAAAAAGGGAGAGAGAGAGATAGAAGAGAAACAGACACTATAGATGCATAAAGTGAGAAATACTGTTTGAAATTGATTTTGCCTAAGGAAAGCAAACAAATTGATGTAAAAGGATGATCGGATGAGAAGACGAACAGTTATCCAAGTGCTAGTAAGGACCAATTTTGTATGGTTATGCTTTTTTAAGACAAATACAAAAACTAGATAGCACTTCTTGAAGAAGGGATATGGCTGTTCGCTGACGTAAGGAGCGCATTTGACAAATGTTCTCGTTATGCAACAAGAGCAATTGTGATGGCGGGAGAGAACCATTAGAATAATTGGAAGTCAAATTGAGTGAACGAGAAATAGCTGCATTCCTGTCAATCATCTCAACGTGATATCTCGCAGTGACCTCGAAGTGACCTCGCAACAACCCTATTGCAGTATGTATCTAGAGTACAGCTTGTAGTCACGTAGAGGTAACCCAGTTTCAGAGTGGCATATCTCAGCAAACTAATTTACGCAATGTGATGTTACACTGTTTCGCATTATTTCTCATGAATTATTTACGCAAAAACTATCATATATAGCTCAGCTATCAAGTAAAATTTACATGTTTCAGTGTGTTATCAAATATGTATGTACTCATATGAAATATGTAGATGTGTACAAGTGTATTGTTATGATATGCGACATGCTTGTGCCTATGATGTAGTTCTCTTGGCTGGACAACTTACATTATTACTATTTAGTAGAGCCACATAGGTGTAAAGATAACATGGCATGAGGCAGAAAGGAAGATAAAAAATTGGAGATAAGATACAGATAAGAAAATTGCAAAATGGTTGTTTCATAGGGTTTCATAGAGTTAGGTATGGCTTTGAATGATTTCTGTCAATTATCCACATTGAGGTGTCTTTGATGTGACAATTTGGACCACTGTGACAGTGACGCGCAAGTTTCCAAATTGTTGCTGAGCAATGATGAGGGCATGGCAGGTCTGCCAATCCCACAATGCCCTGCGAAGACGGGGCACGAAACCCATCCCTTCCAGGTCCGTGGCAGTTCATTTGGCCAATCACCAGTTGTGATTGATCACTACATAGGGATGTAGACCTCTCCCCCATAGGAGACATGAGCACGCACAACCTGCAGCATCTCACCTCAACTAACTATCTGTATAGCTCTTGCTATACTCTGTGCATCCTATTCTGCTAATTTTTGTTTTCTTATTAACCCGCTGAGGACGAGTCCCAGGCAGGTGTCTACGGGAAATGCGTGTTGTAGCAAAGTCGGTCCATCCTCAACAGGTTAAAAAGCTCAAGTCTTTCATATTAATGTGTATTCTTTTGTGATTTAGTTTGGTTTTTTTTTTTTTTAATATGACTAATTTGTGGGGGGTAGAGGTGAAATATGAAACAGATCAAATTCACCCTCTTTTAAAGTAGGCTGTCCTTATCGCACGGTTTGTTTGCAAGGCCGATATTGTCCTTTTAAATGTGAGCTTTGAATATTCAGTTTATCAGAGTGCATTTTTACGAGGATGGCAGAACCGGGCATAATAATTGCAGTGGTAGTGTTTAGTAGGAAAATATTTCCTTAACTAAATTTCCTGCTTGTCAATGCTGTCAGCCTTGCATGAGGAGTGGCCTGTCTTCATTTGACATTACATGTATGTGCTGCACATTGGTGAAAGTGATGGCATTTAGAAGGAATTTGCCTTGTTAAGGGACAAGTCCACCTTCATGTATATGTGGATTGAGTGAATGTAGCAATATTAGTAGAACACATCAGTGAAAGTTTGGGGAAATTTGGACAATCCGTTCAAAAGATATGCATTTTTAAAGTATCTGCACAGTCACTGCTGGATGAGAAGGCTGCTACAGTGTATGATGTCCCATGCATAGAATGATAAGAGGAATATATAAAGAGAATTTCACAAAAGATTAATTTTTTTTTTTAAAAAGTGAACATTTCCTTGTTTTGTCACTGACGTACATTAAAGGTAATATTTTTCCCGTCTTCTGAAAGAGGCAAGTCAAGTATTCTTTTATTTTATGAAAAAAGTGAAAATATAGGGAATTTTCATTATGTTCTCTTTATATCGTTATACACATGTGACACCATAAAAGTAGTAGTCTTCTCATCCAGCAGTGACCGGGCAGAAACTTTAAAAATTCATAACTTTTAAACAGATTGTCCGATTTTCTAAAAAATTTCACAGACATGTTCCACTAATATTGATGCATAATTCTACTCAATTCACATGTCTGTGAAGGTGGACTTGTCCTTTAAAGGAAGTTGTTCCCTTCCTGACAACCAATTTTCTCATCCATGCTTTCAATTCCTCAAAGCATCCATTACCTTGATCATCTTTTCATCCTGGTTTTCTTTGACTTACAACATATAAATGCAGCTGTCGTACAGCATATAAATGCAGCTGTCGTTGAGTTGCTTTGTTGTTGTTTGTTTATTTGTTTGTTTTTGGTAATTGACAGCATGGCAAACGAGACAAGCAAATTTTGAGTGCTATTTTTAAAGAATTCATGGTTAATTATACTTATCCTAATGTATCATGGACCTTGCCTAACAGCTACTTCTAATCAAAAGAAATATGAAACACACTTTCCACAATAATACTTTTATTTTTAGTCTTCAACTAATTTTCATTTCCTGTCCATCTCTCATTTCATCACATAGTTTATGTTGCTGTTTTCCAGTGTTGTTGTGTCCATTCTTTGCTGATGGTTAATTTTTTTCCCCCAAATCGAGGCACAAAGCGAGTTGAAATCAAATATCAGATCACCTTTTAGAGTAATTTGCTGATTAGATCATTCCAAGTGGGGAAATTTGAGACTTGACCGGCAGCGACACCTTTCCTAACATCCAGCGCTGGTAGATATTACTACCACATTCATTTTGTTAATTCATTTATCCACTGTGCATGCAGAGCTGTGCACTACACCTGGTAGTGGCAGTGTACTAGTATGCTGTCCGTTGTGAGGAAAAGAAAGTAACTCTATCACAAACAAGTATCTGCTTACTTTAGCAAATATAATCAAGGGAGCAATGTAACAATGGCTGTAGATCTAGTCAAAGCCAATTCACATGGTATCTGTGTGAAACTAGGTATACTGCTTGTAGTTTCAAATATAGCAATTTGATTACTTCAACTCTAACAAATATTTTTTTTTTTTCCGTTTTACATGAAAGCATCTAATTGCATTGGTACATTCTTTACTGCAACTTAACTATGATGGTAAGTTGTTTTTTTATGCCTCTGCCACGAAGTGTCGCCGGAGGCATTATGTTTTCGGGTTGACCGTCCGTCCGTCCGTCCTTAATCAATTTTTGTGGACAGCGTAACCAAAAAACAATTTGAGGTGTCTTAATGTAACTTGGCATGTGTATGTATGAGTGGACAAAGTTGTGCCTATCAACTTTTGTGTGCACATGCTCAAGGTCAAAAGTCAAGGTCAAATGCTCAAAATCTCACTATTTCCCCCATATCTGTATGCAATGCCTGAAGTTATTTTCTTGAAACTTAGTGTATACAAGAACTATCATATAAAAATTCATCAGAGAGAGTTTTGGGTCATGAGGTAAAAAGTCAAAGGTCAAGTGAAAATGTTAAAATTTCATTTTTTTTCTCCATATATCACAAATATTTCAAGGTATCTACATGCATGTACTAACTGACAGTGATCATCTAGGGAATTTAGGGGTCATGGGTCAAAGGTCAGGGGGTCAAAGGTCAAGGTCAACTCATCAAATTGTCACTATTTCCCTCTTACCTGTGCAATGCATGCAAGATTTTTCTTGAAACCTTAGTGTATGCATGTATTACCCAAGAGAGATTCTCTTGGAAGTTTCTTGCCAAAAAGTCAAAGGTCAAAGGTCAAGTGGAAGTGCTGAATTTCACTTCTTCCTTAAACTTATAAAAGGTTCAAAAATCAGGTAAAAAAATCAGGTCCCCAAATACCTGCACTCTTAGACAGTATAGCCATTCATCCAATTGAACCTAGCTCAAGGAAAGTGAACATTCAACACATTTGTGACAAACCTGTCATTTTAATATTTTGCCAATTATGTGATACTGTCATCACACATTGTCAAGACATTGTACTATAGACCTATCAGGAGAACCATGCATTATGGCGGAGGCATACCAGTCCCCATAGCCACATTTCGAGTTTTTTCTTCATCATAAGAAATCTGCTGACTCCAGAATATGCAGTTCTTGAAAGTCTCGGTGTTAGTGCTAGTGTAGTGAAAAAAGCTCGGGACTCACACTTTGTGAAAGTCTCATTGTTACAACTCTGGTGTAGTGGTAAAAGACTGGATATATAATTCTTCCAAATCTCATTGGTAGCACTCTGGTGTACTGGAAAAGGCTCTACACCTACAATTTATGAAGGTGTACCTCTAAACCTATAGTTTATGAAAGTGTCGGTGTTATAAATCTAGTGCGGTTAAAAAAGGTCTCTGGACCGAATTGTGATTCTTCCAAATCTCAGTGTCAGTACATGTACTGTGGTGTAGTGGATAAAGCTGTGGACTTAGTTTGTTAAAGTCTTATTTTTACAACTGCAGTGCAGTGGTAAAAGGCTTTGGATTCGTGATTCTTCCAACACCTCTCATTGGTTATCATTCTGATGTAGTGGGAAAAGCTCTTTATTTTACTATTCGTTAAATTGATAGTGTGATGAGCCAGTGTAGTTGCAAAGAAGTTGTGGCCTTATAATTCTTGAAATCTTCAGTATTAGCACTCATAAATATTCGGTGAGGCTCTGCGCATATGATTTGAAAATTTTAGAGTCACTACTGTTAAGAATGAGAAAAGGCTGTCAACTTGTAATTCTTGAAAATGTCAAGTGTTACATTCTAGTATACTGGTGTTTAAGAAAAAAAAATACCCTGGACTTAAAGATTGTTAAAAATCCCAGCATTAGCACTGTGGTATTAGACAATAAAGAGCTGTGGGTTGATAATTATTCCTGAAAGTCTTAATGTTTGCCCTATTTTACTCTGGATTTGCATTTAAAAAGTACCTGGATGCCTGCGCAGTGATTCATCCGTAGACAACAGAGTTTCTTTCCCCACTATGTTTCCATCAACCTTGGTGTGTACGTATGGGTATCTCGCATATTAGCTGGGGGATTAATAACTGGCTGGACCCCAGGGGAAGGCAGGGCTACCCTGGATAGTTATGACAATTGTATCATGATCACCATTTTTAATCCGTTGAGCATCAGACTCTAAGATGCCCATTCATTTTATACAGCACCTACAAGGTTGCCATAGACATTGGATTAAGTGATTTCTGTAGTCAGTCAGGGATTAACAAAAGAATATCTGATGAGTGAGAGAGAGAGAGAGAGAGTGCCAAGTGAATTATCTCAGTCCATTTGAATCTATGGAGCTTGGCAAGATGAGGCTGATCTAAGGTGGTATTCACAGGGTGGAATCGCACTGTCGCATGTCCAGGGGTCGGCCTGCGCTCAACATTGCAAGCTTCGTATAAAAGTTCAGGATTGATAGTTGATTATGCTCAGGGACCCAGGGTTGGGTCAGACTTTTGCCTGGCTGATGTTCTGATGTAAATGTTCGTGGACAAGTGTGCCTTTCAGACCTCTGTATTCCATGATGCAGTGCAGAACTTGGCCTATGCACACTTGGTTCTTGTATATTACTGAAATACAATGAACTAGTATACAGTGCATCCACCTGTGTCTACTATTTTGGGCAGATGTGTGAGAATTTTACTCATAGTGATTTATTTGGGGGACAAATGCCAGTTTTGCACTTTTTTTTTGCTAGAGAACACTTATTGATGTTTTTTTTTGCATACAGGAAAATAGATTGTATTTTCTTGAGAGCTATTGTGGCTGCATTGTGTAATCACACAGCATCATACTTATAATAATAGTTCCTATTAAGATATCACCATTGAAATTGCACTCTGATTTATAGAAAAGGAAAATAGGAGCAAATGGACTGTATATTGTAATTGCGTTTGAGACAAAGAAACTACAATAACATGCATACAGCAAAAAAGAATAGATATCTGGTTACTAAGCATATTTGAATGAAATTGTCGAGGGCTTTTGAGTACGCTGCGAAACAGGTCTGTCGAGTTTCTCTTTGCGAAGGATGCAGGCTGATGGAGTTAAGGACAAAACAACATCCGCAAAATTTCACCTGGATAGCAACAAAACATGGGCTGCCGAGGAACCGTCAAGTGCTCTTGGCTCATGGGCTTGTCTCGAGGAGCTACGTGCACGCAGCAGGAAGAACAAAATATGAATTGTTAACTTTCTGTCATACCCACAAGATGCTGTCTTCAAGTGGGTCCCAAGTGAAGGAGAGTGTTTCATTTTTTGCAGACATTTTTCGGGCAGATGAGAAATTCCGAAGAGAGCAAACGTTTCTGGAATTGCATGGAATCCCAAAGAAATCAACTCTTTTTTTTCTCTCTCTCTCTCTCTTTTTCTTTTTTTTTTAATACTGTGGTTTATACGAATTATTTTTGTTTTTTCAACGATCAGCCCCATAAACTGTGTGGGTTGGATAAACAAAGTGGAAGGTAAGTATTGTGTTAAAAGAGTGTTCTCTTCTCATGACACATGTTGTACATGAAATATCATTTTTAGGTACTGAAGACTTGAATTTAACCCTTGTTGTAACATTAACCTGAAACAAAATTAATGATCACATACATTCCACAATAATTCAATTTCTTGTTCATTTCTTGCACATTACAAAATAATCTTATATAATTACTGGAATTCAAAGTGGCATGCACATTTCACATACACTTTCCGAGAAAATAAATATCTGAAGGCTAGAGAAAATGATCAGTGATAGTGAATATCAAAATTTATTTAAGGTGATTCGATGTCTTGATAAACTTTGGAAACCAAATGAGAAAGTATGAGACTGAGTGAAAAAGGAGGGGGGGGGGAGGGGTTGATTGATATATACCAACCACAATACAATGTCTGTGCTTTCATGCATTGCATATGAAACCTGAACAACCAAGATATTCCTGCCCTCTTTGGCAGCTTGAGAAGAATCCCACACCTCAATCCAAGCAAGGAGGTATCATAGTCATGGCAACGGAGACATTTCCAGTGCTCTTACGTGATCAGTTCTGTTGAAAGCAACTTCTTTTTCTGTCATTCAGGAGTGGCTGTTCGTGAGAATGTATAGTAACCTATTCTTCCCAGGGTCCAGAGTGGACTTGATGAATTTTTTTCTTCCTGTTTTTTTTTTCTCTCTTTCTCACTCTGGCTTTTCATTCAATCTATCTCTCTATGTCTTCCTTTCTTATTAAGTATCTCCTCTACTCTAAAGGCCCAAATTCACGAAAGTGGTTTGAATTTAAACTATGGTTTATGCAAATTTCTTCTGCGTAAATAAGATTGACAGATTGCGTACACTAACAGACGTCCAGTAACAAGCACACATTAATGCGTGCATGTCAAAGGTACGCCTATATTTCAAGCTTATTTTAGACCATGGTCTAAATCTGTACCATGGTCTAAGTTTTAACCACCTTTATGAATTTCGGCCGTGTGTTTCTTTCTCCCTCTCCACCTCTGTGTTATGTTTTTATCTTTTCCATCCTCTCTTTCTTCTCTTTCTCTGTCAAACTTTGTACCTCTTTGGATGGAAATGTTTCTGATTCAGTCATCATTGTGTTTTTCTGTATTTCCTTTATGTATAGGCAGGGGGCACAACATTAGAAATTTATGTAGGACCACTAAAATGTATGTCTGGCCACCAAATTTCCACAAAGGCTATCTTTTGGATGCCCGATTGGGCACTTAAAATTCAAAGTGAATCTTTCTTTTTTCTTTTATTTTTGGCCGATACATTTTTCCCCAAAAATTTCAATTTCAACGATTTTTGTGGCATGAACGGGAAACCAGAGAAAAAAGTTGAGCCCTGCTATGTGAATAGGAATTCTTTCTGTCTCTGTGTATTCAATGTGTGGCCAATTGTCCTATTATTCATTCCTGGTGTTCTTGTTTCATAGCTGTGATTTTGTTTGTTTATATTTTTGAAATACAAGAAAAAGACACCTATATAGGAAGACAGACAAATTTTGTCTGTCTTCCTATATAGGTGTCTTTTTCTTTATTTTTGGTACCTATCCATAGTTTCCTGTGTCTATCGATTGCTTTGAATTCTCTCTTACCCCCCCCCCCCCCCCCCCTTTCACTCATCTCGACTGCACTATTGTAATTCTTTCGTGTGCATCCACGTTGGCACAGTGTACACCTGGTGGCATTCTGGACCCTGGAAGTAAAGGGGCGCTATAAAACAGAATTTAATTTGGAAATCCCGAACAATCTCGGCAAAGGAAAGCGCGTGGCGGGGACGGGAAGAGTTTCGCATTGTTTCCCGAAGCCGTGTCTTTATTCCAAGCCCCCGGATAGCGACGACGAGGGCTGTAATTGAGAGAGATAGTATGTGAGCCGCAACTGTCAATAATTGGGCGCAAATTTTTGCTGGCGCGTTCTCACTTTCTTTCATTCTCTCTCGCTCTCCTAGTGCCTCCTTCTGCCCGTTCCTCCCGGTAACCCCTCCAGCTATCTCTGTGTCTCTTTGGGGATTAATCTAATTAGTTTTCATTAGATTACCCACTGGTTGGTTTACCTTCTAGGTGCTATACCTAGGAATCCTGGGAGCGCTCATTCGGCGGCCGCCATCTTACAACCCGTGCAGTCTGCTCTGTGAAGGAATCCGACTTAAGTGCAACACCACTGCATGACTGTTTCAGTTGATTATGATAAATAGAGTAAAATCAAACAAGCAGAGAAGTGGGAAACCCATCAAATCGGGCATGTAATTAGAAAGTTTTGTCTTATTTTAATTTCTTCAGAGGACCAATGCTTTTACAAATACGCTCAAATTAGGACAGGCAATGACGTCATCCCCTTACGACTCTCCTGTTGATTTGTACACAAATGTATGATAAATACTATATATATATATATATATATATATATATATATATATATATTACTTTTTTCTCTTTCCAGGGACCTCATTTCATTTCATATGTTCAAAAACATTAACATACATACAGAAAGAAACATGTAGGAACATAATGAATAGGGTATAAACAATATTTGTAAACATATCAACACATGATTTTCGACTTCTCTCTTAATGGAAGTATACGTAAAATATTTTCTATATACTTGACAAAAATAAAATCATGAGTATGACATTGCCATTTTATATCACCTCAACATATTAATCTCAGCTTAATATGTTTAGGTGATACAGAATATATGAGATCAATGTATAAAATCATCGGCAAAAAAAAATTATATATATATATATATATATTATGTGTTTTTATCACATATAACTTTTTTTTTTTGCCAACGGTTTAAACAAACTACAACTTTTAAACCCCATAAAAGTCATCGTTGCAAAGCTGTCATAAGACTATGAAAATTTGATGTAAAGGCATTTCTCATTAGTGATTTCTTGGGTTTTTTCTTATGTGTGAAAAATACTGAAGATTTGCTAACAGTTTTGTTGGAGGTGAGTAATATCACTGATTTGTGAAAACATGGGGAATTGTTCAATTTCATAACTTTCTTATGTTCTTACTTTTGCTTTAAAAAAAGCACAGTGTCGTTCTGTGCGTCTGATATACTCTTATTCATTAAAGTAACATTTGAGCATTATGGGAAACTGCACTTTATATTTAGTATGTCACAGTCATGTGTAAGAAATCTCTGCTCCACCCAGCTGAAATGACTTTGTGAAAGGGTCGTTATGTCCTTGGTATTGTATTGAAAGATGAGGTTGTATTCACAGTGATGATAATAGTTGCTATTCATAGAGCACTTTTCCGTCACATTAATTGTAGAAGCGAAAAACGTTAAGCACAACATGAAAGAATCTGCATCCCGTTTTTTACTCAGTGTCTACGTGCATGCACCTGACAATAACTGGAATAAGGATTAGGCTCGTGCGTGTACTTACGCAAAATAAACTTCACTGCCTGATGTCATGCATCTATTCGTACGTTCGGGGGGGGGGGGGGTGATGGATGAAGTATTTCACAGCTGCGTTGGCCAGCGCGTGTCATGGGTCAGCTTTCACCTCAGGGTTGAATTTTTGCCCAAGTCGGTGCCAATTTTGTGTCACAGCATCGTATGTTCAGTGTTCCCAATCCTCAAGCTCCAATATCCCCTAACAAAATGTATAATGGGCCTTCAAAGAGCACTACAAAGGACAAAACGCAAAAAAAAAGTAGTCTGCTCAAAGCACAATTTCTTCTGTTTATGTTTACCGACCGATAAACTTGAATAAAACTTACAGTACATGGTTGTGATAAACTTTCGTTCTTTCTAATTCATCAAATACATTGTTCCAAGAGTTGCATTTATTCGATCTCTTTGACACCATTTCTTTCCTGCTAAAGAAATACATCTATTCACAACCTGGTGGTAATGATATAATGACATTATGTTATTCAGTAGGCCTATACTTTTTACTCAAAGCCCTAACAGAAGGATTTCAGACTCCACTACTTTTCACTGTCTATCCTGTACATTATGTGATTCAGTTTGAAAAAAAAAAAAAAAAACAAATTCTATGGAGGGGTAAAGAACAAAATCCTTTGGAATTCATGTTTTGGTTTGATTTTTTTTTTTCTTTAAGGGGGTGAAATCCATCAGGTGTGCATATTATTGCTTCCTATCGTGAAATCAACGTTAGATGTGAACTTGTTCATCAGCACAGTGGATTTCATGGAATACCTTGGAGAATAACTAATGTCACCATAACTTCACAAAATGTTTGTCAGTTGCCCTATATCTCTGCTAGTCAGATACTCTGTACAGGGCCACGGAACGGGGGGGGGGGGTGGTGTTACCATTGACCCTAAAACGTTCACCGGCATGCATTGCAGGCCTACTTCTTAAGGGAGGGGAAGGGTATAATAGTTTTATAGTATTTGCGGGATGTGTGTGTGTGTGGTGTGTGTTGGTGATACGATATTATGTGTTACGAATATCGTCTAATATGTGGAGGAAGGATCTCAGAATTTGATAGCAAGCTAAGCATGGCCTAGAAAGAGACTAGTAAGATGAGCCAGAAAAAAAAATCCCATGATTTGCCGTAATCACTTAGATGCCTTCATCGCGCCCAAGGAAGGACGCCTATAACGTGTTTGGGAAAAAATATACATACAGGTATACTGTATTTCAGAATAATCAGAAAGGGGGGGGGGGGGAAGAAAGCAGAGGTCTTTAGTCCGACGAACATGTACAGCTCCTCTGCGAATTTGAACTAAATCATGGATGTAAACTTGATTCATTTTTTAATCATGCAGTACCTCTAAGCTAAACGGTCCCACTCCGTAGTAAATAATTGAGCGAGGTGTCTTAGAATGCCGTCTACCGTCCAGGGTTGGAATTTGGTTCTGATGTCTATGTGTGTGTGTCTGTGTCTGTGCATGCATGCGTTTGCTTTTTGCTGGCATGAGTTTTGAAAAGTAAAATGTATCATCTCTCTCTCTCTCTCTCCCTCTCTCTGCTTGTGTAGAATATTTACATAATATATGTAGTGTGTGTGTGTATATATATATATATATATATATATATATATACATATATATACATATGTTGATGTCTCTGATTTTGTATTCAATGCATGCTCACGTACTATTACGTTAATCAACAATGTATAATGAAACAGTCGAATTGGGTAAACGTGATCATGTGATAATGGACCATTTGTGATAGTCCCCAATAAATCTTCCTCATTAATCAAATCTTTCGGATTGAACATTCTTTTTATTCCCCTTCACGCCCTCGTAATATATCATCACTACTTGCAGTCGTTCGAAGAGACTCAAGCATGTTCCTGAATCAAAATAGTGTGTTTGCCTTGTTTTGTGAAATTCCCCAGCATTCTTCGGTAATGAAGTACTCTGTAGGCGTGATTTCTACCTTCATTTCCTGAAAACATCCGATCGACCCTTCCCTCAACTCGATTTTTAGACAAGATTTCATAAGCATTATGCGATTTGACTAAACTTGTTTCGTTCCAATCCCTCACCGTATGTTATGAGACTCATTACCTACACACAGCGCCTGATTAATCAAACATGATAATTGTTTGCCGGTGACAATATCTACTTCCTTGAAATGCGACCATGAGACAAAAATAGGGGATTTCCATTTTAATCCCATTTTCAGGTTACCAGTACGCCTGGCCAGAAGGGAAAAAGTCGTACACTAATAGAAGATTGTGTTAACACTCTTTTTTTATGGTGGGGGGTGGGGGGGGGGGGGGGAGTCTTTGCAATTTGTGGAGCATGTGCCGTGACTTAATGCGAATTAAGATTATCAGCTCTTCCAGTAAAGTAAAGGTCGTGTTGGCGAAAATAACAGATTTTCCACCGTCTTTCGTAAATGCATGACGCCTGTATGTAACACCCACTAATTGTGCACATTACGTATCTGTCAACTCTTTTACACGACGTGCAATACAACCATGGAAGCCAAATACTATACTTCGTCCGATGGCCTGCACGATGGCATTTGAAGTGGCTTGTAGGTCACGTTACCGTGGCCACGGCCGGAAGATTCTGGTCTATTGTTACGACCATATCATTATAATTGCAATGATTCTACATGTTTAATTCCTTTCAATCATTTCATGTTTGAGATGATCATTATCATTCAATTCATGTTCGAGTATATCAATTCTGCCTGTTGTTGTCCCATCAAAATATATATTCCATGAGTCATCAACAAGGTCTAACAGACGTTATTCTGTGGCTCACGTAGGAATTTGATAATACAGTGTAGATCATACCAGTTGCCAACTGGTTAAGTTTATGCACACTTTGGTGGTCAATTTTGAAAATTCTCAATCAAAAAGTCAGAAACATGAATATTCAGTGACCAGCTAAAACGTGATATCTCGCCTCTTGATTCGTGTGTGTGTCAAGTCTTATTATGGCGCACTGAGCAGGGGAGGGAGTATGCCCCTCCCACACGAGGGAACTTTACATTTTAGAGTTCACTTTCAACGATCTGTGATATACATTTTTTGGTGGAATGTTTGGAAAATCTTGAATCAAAAAGTATGTACAAAGTGTATCCGCTACATTTACCTTTTGAACAGGCTCGCATATATACAAAATCCATTAAAAATACTAACAAAATAGAAATCGAGGGTAAAATAAATATTGTTAGGGGCGGTCCCCCAGAAGGTATGCAGGGAAGAGGGCGTGGATGACTTGATGGTGATGGGTTTGAGTGTGTGTTTTGCAGTGTTTGGGTATGTCCACCACTGCGTGAGGAGCTTTTGCACCGCGTCCACTCATGGCGACCACCAGGGAGAATTCCGCCCGACCATCTTTCTTTCTTTCTTTCTTTCTTTCTTTCTTTCTTTCTTTCTTTCTTTCTTTCTTTGTTTTGAATGGAGATTTATCTACTGATAATTTCCCCCACAATATGCGTATTTTTATATAAATTCATGAGATATTAATGAGGATGGGTGGTTTGTTAGGTGAAATGAGGGATGTAGCGATATATAATATTGGGTTCACTAATTCGTAACAATTTAAATTGGTCCATTCTATAATATTTGTAATAATATACATGTGGGTTCATATTATATGAATTCATAATAATGTATAATGATATATAACCCCCGACCATCCGGGGGTTGCATCTCTTTTATTGACTCTGGGTGTTCTGCGTGAACGATCCCGAGTTATCTAGTCTTTTCTTACCAGCCGTTTTCACTAAAATCTAAGGAGGACAATGTCTAACACCCCGAGTAACCTAGTCTTTTCTTGCCAGCCTCTTTCTCCAAATTCTAGAGAGGACAATGTCCAACAGCGCAACCACATTATGTAGGGTGATGTGAAAAAGACTTGCGTGGGAAGACCAAATTCTTTATCGTCCGGATCAGCTGCCCACGATATAGCAACACTATAAAAAAATTAACCCACTCGAAACCACAATCCCGTAGTTCCAGTGATTCTGCTTACATCAGATTGTGAATACTGATGACAGTTTCAATACACCTGTCGATAGACTTGTAACCCGTCGTTGAAAAGGAACTTTAGTATCCAAGTTTTCTTAAGTACGGGCAAGGTTTGATGTTCAAAAGACTGGAGTGGACAATGGATAATGCAAGCCGGGTTTTCTAGTGCCTAAAATTACCACGGTTTAATGTCGAGGCTTTCTGCCCGTACTCATTCGCTCATGATAGAATACAAGAGTCACGCCCCGTCTTTACACTGAACACATTATATAACAAAGCAAGGCTCAATTTGGGCCTCTCTTAGTACTTGAAGTTTGAGGTCTAATGCAAACCTTACGCAGATACTTATGACAAGATGAGTTCACTTTTTTTTTCATTGTTTCTTGTTTCATTTTCCTATAACACTAGTTAGTCTATCATGAAATCTTTGACGCATCGTTTTTGCTATAAAAAATCACATTTAGTGATAAAAGAATACAGACAATCATTATAGTAGAATGCAATAGAGGTAGTGGTCGCGGTAGTGTATAGGCAATAGGGCCTACACAGAGTGTGCAACTGATTGACAAATCAATGAATTTGAATACACAATGTTTATTAAGTTTATTGAGTAAAAGTAGTACATGGAGAACACATGGAAGATGAGGTTTTGATTGACGAGGTTGTTATATACTTATTGGCGGCCTTTTTAAAAAAGCTATCTTTTATGAGTTTTTTTCTTTTCTTTGGCATAATAAGATTATCAGTCAATTTGTGTTTGTATGTGTCACACTTTTGTCTCCCCTAAAAAGGATGTTAATATCAACCTTTCCATAAGCGTAAAAACATCTTATGAGGCATTCATTATTGGGATATCTTAAAATAGATTACTATTGTGGCGGCCATTTTAGATAACATTTTGTTTGACTTAACCAATTCGCTCAACTGAAATGCAGATAAAGATATGATTTTTTTTTTTGTTCACCATTTTTTTAATCCTTCGAATCATTTAAAATGCGCTTTTGAAATAAGACAATTTAATGCTTCTAAGAATATTGTGAAGTGATTCAAAATTGGTAGAGAAGCAACTGCAAATTTAGCTCAATTTTGTTATAAATACATAACAAAAGGCTGGTGCTTTTCATATTGACAATTTACCACCTAAAAAAAAAAATAGAGGATATAAAGAGCTCAGATATTGAAACATCATAGATTTCTTATGTTGGGGATGATCTCTCATGAGCTTTGTTTTCTCGGCAGATGTGAAAAATAACAGACACTGGCCGCTCTTCGCCTAAATCTCAGGCATTTGTCAGGCTTGCGTGTGGATATCTTATTTCTATTCCTCGAATTTTCGGACATTTGTGGCACTGTTGCGTGTTTATTCCTTTCAATCGGTCGCCATGTTGTCAGGGTCTATTGTCCGGATGTATATGTCTGGGATGCAACTCGAAAGCTATGAGTATATGGCTGTTCCCATGCATATTTCATCATGTAATGTTTTATTCAGGATCAAGTGTGATACATTCTTCTTCTTAGTAGGATGAAATATGTAGATACACCCAGGAAGTTAATAACAGGATATGGGGGAGGGGGCATGTCGAGACTTTGGAAAATACAAATTGCCATGGCGTCTACGCCTAATAAAAAAGTTATAAAAGAATGTTTACAGATGAACGAAGATAAAAAATAAGAAGACAAGAAAAATGATGCAAAGATCATTATGATACACTATGGTGAGCATAGTCCGCTTCTTTTCACGCCATAAGGTTGCTTTCCTTACAGATACCAAGGATCATGTTAAATCCTTAGAGATTAGTAAATATGCAAATCAAGTCTCATTGATGTCTAAAGAAAAATGCTCAAGATAGCAGTAGAGTTACAGAACTTTCTATACACTGAACGAAAATGACTGCCTATTAACTTTTAGAATACTATGATGTACATACTATACTATTACAATAATACTACGTGGTGTTGGTCATCGGATTCAAAGTAAAATGCTTCTCCAAGTTCAAGTCAGTTTGGAAAGTAAAAAAATGAAAACTATGGATGAATGAAATGAAATGAAATATATATGTATTTATATGTATATGTATATACACATATATATATATATATATATATATATATATATATATTACTATATATATGTGATAAAAACGCTTTATCCTGGCGAGGAAAGCGCATGATATAGAAACAAGATATGTATAGGTATATATATATATATATATATATATATATATATTACTATATATATGTATGTGCATATATATATATATATATACATAATCATTATTGTACATATATATAGATAGATAGATAACATGAAATACTTTCTTTCTGTTCGTCACAGCCTGTGTTCTCCAGTGATGTTTTGTGAACATCAGTCCTTTCTTCTCAAGTGTCCAAACCGAGCGCCAGTTGAGACCCTGCCTGCTGTGATAAGTCATCTGTGAAATCATTCCGACACCACCGGTACAACTCGCTGTCATATAATCGGCCCGCTGGTCCGATGGTGGAGATGACAAAAACAGAGGAGACCGAAGAAGACAGACTGACGGACAGACAGAAAAGGAGACAAACGTAAAGACAGATAAAATGATAAAGTAATAGTAACATAACTTTTTGATGATATGGAAAATGTGCAATTTTTATGAATTATTATATCTCCTTCGAAGACAATTCTTCATGTTCATAATTAAATTCATAATTAAAGGTTCTGTTGTCAAATAACTCAAATATCTTTACAAAAATCCTAAAATATGTTGGCCAACCATGAATCTTGCATTGATTTTAAGACATATATTTTGAATATCACTTCATATTGATATGTGAGGTGGACACATGCTCTATGTAATTCCAACTGGATACAATGTTTTAATTCAGGGAACCCCAGTTGTCACATTATTGATTTCCATCGGTACATTTCAAAGTTTGATCGCAATTCCTATGTCCAGTTTGTAGTCTTAAAAAAAAAATGTATGTCAAGATATATCATATGAATTTAATGGTAAAGTCCATCGATTTTTTTTTTTATGAAAAAATGGAACCCTATGTTATACCATAATTTTTTTTTTAGGTCATGAAAATACATATTCTCAACGTTGTATGGGATTATTTTTACACATAATCACTCTTTTCCAACAGGGCTTGAAGATGAGTAGCTGTGTATAGGTACCAAACCTCAGCCATTTCATACGTATGCACATTTCCCTTCAAACTGCCCTTTGTTGATTATGTGATTCCCAAATCCGCTATATCTTGAGCCATTTAGGCAGTAAATTGTAAGGTTATGTTGATTGTTGTAGTTTATAAAATAGTATAGCTGATAATTTTCTACGATATAGACAATGACTGTCAGAAATGTATCCTCGAACAGTGAAATCTATTTGAAGAAAATGCAGCTGCACAAAAATCTGATATCTCTTATGATTTCCCCTTTCACACTGCAACGGAGAAGGCCATGATTATGAATCGTAAAGAGCGTAGATAATTCACTTACCTGAATGAAAACGACGAAAACACGCTCTTTGGTTGGAATTCAGTTGTACCCTCTCAGCTTCTAAAAAAAAAAAAGTAATAGAATTAATGCACACCTCACTAGAGAATCAATCCCCTGCAGCAATGAATGTGTTTTTAGAACACTGTAAATTCTGTGTTTTAACATTATTACATCATTACCTTATTCACAATATTCTTTGAATGTGCCTTTAATATTTCGGTCTTCTTTCACTCTCCGTATATATGATTTAAGAAATAAGGATACTAAATGAAATAATGTTAATATGTGTATATCCTCGGAAAAATAGTAGACAGACGTGTACCATAAAATGGTGAATAAGTAGAACGTGTCGTATAAGGATTACCTCTTTATAGGATTCACTTCATGCTGTTGATAATTCTATACGTGTTTCACCGACAGACTATATTTTTTATTGTTTAGACAAAATAGCGGTAGATGGCATATATTTCATGTAAAATGTGAACGACAAGTAGTCATTACGTGAATATTCTCTTGTGATGTAATAGGCAAAATAGCTTATGCTCATTAGATGAAAGTATGCTCCCTTACAAATCCCAGAATGGACTCTCTTTGTCGCTCTAGAATATTTGTGTCGCTTGATACCAGTTCTTCAGGCCTTTTACTGTTCACTCACGTTATCAGATACGAGTTCTTTCCTTTGAGCACGCTGTCTGATATACGAAGTGTTAGGTTACGTGAATCAACACCAGTAACGAGAGTAACACAACACACAGTGATTGTACTTGATGCAGATGTTAACAGGTTAATGAAACAGAATGCTGCTGGTGATGTAGAAAAGAATAACATAAATTAGTGGAGAAACCTGGAATGGCGCGATGGCAAGCGCCCGAAATCTTGACCGGAAAAGTATCCGTATTTTGGGCGCTTACGATGGTCGATTCTAAAAGTTATTATGTGGTTTTTGTCCTCGGGAGGAGGAAATGACGATAACGAAGAGTACCTGTTAACTGTAAAGACAATATTATCTATAGGATAGCAATCATAAATGTGCTGACATGAAGGATTAAGAAATAATCCAAGTATGCAATGTGGCATTTAATGAAAGATGACATTGAATATTAAGATGAATATAATAAAAAGATTGATGGAAGCATTTTAAATAAATAATTATGATTATAAACACCCACGAAATATTTAATGTCAAGGACAAAATTGGTCATTATTTTAATGTTTTTTTTTTCCAGCGCCGTAAAATATAGGCTTACATATTCGTAGAAATGTAAGTTATCGTGGATTATAGGTATGTTCAACAAAACAAAGCAAAACAAAAAAGTGAAAACATCGACCTTAAAAAATGTAAAAAAGAAGAAGTAAGAAATGTAGCTCATGTCCACGAATGCATTCAAACACTGATAAAACGCCATAACGTGATCTCGTCAGTGATCAATTCAAGCCCTTATTCAATACACTGTGGTATACATAATATAATGAATACATGTTGACGATAGAGCACAAGCTGCCGGTAAACACTTTCCGCATTGCTTATTATTTATACATATCTAATTATATTTATATTGTCTTTACAGGAAGAAGAAAAAAAACCAAGCCGTGGTGGGTGTTGTCGCGCACATTTGTTTCATATCATAACATTGGTATTTGGAATAACATAGGGATCAATGTCTGAACAGTCCTTCATTGTCTTTTAATTATGTAGTGATTTGCGAAAGCTTTCAAGAAATTTAGAGCTGCTCTAGAATATGTCTGCTGAATCGGGTCAATGTATTTAAAGCTCTTCACTCGAACAAAGCCCTCAATTTAGTATACATAAATGCATCATCTGTGGTTCTAATGGCATACTCAAAAGATAATTAACAGATCACTTTCCAGTGATATTCAACTCGTTAATTCCCGAAGTAATGTTGTCGCTTATATTATGTTCATCAGACAAGGCTGCTCGCCCAGAGTAACTTGTTGTTGTTGTTTGTTTTTTTTTTGCCAGAGTTGTCGACACTGTCAGACCTTATGATCGATATAAAAAAAAGTCAGTGACTGAGCAGTAAACTGACAGAGTATTTATGTATGTAATTTTCGTCTTGAAATTAATGTGATGCAATCATAAACGTTGGAATATATTTCATGAGCACGCTTTCTATTGTCCGTTATTTATACTGTAGCATTTGTAACGAGACATGTCATGACATCAACATTATGCATACCAAATACACTGTATGTCGTTTAACTCGCAGCTGGCAAAAAAAAAAAAAAAAAAAAAAAAACTGTTACCGGTCATTAACCCTTGCTGTATAACTTACATGACAATGTTACTGTGATTGAACATGCAGTATTTACCGTGACACACCTCTTGCATTTTTCATTGACTAGAAACGAGAAAAATGAATATGTCACTAAATAAGGATATTCATAAATTAGTAAACCGCCATATAACACCAATAGCAGCGAAAACGATTCAGAGTACACTCAGTCGCTTCATTGGTTAATTTCAAATATGTCATGTATGCACAGTGGATGTTATTCACACGCAGAATAATGATAAGAACTATCTTAAACATACAGTGGTTATATCATATCTCACATAAATAAATACGTGAGGTATGACGAGAGAGAAAGCGCTGCCTAGCTTGGAGTTTATTATTCCTCTTACTGTTCCTCCTTTTTTGGAAAAAGAGCACAAGTTGAAAAATTGGTCTCCGCCGGGGATCGAACCCGAATCCCTTGGCATATTATTATATCACTATAGCTCTGGACCCAGCTTGCTTCTCGTGTGTTGGTATTACATGAACATAATCCATGAATGTGTATCTGTTTTTGTGAGAACAGTTAGTAGGTTGTAGTAGGTTGTATTATCTCACTAGATAATGCTCTTCAAAGAAATTTGACAATTATTTTTTAGATCAAAATCAAAATCAAATGTCTTTTTCTTTCGAGATAAGGTCATTCATATATATTTCTTTTTAATATCACTACCTCCTCCCCAGTATGTCAGCTCTGAAATGCTTTCTTCAGATGTTGAGCCATTCAAGCTGAAGTCCATTTGCTCACTTATCACAGATGCCTTGCTTTAATGAGGATGCACGTCTGTTTAAAAATAAACAGTCGTGCTCGGGTAGTGTTTCGTAATCAGAGATATATACATTACGCCACAAGGTCTTTCTTAACATCGTATCAACATCCCACAAATACCCGAGGTATAAACATAGACTGAATGCCGGTACCTTGCTAGGATTAGATGTACAACAGGGTTCTACGAAATAGTTTACCCATCTGAGAAGTAAATCTATCGTCATGATTATCATCATTATCATTATCATTGATCAGATGCTATCTTCGTTATAGTGTATACGGAATATGGTACCAAAGATGGCAGACCTGACTCCCTTTTCTAAATGAGAATCCAAACATCACACGGCCAATGTCCCTAAACACAGATGAAACCTGTATGGTCATGCCTATATTGGGATCAGGACACAAATCATTGATTTTCGAAAAGATCGGATCATCCAATTTGTCAGTGTTGACAAATTCCAAGTCTAGTTATCATTATCATTATCATTATCATATCATTATCATCATTATCATTATCATTATCATCATTATCATTATCATCATCATTATCACTATCATTTTCATTTTCATTATCACTATCATTATTATTGTCATCATCATTGTTTGCAGCTGTCAAGTGATTTCATTTTGGTACAGCATCGATAGTATTGAAGAAAAATTCGTCATGATTTTCAGCCCATCAATTCAAGACTAGAGAGTCTGTATGTGGAAAGTAAGGGAAGGGTTCATTTGGAATCTTGTTGCGTTTGCTGCAAAAGAAGGTCTTTAGAAAGGGAGAGGACACCAATTACAGTTTCTCACGTCGTAGAAATGATTATTGAGAGAAGAAGCGCTCAAAAACTTACAGAAAATCCTCCCCCTCTCACCCCAACCCGCTAGAAGAGGGGTGTGTCTGTGCAATCATTGTTCCTCCAGTCCTCTCAGGCCGTCTACGCTCCGGGACGCGGTGAACCGTCCTGAATATTGCCAGTTAAATGCCCATTATCGCCACGATTCCCCGAATGTTCCAAAGTGGTCAGGAGGTATAGGATTACCGATGCGAGTTTGTATTTGTCAAACCAATCCAAATCTAACTTTCTCTCCCTCTCTGTCTCCCCCCCCCCTCTCTCTCTCTCCTTCTCCTTCCATCTTGAGGCAGTTATTTCTCACATATTGAAAACATTTTCTTTTCCCATATTTTTCATTTCTTTTTCTTCCTTTTTTTTTTTGATCCGTTTCTTTCTTTGCTTCCTCTCTCTTACCTTTTACAATGAAGGCAAAATGCCACTTTGTGTCTTCCATTGACATGGTACATCGTATCAATGCAGTCAGCTGAGATCTGCAGATTGTACAACTTTAAACCAAGCTGAACATAAGATAAACACAATATTATTATATAACTTGTTGATATTTTGAAATCATCACTACACTAATCACTACATCTCTGCAATATTATTATCCAATGGAAGTGTTTTGTTCCCCCTTATTTCAATTATATAAAATCTCGCGAAGATTTGTGGTCATCAGTTGAGTTGAAAACTTCAAGAGTCAGTGTCGTCATGACTTCACCTACATTGTAATTTGCATAACATAATTTTGATCATATAATCACGGTTTAGCGGAAGGTGCAACCATTTAAACCTTGAAATTCTGTGACTTTCTAAATCTTTATATGATTTTGATAAAGAGTTCTACCAGTATCTTTGTTTAATTCTACTCTAAAATAAAGCAATTAACACGGAGTGATGCTTCACTTTAATCTATTTTTATCCCAACTGAAACGTAAGAATGCTCGTCTCTGTCTCTCTCTGACTCTGTCTGTCTGTCTGTCTGTCTCTCTGTCTCTCTCTCTCTCTATATATATATATATATGTACACATTAATATATATATATAATATATGTATATGTGTGTATGTATGTATGTGCATGTTATCGAAATATGCACAATGTTATCGAATTCGTACATGAAAGCATTCTGTAGGAAAGATGAAAATACACATATTACTTTTTCTTTGATAAAATCTATAAGATTAAAAAGACTTGGCTTGAATTTGTGGGGATTTTTCTGTTTTTTCAAATGACATGGTGCTGATATGAGATGGCACCATTAATGAACAAACGGTAATTATTGTCTCAACGGTTTAGTAATATAGGCAGAAGGATTGGCAATCATAAGATTCCCTGTTCAAATTCAAGCACATTATTTTGCGGTATCGCTTAATTTAACGCACGTCGTCGACTTTGCAAAGTTCTTTAAAAGGGAACTTTACTTGGTTCGAGGTTTTTTTTTTTTTGTAATACGACCTATCTAAAATTAATGCTGCTCTACGCCCACATTAATGTATTATTATATAATGTTATACAATTGACTTTGGAATCTAAAAAGTATAACAATATAAGAGCTCTCTTTCTCTCTCCCTCTCTCTCTCTCTCTCTCACACACACTCACACACACACACACTTTGCTTACATATTTTCACGAGGATTATCCTAGAATAACATTTAGTAGATTCAGTTTTATTCTATTCTAAAGCAAAGGCAATTTCAAACATTCAGATTTTCGTACGCAAAATAGAATTTCATTTTGAAACCATTGCATGTTGAGAAATTTGTTTAAGCGTTATCAAAACAGTGTCAATGTCTTTTTGCCTCCAAAACTTCACATATCGAATACTAACGCACAAAATTCTTCCCCATTTCCCTGTCTGTATTCTGTTAAGGTAAAACAAAATGAAATCAATTGTATTTCATATTGTGTAAGACAACAAAACAGGTTTTTCAGTCTTTATATAGATTTTTTACAAAAACTAGTATGCATATATATATTAAAAACATGTGTATATCAACGGCTGTTATTAAAACAAATGTGTTTCATTTTGAAGTTTTACAGTGAATTTAGGAAATGGAAGATAACCAAATATGGCATCATCTGGAACATATATATACATGTATATACATATATACACTGTACATATATATATATATATATATATATACATGTATATGTATTTACTTCAGGCTGTTTTTCAAACTGGTACTTAGACAAGTCGATCGTTGTACGCAATTGAATCACCATCCCTCCAAAAAACAGAAAAAAAAGCAACAACAACAGCTACAACTACCCACCAAATTAAAAGAAACAATACTTATAAGTCAGTGTTGTGATGCCATACTTGAATGACATAACAATCCACAGTGTATAATGTAGTTAAAATTCATCCAGCCAATACTGCCTATTCTTCAGCAACTTTTATTTACGATGTGTTCGCTGTCGAAATTGGAAAATCGCTTTTATGCTTTCTTGTTTTTTTTTTTCCCTTTTTTTTTTGATAAATTAGACAAGATATCAAAACAAGTGAAGAAAATGACAATTGCAGCATGGAAAACGAGAGAGTGAGTGAGAGGGGGAAGGAGAGTGAGAGAGAGAGAGAGAGAGAAAGAGATGAAGTCGGGGATGCAGAGAATGCTGCAGGCGGGTTGGCCCAGTAATTCAATGTGGATCTAGGATTTAACTCAGATTGAAAGGTAATGTTGATACTCTCCCAGAGCGGTTCACACGATCGGACTCACCGACACCCGAGCTGGGACTATCAGGAATAAAAAAAGAAAGGGGGGGGGGGGAAGGGGAAGAATAAAAAAAAAAATCGCAGACTAGCCAGAAAAAGAGCTGTTTTGATACATCGGTGCAACATCAATGCTACGAACTCTAAACGAGGAGGAAATTGGCGCCGGAGCAACACGCGATGCGATAGCCAGCGCATCCCTGGAAGATTATGAAGTCCAAACACACACACACACACACACCACACACACGCACTCATAAACACACACACACACACGCACACACAAATGCATTTGAGTATACTTCAGCACAAGTTTTAGGTGTGCGCAAGAATAAAAATAGTGGCAATTTTATAGGTACATTGTATCTATCTCTTTGCCTCTCTTTCTTCTTCTTTTTTTTTTTTTTTTGGTCGGTTAATGTGCATATAGTAGGAGTTTCAAGTACACTGTGTAGAGTTAAGGTTATCCCGTGATTTTTTTTTTTTACGTATAAGAATTTAAATATATATATATATACATATATATATATATATATATATATATATATATATATATATATATATATATAGTGTGAAATGAGTCGTGTGTCTTCAGCTAATGATGAACCCCTGGGTCGTCGCATCTTTTTGGAGTGTGTATGTAAACGAGAGTAAAGAGGCGGTAGACGTCGCTTAATCTTCACAATTGAGTTTACTCAAGCTTTCGGGCTTCCGGCCCTTTGTCAAGACTGGGGACAAGATACAAAACATGGATATCATATACACAAATAGAAAATAATAATGATGATCAAAACAATAGCGGAACTGATAACTACAGTGAAGGAGGCAGAGACGGTAGGGAATAATAACACAGGTGGGGGTGAATATATGCATCAATCTTGCATAATATAACATGCAGATTATATACAATCACAAACAAGCATACAAAATATAAACATTTACAAATACAGTGTACGTATGACTTAACATCTGCACACACACACAATGGATACGGATGTGTGCGCACAATCACACATGTGCAGATGTGCAGAATGATGTTAAGTCATACTTACACTGTATTTGTAAATGTTTATATTTTGTATGCTTGTTTGTGATTGTATATAATCTGCATGTTATATTATGCAAGATTGATGCATATATTCACCCCCACCTGTGTTATTATTCCCTGCCGTCTCTGCCTCCTTCACTGTAGTTATCAGTTCCGCTATTGTTTTGATCATCATTATTATTTTCTATTTGTGTATATGATATCCATGTTTTGTATCTTGTCCCCAGTCTTGACAAAGGGCCGGAAGCCCGAAAGCTTGAGTAAACTCACTTGTGAGGATTAAGCAACGTCTACCGCCTCTTTACTCTCGTATATATATATATATATATATATATATATATATATATATATATATATAATATATATATATATGTATATATATATATATATATATATATATATATATATATATATATATATGTACATCTTGGAATTTTCCACGTGTTGGACTTCGAATGTTATCATTATAAGAATAAGGAGTCTGTAGTTCCAACAAGAAGGTTTTTATTCACAAAATTTTCAACCCGCCTCGGGTCTTCGTCAGTGTAGTGTTGACGAAGGCCCGAGGCGGGTTGAAAATTTTGTGAATATGGCGTATTCGAGACTCCTCCTCCTTCTTCTTTTATATATATATATATATATATATATATATATATATATATATATATGCTACATCAATCAAAACATGGAAACAGAATCAAGCTTTTAACATTGTAACTTCTTAACATAATTCTATGTAATTACATTTATAATCACAATTACGTTGTTTGTTATAGGTCATCTTTAAGACAATTACAGTGACATATATGTATTTTATATTTTTACACATTATTATTGTATAACGATATATAACGATATATATACAATGTAGGCCTATATGAATAAATATATACTATCATGCTTATACATGCAAACATTTCATAGTCATAATAATGTTCGGATATTTTCGCCTCAACATAATTAAATCACAGTGTATCAATGATAGAGGGCAGACAACAAACAGATTTGCCAATTTGCCTGATCCTCTCAACTGTTCTTAAATCATTTGTTGTTTTTAAGTTGATTCCTGGTCCGATTTTTTTTTTAAAGGAATTGTCTCAGGGTATTTTTGTCTTTTCCAAATCGGTTGAACCTTTCTGATTCTACTGTGAGAAGAAAGTGCCAAATGGTACCAGAGGACGCATTGTTAAAGGACAAGTTCACCTTCATAAACATAAGGATTGAGAGAATGCAGCAATATTAGTAGAACACATTAGTGAAAGTTTGAGGAAAATTGGACAATCGATGCAAAAGTTATGAATTTTTAAAATTTTTGTGTTGGAACCGCTGGATGAGGAGACTACTACAGCTTGTGAGTCATATGCGTACAACAGCATAAAGAAAATGTAAAGAAAATTCAACATATTTTCACTTTTTTTTCGCATAATAAAAGAGCACTTGACTTGCCTCTTTCTAAAGGCAGGGAGAATGATATTACCCCTAACATACGTCGGTAACGAGTCAAGGGAATGTGTACTTTTTTCAAAAAATGAAATTTTGTGAAATTCTCTTTGTAATTTCCTTATATTGTTGTACGCATGTGACATCTAAGTTATTCATACAATGCAGTAGTCTTCTCATCCAGTGGTTACTGTATTAAAACTTCAAAAATTCATAACTTTTGAACGGATTGTCCGATTTTCCTCAAACTTTCAATGATGTGTTCTGCTAATATTGCTACATTCTCTCAATCCTTATGTTTATGAAGGTGAACTTGTCCTTTAATGCAACGAATATTCATTGTCGTACGATGTTTGTCCCTAAGCACTTTCGTCCTTGCCCTTTATTCTTCAATATAGAGATCCCCAACGTATTTGCGGCAGGTGAAATGTGTTCTTGTCAACACCCAATATATCCAGTGACACTTCCTTTGCCTTTGAAGACTATCCTTTCTAGGTTCTTCTGTTGGCAATCTATTTCCGTGACTTACTGTGGTAGGCCCATTAAAATGGAATGGAAATTCGTTATTCACCGCAAATTATGCACCTGCGAATCCTTTTCTTATTCACACAAAACAATAGAAAATAGTAATATACATCTAACAAACTAAAACCAGAAAATAAATATTTAATCCGGGATGGATTCCGTTCGTGATATTAAAACAGTGTAATATTATGAAGATGTGTATTATTCAAGCTGTAGGGACATTGTTTCAGAGCGTATCCGGGCAATTATCCCCAGAGAGCAATTACCCCGGCTAAATACTAGTTAGTGGTAAGGTTAGGGTAAAGATTATAGGGTTAGGGTTATAGGTTTAGGGTTAGGAGTTTGGGTTAGAGTTGCAATTAGGTTCAGGATTATGATTAGGATTAGGGCCAGGGGAAGGGTCCGGGGTAATTGCCAGGGGGTAATTGCCCTGGACCCGTTTCAGAGAGCTATGAAGAGAGTAAGACTGTAATAAATCCTATCGTATTTACGGTATTTTACAAGTGAATTTATTCGATACAAATTACCCAAATGTTAGTACAGTGACATTGTGTACTTCAATCTCTTTTCGATCATCGACAAAGTCTTGTTCGCATCAGGTTTTTTGTTTGTTTGTTTGTTTGTTGTTATTTTTTTTTCCGCGAAAGCCTTCCCAATCATGTTCTGCGCTACCCGCAACTCGATTGCTCCTTTAAAGAAACGTATACCATACTGACAAAGCCGCCAAATGAAGCGCGTTGAGAGGCCACCCCAGTGGCGTTGTCCGGTCTTACGCGTTCCTACGCAATAGCCCACCACCTGTAGCTTGACTATAATATACGTATTTGACTTTGCTTTGTGGCGTTGCGCCTTGTTTCTTTTCTTTCTTTTTTTTTTAATAATGTGAATATGGAAAGAAAGAAGAGGAAGACGTGATTCTAGATTGGCGTTATGCCAGACGCGCACGCCAACACACACACGCACACACACATACACATATGAACACACACGCACGCACACATACACACAGACACAAAATAAGTAGAAGATGGATTCAAACCCGGCTGCTGCCCCGCAGGCTTCTGGAATATTGAGTGACAGAAAATAGCCTTGCAGTGTGCGAAGCTTTACCTCGAATCTCAGCCGCTGTGGCGTGCTTCTAGCGAGATTTTTTGTTTCGTTCGTTTGCTTTCTTTTTCCAGAGAGCAATGCAGCAACACATTTTGGCCTTTTCCCAGGGTCCTCGGTGTGTTCACACTACGTTGTGCTGTGGTGAGACTCTGTCGGACAAGGACGTCGCAATCCTTTTCTTTTTCTCTGGTCTTTTGAAGATGAATCTGGACATGACCGTGATACGAGGTTTTTCATTTTCCGAAGTTTCTCTTAGCTTGTGTCAATTTGTGTTCCTCACAGATTTTTTTTTTCTTTTCAACAGAAAGTGAATTGCCTCTGTGTGTTCAATGTCTGATAATATGGCATAGTATTTGTAAAAATTAATTTCGCGATGTATGTAAGAAACAGCGTCTAACTACCATTGTTCTGTTTGTGATTGCAATCAACATTGATCGAAGATATCAGTCGGATTGCAGTTATAGATGAGCATGACAAATTCATTCGATCAATACTGTTAATAAAAATCTTAGACCCAGAAATTATAAATGAACAAATTACTTATATTTTAGTTGTATTATGCACGAATTGTACTAATTTGATAAATCACTGACAGTGTATTCGTAATAGTTTAATATTGGTCATGTGTTTTCATTGGTGTAGCTGATTATTATGCAGTTCTCTTAGCTTATAATGTTGCTATCACTTAATGGATTAATTCCTGTATATTACCAGTTTTTGGCCAGTTCATAAAAGTATGGTTAATCAATTTATTTTTGTGTTATAAATTTGTATTCTTCGATACTTGTGCAGTATAAATATATATATATATATATATATATATATACAGCTTTGTCACCCCCCTCCCCCCCCCCAAAAAAAAAAACAACAAACACAAAAACAAACAAAGTGCAGTTCAGCCCTGGTGACTGCACCGACGATCTTTAACCTGTGTCCGGGAGAGACCTCAAAAGAGTGTAGGCCTGCAACGCCATGGGGTTTGCCGTGCCAACCAAACACTCGGAGTATACAAAGGGTTTAAAAAAAATTGTTAAATAGATTGCTAATCAAGCAATAACTATACCATAGTTATTAATGGTAATATTAATGAAAAGCTATACTGCTGCTACCACTACTACGAGATAACTACTACTACTACTACTATTACTTATGATAATAACAATAATGATAAGATTACTGTCCCATGATAAGTAGGTCCATGTTTGCAAGGGTATTGGTGCCTGGGCGTTGTAAATAGGCTATATGAGTATGGATACGTGCTAAAATAGGAAAACAAAATAATCTGCCCTTCAAAAAGCTGAGCGGCGACACACAAATACACAGGGAGATTATTGCTGCGAACGGTCTTGAGTTACCCAGGAGAAGTATACCGACAAACCTTTTAATCAGCCGCTTGGATTAGACGTTAAATTGTGTTCATACACTGCAGTATACCGATTCCAGCCATGTAACTTGATAAGCCGAATTCATCAATAAACAAGTTGATGGACACCAATGGGGGCAGCATGCAATTAATAAATGATGATGAATTAATCGATGGTCCGTGTTTGTCGGTCTATTTCCCGGGAGGGGGGAGGGGGGCATGTCTAACACCAGCGTGGTCCTAATCAAGTGGTCTCGCCATTAAGTCTCTAAGTTTCATTAGCCCATGTGATGCCAGTATCATTGTATGAAAATAGGTTGTCAATGGCAGAAGCAGAGTTAACGAACGGTTTTCTCACCAACATGCGCCTCACGGGAGGCCGCCCCCACCATTTCACTTGAGCAGAGCTATGGAGCCAATATCATCCCTACGCAAGGGCATTACTGAAAATGTCATGATCGGAATTGCGGATAAAGTGATATCTATATATACAGCGATTGCTTTGCCGGTACCTGGGAGCCAGGCCACTGAATTGAAAACACGCCCAACATTTTGTTAATTTACTGCCCTCTCCTTGGTAACCATCCACATTGAAATTGGCAACCTGTGCGTTTGGAAGAGTGACACGACATTATTTTGCTCCTGATCCTCCAAGAATTTAGGGTTAGGGTAATGGTTGTGATAGGGTTTTAGGTTTAGTTTGATGTGAGGATTAGGATTAGGGTTAGGGTTATGTTTGTGGATAGAATTTATATTTGGCTTAGCGTGCAGATATTTTATCGGAGCAATCGTCTCGGGAGCAAATGTCATGGAACCGTTTGGCATTAAGTGCCAAAGCAATAGTAAGTCTTTGACTGCCATTCGTTCATGAAGTCACGTGTCATTATATCTATCGGTTCAACGTCTTGAGTAATCGTGTCTCATTCACTATTAAAAACAAATTTTGCATTTGACTATCAGTAAGGTGTTGTCTAAATCACATATTATATCTTATTCATCACCACTTGAACCTGGCACAGTTGCCGGACATTTATTTTCTGATGTCTGCAGTTTTGCCTTAATTTCCAGACTCCACCCTTCACCATCAGAAAATAATGTCACAAAGATGGTCTTACTTTGTTAAAAAAAAACTAGCCACACAAGCAGTAAGCAGGTAAATATAGCCCGTTACCAGACAAACCCGTTTTTGAGGAAAATAACTTCAACTTAAGATGTATCTAGGCCCTATATTTAAAGAGGTGCAATCGACTGAAAACATCATTTTGTTCATCGCTACAAAGGCGCTTCCCCGGAACAAATGTCATTCCTGCATGCATTCGGGGGGGGGGGGGGGGGGGGAGCATTTCATGAAGCGATTTGTCAGATAATTTTCCTGAAAACTGTTATAACCTACTGAAATCCTTCCATCTGATAGCAAATTTGTCCGACAAGTTCGTCGGACAAAACGCTTCATGAAATGCTCCCCCCCCCCCCGAACGATCTCAATCTCGCCATGAAGAAACCATGGCGCTACGTATGTCCTAGGTCATTCACCTATCGACCTCACGTCTGCAGATGTTTCAAATCAGATTACTCACGCTGTAAATTGATTGAATTAATAACAAGAAGAAGAAAACGTAGAGAACAGGATGAACAATTAGCGGTAAACTCTTACTTAATAAGTGAAAGTAACGCAATGTGTACGATATTTAGGGCATAGAAGGACCCAGACCCGCTTGGGGAAGGTGATATCATTTCGCTAAAAATCAATATTCGTAAATTTATACGCAGAATTCATTGAGAGAACAATAACATCATGCGAGAATCATCGTTTTAAAGAAACAAAGATTACCAACAGACATTAAGCCTACAATTATGTTTGCCTACGTCGTATACTTCATTTTACTTACGCCCGGATTATACAAAGTATATGTCTGTATCATTTAAAGGACTGGCCTCGACTAGCCTGCACGCTATTGCCAGTTCTTTTTTGCCAAACTATATTTCAACTATTCATTGTTGTGACTTTGTTCACGATGTTTGTTTGTTTGTTTGGTAAATAAATTTCATTTCATTTCATTTCATTAAATACTGTATGCTACACGTACTTTATTGTTTGGTCATAGCCGTTGACTCTTCAAGAAAGCAAATTTGCAAATTTTAGAATGCACGATCTATACATGAATAATTATGACTTTTTATGAATCTTTATATTGCATTCAACAGTATTGTGTACAGCTGGAGTGTTGCGTGTTACCATCAAAGAGAGATTGTATTATTTGAGTATTCAAGATTTTGTGATATATAGAGCATTTTTTCCTTCATCATCTTCTTCTTATCATTATTACTATTATATGTTATCGTTATCATTATTTTTATCATCACTGTAATCATTGTTATCATTATTATTATTTATTGTGATCATATCATAATTGTAATTATACACATCGAAAGTCAGTTATCGTTAGGTATCAGTTATCTTGTTTGGAAGTATAATCACATTTGTATTTAAGACTTTGTGGCACGAAAATGTCTACACTTTAGAGGGACGTAATGTTGAAATAGATTAGACAAGCTATAAATGTAGATTTAGACTTCTCTGCTGTGTTTTTTTCTTTGTAATAATTCTATGGGGTGCTTTGTCAAGGATATACACACACGTATAAACACAGTTTCAATTATTTTCCATGCATTCTATCTTATCGCCGTTAGGTAGGGTTCATTGGCTCATAAAACATTACGCAGCTTGTCCAAATTAGCTTTTGCTTTGGAACAAATGAGTTACGTAACCATTAAGTACTAGGTTGTAGATAGGAGCATCGTACTTTTTGCACCTGTCATGCGTTTAATTGCTTCTTATATCATAGTAAAGTGAACTGGGTAGCATCATGCAACCTAATGTAGCCACCCCCCCCCCCCTTCTTCAAAAGAAACATCTATAAAATTTCAAGGCATTTTCACAATTTGATGCTCTTATTATGGATGCAATGCATCAGGTAAGAATTTCTTCCACTATTTTCAACAATAGCAGCACCGCCGATTTAAAAAAAAAAAATTGTAATTACATAAAACTGAAAAGAAAATCATAACTATTGTAAACACTTCCGTGAGTTCTGAGGCGCAGAGGAATGCATTTTAACTTTTTAACATAAGTGTACAAAAGAAATAACAGAATGTGCATTTGTTTAAGAAAAAAATGAAGAAAGTTCCCGACAGCCTTTTTCAAATACATCATAGGCTACATTCGGTTTATATACCCATGATCAATAATATGTGGTAATGTGGTAAAGTTAGCATGTACTAACACGATTGAATTTAGCGGCGTGAACTTGGCAAATAAGTGGAAGAAAGTGACTATACAGTTTACGGCTTAATCGTTCCTTAGATTGATATCAATAAGAATATTAATGAAACTTTGGGCACACTAGTGAAAAGTACCCTATCTACGAATGCATTTACCAATATGATGGTTCATGAGTTTATTCATAGCCATTTATACATGTCATGGAGAACTTAGTAACGGACATTAAAATACGCATATTTTTTAAAGGTGTGACGTTCATCAAGAAATATCTTTCAAACTGCTTTGAACATGATTTCTTTATTGGCAGTTTCTGATTATCAAGAAGAATTAATAATTGTTATGAAGGTTTCCATAAACGTGATGCGGAAGGGTAATTCATGATTTATGGACAAGCCGACTGACCTTCAAGAAAACGTATGACTCCACTATTCGCATTTGTATCACACTGTCCTGTACCACTTGCAGTTGCTCCTTACAGCCCGTATCAGATAAGACAGTAAAATAGTAACAGTATACTCTATGCAATCTCATTTGTTGTCTCAAATCATGAATTGGTTGTTTAGATTCATAAGAGACTTCTGAACCAACTGGATCTATCAGGTCCTTCCCCAATTACATTTCGGATGTACCATTTTTGTGTCTCCGCCACGAAGAATCGCTGGATGTATTATTGTTTCGGATTGAACTTGCTTCTTACAATCCGTCCATCCATACCTAGTCGATTTTTAGAACGACATAACTTAACAGATACTGGCAACATGACTTATAGCCCTGTAGGCACTTTATTACAGTATGGAACATCCGCTCTACACGGTACATTGTTGGAGAAACTAGGATAACTTTTTTTTTTTTGGATAATTCTTCTGCATTTGACAAAAGTAATTTCGCTTTTATCTTCAAGTTAATCTTCACCACCTCCTCGGACACTTTAGGAAGGAATTTGAATTCCTTGGTATTCATTTCCCAGCATTATTCGATAGCCAAACAGCACTTGAGAGGGAAAACACTGTTCCTCTCAAAACGGACCACGAAAATGAGGCGAAGAAGCGGCACTCGAATTCGATTCCAGCTTCGTGCAGTAGCGCTCGTTCTCGAGCCAGTAAGATTTATTGAAATTCGCTCCTTTTCCCGATGCTTATCTCGCTGCCCTCTCGACGCGGAGCGTTCGTTTGGCCGCCTCGGGAAGGGTGCGGCGGTGTGGGATTACCCCGATTCGCCGTATACATTAACATGAATGCACGGTTGGTAGCCAGCAGCAGACGACTTGGCGAGGGTCTTTCCCGGGCACGTGCAAAAAGAAGGAAAAACGTAAGGAAGCAATGGTGATAAATTGTGCCGAAATCTATGCAAAACGGAATAAGCCTCGTGAAAGGTAGGAATGCCTAAGCGAAGCTGGCATTCAAAGAGCGAAAGGGTATGAAGTGAAGCAATATTACAACCACTCATAATCGAACCCTGCACGAAATAAGCAGGTCACGCCTCAAAAGTTCTTCTGACTGAAGTAAAAGACGTTTAAAGAATTTGTTCAAGCGATGGGTGGAAAGGACGGTGTTCACAAATGCTGTCTGATTAATCTTGATTAGATTGAAACTTAGTGGCTGGGCTCAGAGCACGAAGTTGAGACCGTATAGTATTCTCTTCTTCTACGTATGTTTAAAATGACCCTGTTACGAAACATAATTTGCTACATCGTAACAATGATGAGAAGATTATTTTATGCCTGCAAATTTTATCAAACAATTTCTTTACCTCTTTTGCAGTGCAATGACAAATACATTAAGCAAAAATCCGATCTAATATGCAAAAGACGCTATTTTGCTTAATACGTAAGATGCAGAGCATCGCCATTTTTAATGAATAAATTATGGGTACCAAATATCTGCTCTCTTATCGTTTTCTCTATGTTTTGAGTCTGCCGGTTCCAAGATGAAATGATTTTAAGATACACGTTGTCAAAGCTGTAATGATTATCTGCTCAGGGCTAAGGCGTTTTTAACAAAATTTCCTGAATAATTCAAGGGAATCTGAAGAGGTGCACAAACGTTACTGCACAAGAATACTTTACTTTATACTATACTTCCAAGGTGTCAAAATAAGCCTAACTTTCGCTACTGATATATTACAAGTGAATATTCACTATTGTTGTCACTGCTTTTACTCTTGTAGTGTAGTTGAACTGACTCCTCAAGACAAGTTGGTTATGGTGTACAATGGTCACTGGTTGCAATGAGTTGATGATGACGCGTGTGATAACCCAGCTTTTAATAGCATATTGTGACGTCATCGCACCTCATCAAAAGAAGGGAAGGCTGATTTCTTGGCCTTCCTTGAGCAGTGTGTGTGTGTGTACCGACAAGTGTCGTATTTTTGTATTCGAGGTGAGTTCTCTCTATTTTGTTCGCGTTAACATGTTCCTCCTTGAAATTTTCGCCTTGGAAAGTCTGTTCCTGCCTTCGCTCGATAATCATTGAAACCGAGGGGGTATAGTTCCAAGTGCTAATCCGGTCTTGTGTTGATAGAGGTATAGCGTCGTAGCCAATATGGCCAGTCACTCCTCGCCTCGATAACCTTACAATCCCATGACGTATTCCAATAAATGTGATTGCTCTCGAAATTTCTTTTCTCTTGCCTTTTCCCTTTACCTCGATCTCATCGAGTTTTTAGCCTCTCTCTCTCTCCCTCCCCCTCTCTGTCTTTCCCTCCATCTCAGCCAGTATCCTGGATCCGGGAAATGTTGTTTTTGCGCACAGGTCCCTCGCCTTTCCACTGCCGACCTCGCCGTACGATTAGATGTGACGATCTCGTTGATTACGAGGGATTGTGGTAATTGACGGTATTATTGGCGTTGCCGTATCGCGATTGGGTTGAGGGGGATTGTCCCCTTGCATGGTGATATTCTGTCCCCCCTTCGATATTTCTGTCCTTCTGCCTCACCATTCTGAGACGATTTACCAAGAAGGTTGATTTTTTTGTGTGTTTGCGTGTATGGTCATAATTATGTATATAGGGTATAGTGGTCGTGGCGTATTCACCGGTCGCTTGTAGGCCTCGTATTGCAGTGACTGTTAACATCAAGGTGGTTACAGTTCGTTATTTCCGAAGGTTCTTTAGTCCGAAGGTTCGTTTATTCCGAAGGTTCGTTATTCCGAAGATTCATTATTTCGAAGGTTCGTTAATCAGAAAATGTGATAAAGTTTGTTATTCCGAAAGTTCATTAATCCGAAAATGAAATAAGGTTCGTTATTCCGAAGGTTCGTTAATACGAAAACGAAACAAAGGTCGTTTTTCCGAAGGTTCGTTACAGACCCTATTTCATTGTCGGATCAACAAACCTTCGGAATAACGAACCCTATTTTATTTTCGGATTAACGAACCTTCGGAATAACGAATCCTATTTCATGTTCGGATCAACGAACCTTCGGAATAACGAATCCTATTTCATTTTCGGATAAACGAGCCTTCGGAATAGTGAACCTTTTTTCATTTTCGGATTAACGAACCTTCGGAATAACGAATCCTATTTCATTTTCGGATAAACGAGCCTTCGGAATAGTGAACCTTTTTTCATTTTCGGATTAACGAACCTTCGGAATAACGAACCTTCGGAATAACGCCACAAATGTTCGGATTAACGAACCCTTTTTCATTTTCGGATTAACGAACCTCTAGGTATAGGGAATTTATGTGTTTCGGATTAACGAACCTTCGGAATAACGAACCTTCGGAATAACGAACCGTCGGAATAAAGAACAGCACCCCATCAAGGTACAAATTGTACCATCACTTGTTTATGTTGTTGCGAGATAGCGCCATTCATATCCACAGATTGTTCCATGACATTTGCTCTTGAGACAATTGCACCCTCGAAATATCTGCACACTGAGCCAAACATATACATGTACTCTACCCACAAACATAACCCTAACCCTAATCGTAATCCTCACATTAAACTAAACTTAAAACCCTATATCACAACCCTAACCCGATAAGTCCTTGGAGAAAATAAGACGGGAGCAATTGTCGCAGGAGTAGATGTCGTGTCACCCCACAGATATAAAGACCAGTGTTTGTGGTGAATATATAGTATTTTTTTTTTTCATTTACATTACTGCGCAACATTTGTAACTACGGGATTTTTAAATTGCCATATTATTTTCGACAGGAAAGTAAACATGGAAAAACAGCGTAGTGTTGAAGTGGAAATTTTCAGACTGAACAAGACAATGTGGTCGTTCGCATCGACGCAAAATGTGTGCTGTTTATCAATCGCTGGGCTTCGAAGCCACAACCCTATAATGCATTCTCATCATACTAGGATCAGGGAGGTGGAACAGATCTCTCTTCCACCTTCCTGCTATAGGATGAACCCCAAGCTCCCATCTTATCTACTTGCGATTGAGGGATGGAGGTGCTTGGGACCCCTCTGGTAGCACCTGTCCACCGCCAAGATCGCGTTTGCACCGTGCAAGACGTCAATAATCAGCCATGCGCGACGAAAGACATGCACATCCACCGTTGTCACGCTTCAAAATCAGCAAGGAACAAAAGCTAACCATAACTGCTTACTTGAAAACTCATAATTACCCCCTGTAAATTTTAAATTGTGCCCATCTTTTATTGTCTTGTTGTTCTTGATTGTTTTCCCCCTGGCATGGTTAGTGAGGCAGCATGCATAAACGATGAAAAAAAAAAATGTGTATGGATATTCTCTAATTTCTATTGATTTAAAGGATGGTGCCCCTTTTACAAGCAGTGATTTGTGTATGTGTGTGTTTGTCAGGGTGTGGCTTTGTGTCTGTGTCTGTGCGTGTTTCCTGTGCGTAAAATTACCATCATTATTCAGCTTTCATTGGTACATAATAAATCTTTATTATAAAAAGTGTTATGGAGAATGTACAAGGATTTCAAACACTCGGTTTAAACCATTTGATTGTCTGTATCCATTGAGAATCGTATACTTAGCCTAGAATGCATCAGAAGACTACAAAATGAAGATTTAACAACAACAACAACAACAAAGAAACATAACTTGAGCAAATAGGTACTGACAGAATTAACAACAATCACGCAATGCATCAGCTTTATTTTGAGGACTCTGTTCACTTTTGCAAGGGCAGCAGCTTATCAGTGAGAAAAGATCAAAGAATCCTTGTCATTCGCAAATATGAATACGTTCAATAGATGATGTGCAACTTTTAGGGAGGACTAGAGTGGTGTGGTTTAACGCGCCCACGAAATGAGGCGCCCCAAACCAGGTTCACCTTTTTTTTTCTTGGGGACGCTTATTTGCACGTTTGAAGGCCTAATTCGGAAGGGGCCACTCAGTGCCGAGTACGCTTTCCCACACAAACCTGTCTCAATTGATATAACCTTCCACCTTAAACGAACTCGTTGTAATGCTCGTGACTTCTCTTCGTTGGAGTGCGTGATGACCGAACTGTCTTTGTTTTCAAAGTTAAACTCGTGGTCCGTAGTTCATAGCTGAGAATGACAATACACGAAATCAAAATAGAATGTGGACGATTTCGACATGTTCATGGATCACCAAGCTAACCCCAGCACGTATTTCAGTCATGTCCACGACCATTAACAATAATCAAGTTCATGTAAATCTTCACTCTCATAATGTTTCGATGGAAAAGGGTCTAGATAAGTACGTATGTTAAGAAAAATGTAGAGATTACTGTAAACGATGTCGGAACGAACCATATGACTTGTAGTCTATCAGTATTTTCTTTGTTGTATTGATATTGTATTGATCGATATAGTAAGAAATTGTAAGTTGCTCTTCTGCAGTATCGATACTGTATCGAAAGTTGTCCCTATTATCATACAAGAATAGTGGTACTGTATAATGCTGGTATGTGATATATCCTTTGAGGAAGTCAGAGCACGAATTTCTGAAACATATTAGTTTCATCCTACATATCATTTAGACTATAGGGAATTCCTTTTCGTAGTTAGCTTCTATATTTTGCTCGTACAATGTCGATGGTTCTGAGCGCTGAATGAATCAATACGTCATACGTATACTTCATCAACTCTGTCTTTACTTAGCTGTATTTATTATAATCCAGATCCATGTGAGGAGGGAGGGGGGGGGGGGGGAGATAGGGGTGATGGGGTGAACGTCGGACTCTAAATCAAATCGGCATCTGAATGCGGCCACCGTGCCTCGAAAGAATCTCTTCCGAGAAATCCTGTGATCTGGCAAATGTGGAATATAGTTGAAGATCGCTTCAACCTCACGAGGCGTTGTCCGATAATATCCTGCGACCTTTTTTAAACGCCCAAAGTGCATCCATCGCCAACTCTTGAGAAACCTCTTCCCTATCTCTTATTCTCTCTTACAGTATTCCTCTCCCTTTTTCCGCGTAGTTGCAAATGCACGTTCTTATTATTGTCACTATATTGAATGTTTTCCATGACAGGCGACCTTTACTGGCTAGCTTTCAGGTGGATGGTAATGAAACACACGATTTTTAGTGGTGTCAACAAGAATTCAACCGGGTTTTTTTTTCAAGCCCCAAGTGGGGTATAATCATAGGCGCCATCCCTTGTTATCGCTGCCATGGACGAATCGTGACCCTCCATGGAAACAGCCAACTGGTTGTAACCTTAAGGTTGTGGATTCGTGTTCAACATCGCTCATGCATAAGGGGACTACTTCAATTTCTTTCTTTGCAATTGTGATTCAAGTAGTATGCCGTTCATATGTCGTTCAGACTCGAATGCGCTGAATGCCAAGTGGGACTAATCATGAAAATGGTAAAGGCAGTAAAATGCTGAAAAGGGCCCTTTTTTTTCTGAGAACAGTTCTGTCGATTACGAATGTAATCATTTTTGTTAACCTAAAACATGACACACTTCTCTCTCCTCTGGCCTCCACGGGACCATTAGAGCCCCCATGTTTAGCTTAGTTTTTTGTGGGTTTTTTTTTGTGTTTTTTTTTTTTTTTTTTTGGTGGACCTTCCCCGTACCCACCCCACCCCTCCTCCACTCTTCCCAGCAAAACAACACCACCTTCTGGATCACCACCTGTCCTTTTATTTACCAGCACTCCTCTGTACGCGCCTTCGGAGGATCACTTTCTCCCGACTCTCCAGTGGCCCTACGGTACATTGGACACCCCTTCCCGCAGGCTGGCAGCCCCTTTCCAAGTGGTGGCAGCCTACTATTCAGCTGGGATCGATGGCTAGGAGAAATCTGTCATGCTGAAAAGGCTAGAGGTCGCCTCCGCCGACCTGAAATTGAAATCAGAAAGAGGGGAGAGGCGGGATAAGACAACAGCGGTTCCCTTTCAGGAGAAAAAAAAAAGAGGACGAAACAGAAGAAGAAGAAGAAAAAAAGTCACCTTTGCCTTTTAAGGACCTAATATCGAGTTAAGGATTGTCTGTGCCCTTTCAAATTGAATTTAAGTCGTGCAATTACATCACTTTTCTTTCGCAATGCAGGCGCGCTGGGCTGTGAGCGAATGTGAAAGTCCGATTGCCTCGCGCGTGAATTAACCGAGAGAGGGCTCGGTCGTTATGTGCATCATGTGAAAATTTAATTTCGATAATTGCCAGAGGGGCGAAGAACCGCGGGCCTTCACGCGACACAGTTTAGTGCGCATGGCGCCCCTCGTTTGGCGCGATTGGGGTTGTATGACCACGGCTGTGAATGACGCTACTTGCACTATTGTTGTTGTTGTTGTTGATGATGATGATGATTATGATGACGATGTTATGCTTCAATTAGCAGACCTTAAATGTCTAAAGGAGGGAGGGTGGAAGGGGGGAGTAGATTTCTTGCCCTGGTTTATATGAGGGTCAAATTCACCACGTTTCGTCATGCTTCGATAAAACCGGTGCGAGAGCTGAACAGCCGAGGGTAAGAATATTGACCACAGGACTCACCCGACAAGTCAATCCATTTAAGTATAATAAGAAAAAAAAATGAAAGAAAAACAGCATATTTGTACAATCGTGGGAAAGCTGGTACCTTGAAAAGAAGGTAGTGACTGCTTTGCCAATCTCCGACACCGTCTATAGTTTTCAAAAGCGCTCCTGAGCACAGATTATTGCAAAATAGCAACGTGCTCACCTGTTTCGTTTTATATCATCTCGTTTGATTGTGTCTGCCTTCTTGAGTATAATTATATTCGTGGTGCATTGTGCAACGCCTTTTTCTCTCTCTCCCTCTTTCTTCATCCCTCGTTACCCCCCCCCCCCCCTCCCCCACCCCCCCCCCCCCCCCTCCGTCTCCATCTCCCTTCTTCCCCTCACTCACTAACTATCCGCGAGCCTCTTGTAACCGCACGTCTGGTACAGAGCGAAACATGACAGTGTTTCCTCAGAGTATGATATTTTACGAGGACAATGTAAAACATTAGGCCGCCGAATCCCCGGAGATGGAGCCAATGAAAGGTGGCGAGGACATGCGACTGACTAACATTCCCCTCACACGGCTCCGAGTATCATTTCGCATGCAAAGAAATCACACTCGGCTCGCTCGAACTACACGCCGTTGGTGTCCGGGGACTTATACTTGACGCGAGAGCAATTCCCGGGTTTTTTCCCCTCTCTGCATGTCTTTTTTTTTTTTTTTTTTCGGACACGGATTTGTCCGGGGAGATTTGGGAGAGAACGACAGAGGAAATAAAAAAGGAAAAGAGAAGGAGGAGAAAGAGGAGGAAATGAAGAAGTAACTGAAGAGAGGGGAAGAAATTGGAAGACTAAGTAAAGGACTTCGATACGAAGATAGAGGAACAAGAAGAGCAGTAAGAGAAAAGGAAGAGAATAAAAGACATTAATGAAAGGAAAATAATTATGAGCATGGTGAAGCACAATGTGAGTAACGAAAGAAGTAAAAATGCTAATAAAGATCGTTGCTTGAAAAACGCATTATCACCTTCATGGTGGAGGTCCCTGGGCAATTTAAAGAAAGGCAAGGACAACACACGAGAATGATCAGGAAAAAAAAGTTTTCCTATAACATGAAGAGGAGAAAGGAGAACAATAAGAAGGAAAGACGAATCAAATCATTTTGACGAGAGAAAAAATGAGGCAAAAAGGGTAAAACAAGGAAGAATGACATCGCAAATGTATCGACATTCATATATCAAAAGTTGATGGTTACCAAATGACAAAGGGAAGATTGATGATAACAAGATGAGCAGATTAAGATGTTTGCTTGCTGTGACGATCTTAGTTCCTTGACAATCACAGGTGCTTGTTCTTATACATACAAAGGTTGGGTGATAGACGAATGAAGTCATAGAAAGAAAGGTCTGAAAGGGTGGTCGAATATTTCTTCTGATTGATTTATAGAGCAGGTGATAAAACTACGAAAAAGTGGGTGAAATGAGAGTGTTTGTAAACGAAGCATGGAGATAGATTTTACTCAACATATTCCATCTATTTTGACTATCTATAATTATCTATGTCATCTTATTTGATATTTATTTTCATTATTTTCATATTTCATATATTTGTAGTTAGACAGGAACGAAAGGGAACTTAAGTTACCGTGGTTTTTTTTTTTTTTCTAGCTCAATCTATTTAAAGGGATGATATAGTTTTGGTTGAGATAAGGCTTCAGGTTTCCAACTTTTTTCTGAGATAATGAGAATCCTGTTATGAAATATGAAATAGCTTACAATTCTAAGAAGAATGCAATGTTTATTGATGAAAATTGGTTTTCGAATGGCTGAGATATCCAAAACAAAGCGATTCTAATAAACGGTATAACCCACATTTTATCAGGATTACTTTGTTTTGTTTTTTAATATCTCAGCAATTTCTAAACTTATTTTTGTCAAAGAAATTTTGAATTCCTCTTAAAATTGTATGCTCTTTAATATTTCATAAGTGGTTTTCAATTATCTCGCAAAAAAAAAAAAGGCTGTATCCCCATCTCAACCAAAACTGTGTAATCCCTTTAGTAATCAATGCACATGATAGGAAAACACACAGAGAAGAAGAGTAAGGGAGAGAGAGAGAGAGAGAGAGAGAGAGAGAGAGAGAGAGAGAGAGAGAGCTACTGGTATGGATAGTTAGACGGAGTGTGATTACGGCATAGTATAGTAAATGTTCTGATATCATGACCAGGATTCCTTAGTTCTACATAACTTTGCCATATTAATCCCGAAGATCCGATAAGTAGCCAGCCCTTGTTATTCTTTGTTTTTCGGCATGTCACAACAACAAATCAACGCTCTACAACGTCTTCAAAACTCTGCCGCAAGATTACTGACCTATAGTAGGAAAACTGCTCACATTACGCCAGTGTTACGTTCTCTCCATTAGCTTCCTGTTGAAAAGCGAATTATTTTCGAAATTGCTCTTCTTGTGTATCATGTCGTTCACTCAACTGCACCCGAGTATCTCCAGAATTCTTTATATTGTTATAACCCTCCTCGCAGACTTCGATCCTCTACTTCCTTTTCATTTCAGATACCTAAGGTTAAGCATTCATGGGGAACTCGTTCTTTTTCCCACAATGGACCAAAAGTTTGGAAAGATATCCCTGTCACTGTTCGCCAGTCATCCTCTGTGGAATCATTTAAATCATCCCTGAAAACATATCTGTTTAACATGTTGTAGGAAACTAAACAAAAGTGAAGATGTCACATAATTCCTTTTCTCTCTCCCTCTCTCTTTCTTTCTTTCTTTCTTTCTTTCTTTCTTTCTTTCTTTCTTTCTTTCTTCTCCTAACCTTAAGACTAAAAGCGCCATGAGCATCTTTTGATGGACTGTTGCGCTATAAAAGTATACACTATTATTTATTATTATCATTATTATTCAGTATGGAAAGTCTTTTTAGAAGTACCACGGCTGTTTCTCGTTAACACGTCTGTATAACCTCTTGGAGTATATATATCGTGAAGATTTCGCCAGCAAGTATTCGTCAGTTGAAGCTGAGGAGGCAGCGGTGGTCATTAACGTCTAACTTACTGATGGCGACAGACAGCACCATGCTGACCAAAATACCAAGATGTCATCACGAATACTTCCAACGGTTTATAATCCACCCACCTACCACCTTTCTTCGTTCAGGTTCAGACAGGGCGGATTCTCTAGAAATGAGTATCCACCTACACAATCACACAGCACATACACACACACACACACACACACACACACACACACACACACACACGCACACATACACACTCTCTCTCTCTCACACACACACATACATACAAGTTTACACTGTACATATTTTTGGTAAATCCATACTCGGATGCCATTGCTAGGCGGAAGCTTTAACTGCGGCAGTATCGAAACTAACTATCGACACATGATCGAGATCTTCATACGTGCAAATTGAGTTCACGTTTTCGAGATACACGAACATAACTCTGTAAATCATATACCTTGCAGACCATGAATATTGTATGATTGTGCCTCAATCTGGCAGCCCGGTTACCTAAACCGTTTCGGAAAGCGTTTTAATCTTAGGTTCTATATTATTGTTGTTGGTGTTGTTTACAGCAATCTCCTATGTAGGAAACTGCAGTGTCCATACAGCACTTCGATCTAAAAGAGCTGTTTGGAGATCGTTTTAATCCCGTATTAATATGTTCGAAAAATATAAATCAATAAATTGATAAATATATACTTACTGGACTTAGCAGCCATTAAATTTCTGCATACTGAAATTTCACAGAGTTCACGTACTTTGTTTACTCAAATGTACAAACGTTTAGACAACAAGGTTCCATCTTTTCTTCGTCCACAACAGTTGCTAAGCCGCTTTTCAGGACTTTTCTTTAAACTGGTATGACAAACGTTATACCGTTATACCGGCTGCTTTATCATATATTTACCTTTTTATGAGGAATTCAATAATTGCAACTTTGAAATGAAATCAGGATGTCTATAAATAGAAAGATTAAAACTTGTATTGCATAGACTTATACTACTAATCTACAGAAGATATTAAACACTTACAGGCATTGTCTTCTGATTTACATCAGCATATTGAAGCGAGTCCCTTTTCTTTAACTCTTTTACATGTGAATCTATCAAAAATGATGAAATCAATGAATTGCCGAAGAGACGTGCTCACCTCTAAACAAAACAAGAAAAGAGCAGCCTTATTTTGTTACAGCGCGGGCAATAACTGATAATCATTTTCATCTGATTAGCTGACCTTTGAAAGACCCTGTTTGATATTGTGGGGGCTCAATTCTAAAGATGATCCAAACTTTGTTGACTCAGTGAGTTATTGAAAGAATTTTCAAACTGATGAAAGAACACCTAAATATTCAATAGTGTTTTTATTTTTTTTTTCAAGTTATGCTGTCATCATCAGAGTATCTATGAACAACTATCTCCATGCTTATAAACAGTTCTCTGTGCGGTATATGCCACCATTCTGTCTATCTGGCAATCGATTGTGCTAAATCCCGTCGTTCACAGATTTTTATCGTGGGGGGCTGTGGCATAGTAGATACGACTCCCGACTTCCGATCGGAGGACCCGAGTTCGAATCCCGCCCAGTGCTTATGTCCTTGGACAAGATGTTTTTACCCACTATGTCCCTCTCGACCTAGGTGTATAAATGGGTACCTGGTAACGCCAGGGTTTTAAATAATAGCAGGGCCCTCTGGTAAAGCAGTGGCAACACTGAAGAGGCTACCCTGGGTAAATAAGATCTTATTTCTAATATTATTATTATTATTATTATTATTATCATTATTACTATTTTTATTATTATTATTATTATTATTATTATTATTATTATTATTATTATTATTATTATCAGTATTATTGTGATTATTGTTATGATGATGGTGATTATTATTATTGTTATTATTATTATTATTATTATCAGTATTATTGTGATTATTGTTATGATGATGGTGATTATTATTATTGTTATTATTATTATTATTATTATCATCTTTTGGCTATCATTATCATTTTCAGCATTCATTTTTATCATCTTTCTGTGACAACGAATAGACAATACATCTTCTAACTTTGCTGCTTTGTCTGCGGGTGTAATCCTTGTTTCTTTTCGATTTCCTTCTCTTAGCATCCACCTTGTGTTTTTTTTTTTTCAATCTACTTTTGCAAAATCCGTAATTCTTTCAACTCTCTTTCTTTCTCTCGCCATCTCTCTGTTCCTCACTCTATTTTTTATTTGTTCATTTATCGATTTGTTTTGGTCTCTTTCTCCCGTTTATGGTTACTTTGTGATGGCCTTTGACGTCAGAGAGTGGGCAGCACTTCTTTTTTATTTCTTTTTATTGTGGAAGTTTATGGCGGCTAATAATTTTGGAAGGGGATGCAGGAGGGGGCAGTGAGGACGATGTTGTTACATCTTGAGACAGAATCCATCACGCATCACCAGATATGGACGATTTCGAAATTGCGACATGCTGAAAACCCCTGACAGGCACCCTCTTCTTTGATGACGTCATTGCCTATGAAACTGAGCACTGAAGAAGAGGCAGTGTTCGAGGAAATGTGGAGTGGGAGGGGTTGCGAGGAGCACAACCATATGAGGAAACTTTAACTATCTCGTTTCCATTCGTGTGTTTCTTTTCATACTTCATGTTTAATTCGTTCATTCCTAGAAACGATTATGAATGCATGTTGGTGATGTATTTGATGGCGGTATAAGACAATGAACAATAGCCAGCCAGATGCACCAATAGTGGGAGAGGAAAATGAATGGACTAAGGGTAAAGGTACTATAAATGAGAGCAAAAGAAAATTGAAAACAGGAAGTAGAGTTTCTCATCAATATACACATAACATCGCGTTACCTAAAATATCCGCCGCTCAAAAAGAAAAAAAAAGAAGAAGAAGAAAACGAGTGGGCCGCCTCTTCGGTAGGTACGATTCTGGACTGAAATGAAGCCAACCATGTAAGCAGGAAAGGACAGACGTGTGTGCAGTGCGAAAGAGTTTATTCGAGGTTAGAGAAATAGCCAGAAAATAGACCCCTCGCTAAACATCGCCCGCGTCTGCCGAGGGCTCGTTGCGGCTTTCACTATCCTTTCTGTTTTTATTTTTGTTTTAGTTAAGTCTTTTTTTCTTCCCTTTCGCAAAGCCCCGCTCCATCGCCTCACCGATTGCAAAGTGATTTTCACCGACAATTCACTAGAAAATTAATTCTGACGTTGTCTGTGGAACCTCTCCTCACCCACCGTTATGTCCATCCTCCTTGTTCCTATTGATTCTCTTTTTTCTTTCTATCTTTTACTCCGTTTCTCTGCTCTCTCCCTCTCTCCGTCTTCATCCATAGTACTTGTATCTCTTTTTTTTTGTCTCTCTACCTTTATCAAGTCATTCTTTTCTTCACACATACTGCGTGCTGTTTCACTGATCTTAGTACGTCTTCCTGCCTATTTCATTTTTTTAATGTCTTAATACTATCAATTCCTCGTAATCTTCCTCTGTCGTGATGTTCGTCTGTTCTTCTTCCTAACCTTTTGCCTCTTTTACATTTTTAGGCATATGTTACCTCTTTGTCTCTTTTTCTGTCCCTTAATTCTTCATAATCTTCTTCCTTTCCTTCTTTTTTTCTTCTCTTTTTAATTTTAATACTTATTTGTATTTATCTTCCTGTGTCTTTTCATCTTTTTATACTTTCCATCTTTTGATATTCCTACCTTCATCATCATCATCTCTCTCACACACACCATCTCTCTTTCCGTCTGTCTTTCTCTCTATATATATATGCATGTATTATATATAATATTGTTATATATATTTCTCTCTCTCCAACACAAACAGGTGAATACTATTTGATGTCTCTTCTCTTTTTCTTCCTCGACCTGTTCCGTTTGTCCCTTTTCTGTAATTTTTCTCCCTCAGTACCCTTTGTCCTCCACTTCTTCTCACGTCCCAACGTTTACTTTGTGAAAAGTAGGAATCGAACTGAAGTTTGTGACTCGGTCGGTCGGTCGGGGGCTGGAACGGGTTCGTTGCAAAACGGTCACGTCGCGATGAAATTAGTTTATGACGGAAGGCCATTACCATTCTAGATTTGCTGTTTCAGCCGCAGTCGAGCAGGCATCCGGGAGCGGGGGTTTCGTACGGTCAATTAGACACTTAAAAATTGTCCTTTTCCCCTCTGTACTACGTCATCGGGCGGAAGACTGGTA